>OX439478.2:16945082-17420357 GCA_949320105.2 Crepidodera aurea
GTAATGATTTACAAGTCGAAACTAAAAACATTTTAATATAATAAAATCTAATTAATTTTTTTCGTTTCATTTCATATATACCGAAGAGAATAAATATTATTTAGAGAGAACAACCTTAACATTGAGTCTTTATATATTCAAAGTTACAACAGTTGTAACAGTCGTTATTCGTGACTATTTAAAGCCGTTTATAAACATAAGCGACATTTCTTTTTTCATTTTCTTTTCACTTATTCTGTCCCACGATGTATTCTATTCAAATATTTTTCTGACTTGAGTCACGACATTTTGCACTTGCAGTCGTAAATCATACGTTAGACAAAAGAAATGCGTAGATTGGTCTTTGTCTGACGTACACAGGAAGATTTTAAACAATAATAAAATTTATGTAAATCAACCCCGATCCTTTACACCGGAAAAGAGTGTCGTTTCCATCTGGTGGAAACCATGGGCGCTACTTAGTTTCTTCAAAAAGTGCATCTTAAATTCCAAATCAAGTACTGAGTATAAACTGTAGTAAATCTATTTGATCTATAGCAAACCAGATTAGAAACATACATTTTCAACTATTCTTTTTTCTTAGGATTGTTTCTTTTTTACATTTGATAATAATAATGCATGTTTGATATTTATATTTATATTTATATCTCCTCATACATATTGTAACTTTTTTTGTAAAATGGTATATCCGTAAATAAATAAATAAAAAATTTGGTATAACAGAACTTTACTTCCGTTACTATATCTCACAGATGAAAGAGATTACTATAAAACTTAACAATACCGGCCTTGTAACATTGTAATCTCTTTGATCAATTAGTTTACCGAATAACTGCATATTCGTTCGTTAAAAATTGTGTAACGGATTCATCAAATCAGTTTTATCGTCTCTCTCTGTCTCTTTCTTACCACGATCGATTTTTGTTGTGAGACGAATACATATAATTAATCATCCTGTGTTTAAATCAATTAGTTATTCCGCAGGACATTATTATGTATTCATCTTTAATTTCATTTATAACAAGCAGATTATTAAAATGGTTTCGAATATGGATGTTTACATTAATCATGCATGTATTTTCAAATTACTTATTATTAAAAAATAACGGGATAAATGCTGATAATTTTCTATTTAATTTGTGATAAATAAATATACGTAGAAGCAGATTATAATTTACAACTATGCCTTTGACAATTATAATTTCCGACTGTGGAAATTTATTGCTGTACGTTTAAGTCATAATATCTGGACATACAAAATTTTTTGATTCTACCATGCATCTACATTTACATTTTTCATTTAAAAAAAAGTCACGATGTTCTTCGCCAAAACGATATTTGCCCGAAAATTTATTAAATTTAACAAACCGAGTTTCAATATTAAAGTCTAGCATAGACATACGAATATTTAACTCAGAAAAAGATCATTAAAACCAAAACTATTACACATATTTTAAGCACATTTTGACAAGTGTCCATTTTAACAGTGTTACTCAACGTTCCATTAAATATTTACCTAAATCCATGATTTCTGAAATTGAATTGGCAACTTTGAATTTATGAGATGGCTGTCATTTGACAAGCACATTATTTATGTCCGTCAAATGAACATTTTTTCCTTTTTTAATACTTTTCAGGCTTATTCTGGTTATAAATTGCTACTTGGGCATTTTTAGAAAAGTTATGTATCTATGCGTTTGTAGTGGAAAAATATGTTAAATAATCGTTTCAACGCACTGAATTTGTTTGTCTTGGGAGTGAATATCCCAATAAAAAAATGTGAAAAATGTATTTCCGCGCAAAAATTTCTATCGCTGTATTGAATTTATCATGTTTTATAACATCTGTGATAATTTCATGAAAATCCCAGCCGGCCCCATATTCTTAACGTTTACCCAGAGATGTGCGTGTCAGTAGTTGTCAAAATTTGTAGGTTATTATGGAATCTTCTATTGAAAATTGAATTCTTTCATATTGAAACGCTAGAAATTAAATAAAGTCAAACCTTGTCGTTGATATTTACAAAAATAGGTTATTTTCTTATGACGATTTTCCATCATCACTCCACCAACGTTCTCACCGGCCAGTGTTAGACCAACATTATATGTACCGCGACTATGTTACTGAACGTTACTCTGGAACAACCCTCGCACAAAAATATGATATGATTTCCATCGATGATCGATGATTGACAATTAACTACCTTTGACAATGCCAAAAACTGACCAATTAAACTAATATTTATCAGTTTCTCTTCTAATGGAAATAAAACCACTTATTTTAAAGAAAAAGGGGGCTTTAATTGAAGTTTTGACTTTCTTGAATGAAAGTCGTTTTCAGAATGACATAACAAAATATATAATAAAAAATGTATTACATTATTTTTTGGATGAAAAGGCATTTCTCAAAAACTATCCAATGGATGTACATATTTTACGTTTTGGATATACATTGGATATCCTTGTGTTTACTGGGATCCATCATTGTGGAGTTTTCCTGACAAACTCTTCATTTCGATTTCTTGACCCCCCTTGTTCCCCTACATTGGATACTCAGCCCCCGCCTTCGTTACACTGTCGACTGTCTCTTCAGGGCCGCGCCATCCGTTTTATAGCATACACATAGATTATTTTGAAAAACCCAAAATTCCTATAAATGTCATGTCTTAACCCATTAATTTTTACCCAAAAACCTTAAAACAGTGCTGTAACCTAAAAAATCAAGATTTTTTCCCTAATTCAGGAGGACTAGATATTCATTCGTAAATGTAGGGACTGCAACAAAAGAAATTTGATAATCTGAAAGAATTAATACAAATTTATATATATATATATATATATATATATATATATATATATATATATATATATATATATATATATCAAATACTATTAAACGAGCAAGGTTTGTATGTGTGTGTGTGTGTGTGTATGTGTGTGTGTGTGTCCAGAGGATCTCGAAATCCACTCGTCAGAATTCTATGAAACTTTCAGGGTAGACTAATTCCTATCTCAATCGGCGAAAAATATTGGTCTCATGTCTGTGAAAATTCGATCTTCCGAGATATTTACAAGAAAAGTTAAGCTTTTAGTTTTATTTCCTAGCAACGGCACATAATAATAACTTGTTTCTATATATACTATAAAGGATAGATGAGTACAGTCAAAGTGGGGATATAACGTCACATTCCATAGGCGTACTTTGCAAAATAAGTTTCTATAATATAAATAAGGTCACAGCATATAAAATATATATACGCACTTCGTAGATTAAATTTTGAAGTTATATTATTTACAAAAAATAAAAATAAACTTTATGCATCCGACACTTTAACATTGAACGAATTAAATTTAACCAATAAATAACAAGGAGGATTATATGTTGGGATTAAATTAAATCTCTTGGCATTAAAAGTAACGCTTCAGTACTTACCTAAACTCAAAGATTAAAAAAAAAGTTAGTTCAAGAACTATCTTTAAAAGTCACTGTCTTCACTAAAACTACTGGTATCACTATAATTGTCTTTTCTGAGGTTTATTATTATCGGTTCTATTAAATTATCCATTGATATATCCACTTTCCTAAATGAATTTTCCACATTTTTAACATGATCAATGCATTTTCCCCAATGTTCTCTATTTACATCTGAAACTGCCTTCAAAAACAAATTTCGCACATCAGGAAATTTAAATGTTTTATTGTTTTGAGAAACATAACCTTTTAATAATTGAGACCAGATCAGTTCAATGGAATTTAACTCTGCGTGGTTCGGAGGAAATCTGAGAATTTTAATTCCTTTTTCTCTGGCCATCTCATCCATAATATATTTTTTGAATTTGTTTTTATGTTGCCTTGCTATTACTAATAATTCTGCCTTCAAGGATTTAGGAGGACTGATAATATTTTTAGAATGAAGCCATTTTGAAATATATATTAATACAAAATTCTGAATCATTTAAAATACATACGATACGGCTATGAATAAATAAAGTCTGACTTATCTGTCAAAAGAACAAATTTATTACAGTAAAAACCATGGAAACAAGAATCTAGACAAAAACTATATTAGGCCGATCAGATGTATTAAAATTTAAATTTTAACTACAAATAAGCATTGAAGGATGAGGTAAAAATAAAATTTCTACCTCTTGAACCTGTAATACGTTCTGCAAATTAAATACTGCACTCCTTTCTTCTGTATAGTATAGTAGTAAAAAGGTTTGACTTTATTTAATTTCTGGCGTTTTAATCAGAAAGAATTCAATTTTAAATTTGTCGCTTTATATAAAAAAGGAAAGGTTCATTTGACGGACATAAATAATTTGCTTGTCAAATGATAGCCATCTTATTAATTCAAAGTTTAAAATACAACGTTGCCAACTCAATTTCAGAAATCATGGGTTTAGGTAAATATTTATAGGAACGTTGAGTAACACTGTTAAAATGGACACTTGTTTTCCCTTCCCCGATAGTGTGAGACTACCCCTTACGGCTACTATTTTATTATGCGGACAGTTTTAATATTTAAGTTTTCATGATCAGAGAGAGAAAGAATTTTTGAAAAAATATGATATCAATATCTGCCACACGTCGAGAGTCTGGTCACAGGTTTTTGTGGAGGTTTTTACCCAAGTATGAATATCAGACCTATAATTTTCCTTCACTGCAGATCAAAAAATAATAAAATCAATTGAACATAGAGTTTTTCTTATATAGTGATAAATAGAGTGAGCTGAGCGATCTTCTGTTGACGGGACGTGTGCCCTACACGCTGCTGTTGCCCGTCCCGGAAACGGGGCCTGTCCACCGTGACAATTCGCGAAGATCAAGCGTCAGTAGAAGTTGCCCTAAAAGGGTGAAATCCCCAGAAACTAGGCAACTTTAATGCATTTAACTAACCTCTGTGACAAGCAGTTGATAAACGTCAACAACAGCTGCAGCCAATTGAAAATTAACACTGACAGCTTTTTTAATTTTCCCGCCTACTTTCAAGCCAATCGCCAATCAACTTTTTATTTATCTCCCTATCAGTAGTTCAAGTAGATGTCGCCCACTCCGTGATTTTCGCGAGTTAATTAATTAATAATTTGTCATGTTATAAATATACTTAAATTATATACTCATTGGGCTGCTTAAAAATGTAGATTTGAATATTAAGAGCGAAGCTCGGTGACCAGATATTATATATATATTAGTTATTACATCCACTCTTTTACTCTCTATAGAAATATATCTTTTAACTAGAGCTAAAAAAAATAAGTTCATATATAACAAAGAGGGTACGAAAGAGAATTCTTCTAGATGTACGATCGACCTTGCAAGGTCTTTAAACCTCATCCGAGTGTATATTACTGAAAGTGTAATATCTCGGAGTTCTTTTTCTACTTCTTTCGATTTATTCGTTACAAATACAGAGAAATGAATTACCGGCTATCTTAAATGGTATAATCTCTTTTCAGGTTATTTTTACAGCACAATTAATAGCAATTAAGGTATAAAATGGGTATGTTTTTTTTATAATTTTTAAATGATATTGCTCAAAAATTAATATAAACACAATGTGAAAATATTTTTAGTAGTATGAATTCGCGAATCAAAGTTATGTTAAGGGAAAACGATAATCTAAAATTAATTTTTTTTTTAATTGCTAATAAATTGTTTTATTCTGAGTAGTAGAAGTGCAAAAAATTTTACTTCAAAGTGGCAGCCACCGGGGATGAATATTATCTGATGAAATGAAATTGCTCTCCTGAAAATTAATAATAAAATTTTTGGGAATGAAATAAAAATGTTTAAACATATTATTACATCCAAAATGAGAACACCCTGTAAAATAGTCAAGAAGAATGTCAATTAATTAAGGATTACAATTTAAAAGGACAAACCAACTGAATTAATTTCGTATGTATGTAGCGATCTTTGAATCAATCAATATTTCTTAGCCTAAAATATATTAAATAATTAAAACGGTACCTAATTGGTTTTTCGTTCATCATAAATCTCGGTTTCTTGCTTATTCAATACAAAGGATGGCCAATGGACCACCCGTAAAACTATACAAGGAATTAGTAATTATTGTTACCAACGTTCTTGAGATACTTAAGACCCGTGTCTTTAAATACTTTCAGCTTATTTGCTTTGCCGATTTGACAAATATTTGCTCTTCGCCGGGATCATTTCCAGTCTTACATCTGCTGACAAGCCGGTTTTCACTTTACTAATGTTAAAAGAAATTATCAGAAAAATATTTAAAACTTTAGAAAAATGTACAGTCCATTTGAAAATAGATATGATTACACAGTTTGTATGTGCTTCGCGATTTTTTGTTATCGATAAAAATTTATCAAAGAATCTCTATTAAATTTTGTGTGATAAAGAAAATTAAGTACTCAAACGCACTTGAAATGTCTACTTTGATAAATAAAAAATGTTTATAGATGATACAAACTCTTCACATACGACCGAGAAGATGTCAATGACGATGCCCGCCCTGGGCACCACAGCACGTCAACAACCGATGAAAACGTTGAAACAGTGAAGGAAATTGTAATAGAGAATCATCAAATCACTATTACAGAAGTTGCTGAGGATGTCGATATATCAGTTGACTCATGCCATGCAATTATTTCGGATGTTTTGGGCATGAACCGTGTGGCATGAGCATCGCTTAGGAGGTATTGACTATCCAGAAATGCTCAAAAGGGTCATAACTGTTGGAGAAACATGGCTATCTCCAACTATCTCCAACAGTATTATTGAAATGTTCATGTACAAGAGCGTCATGTACATTTAGCACTAAAGTTTTCATATGTACGGTTAAATTGTACTTTAATTCCACTGGAAGTTAATTTGTGCCATTTTTATTGCACAAATTCACTTGATTAATATTGCTTTTTATCGCCTATTATTACAGAACTAACAATTCTGCGTGTTACAATCACAGGACTACATAAACAGAAATGTAAATTTTAACTAAAATAATTTACAATCTGCACAACACTTTCTGCTGATTAGAAATTTTAATCCTTTTTAAGAAAGTTAAATTGATCTTGAATTGTAAATATTTTCTACCTGTAGAGATTACGTACTTACCAAGAATTGAAATAGGTTGGTATTTATAAAAATTTTAGGAAGAAACCCCAAGATTTCACTTTGGAACAAATAATGCTAAACATTTTATTTTAGAAATTATCCGCCACTGATTTATGATGTTATATTGGGGTTTATCTTCTGGGTCATAAAAATTTTGCTATCAATCATTTTCAAACAGAGTATAACAATAAAGTCGATGATAAAGAAGAATCAGTTGAAGAAGATGCAATTAAAGGTAGATCAGGAGGTTGCAAAACAAATATGATGAAGAAGTCACTATTGCCCATGGTATTCCTTACTTTATAAGCAAAGATAGCAAAACAAAATTCCACAGGTACTCGTTCGAAAAGTTTTTTCGAAAAATAAAGAATTTGGTTTTAAAATTCAGGTGTCACATTTTTCGATAAAAATCAATGAAACCTAATTGGACGTTTGATTAAAAAGAAAATTATAATTTATAAGTAAAATCTAACTGCAGCAAAACAGTTAATAGAGTATAGATTTTTTCAATTTTTATTACTGTTAAATTGTAAAAATCATACTCATCTTAATCTTTATTGAAATCTTCAAAACGTTATATACAAAGTTTTGTTGAAAACTGGTTACATTATAGCGATTATGAATATGTACTTGACTGTCTGTACAGTTATACCTATTCTTGTAAAATTATAACGAAGGTATAATACTATAATCCGGCACTTGCAATTAAAAACTGGTATTGTTGCCAGATACGGCATTCTTTTAACTTTTGTAAAACAGTTCACCAGCAAAACGGTACTTTGTAAATTAGGTGAATGTTTTTCAATTCGAACTGAATTTTTTTGTTTCTTGCTATTTCATTTTTAATTTCGCTTACATCTGAAAATAACGAATCGAGAAATTTGAATTTACAAAATGAAATTTTGACACGACTTCTATTTTGACACCATTCTCAATCCATTATTTTGCTATAATTTTGGCCATCTTTGCAGCCAACGTTTGTTGGTATAATGGGGTATTGTCAAATCTCTTTCACTTGTTAAATGTGTTTTGATTAAAAACAACTACCCAAGTAAATTTATAAATCGCGAACTTTACCGAGACATCAAAAATAAAGAACAAAATTTAAATCCTCCAATACTTAATTCAAATATAGTAAAAATCCCTTATATTCCAAAATTATCCGAAAAATTAGGATTGGCAATAAATTTAATTTAAAAACAGTTTTTCAAACTAATAATACATTAAAATCTTTAATAGTAAATACAAAACCATTTAATGAAATTCAAAATACAAAAAATTGTATTTACAAAATTCCTTGCGAATGTAATAAATGTTATATAGGAGAAACATCTATACCTTTTCATATTAGACTTAATGAACACCAATCATACATTCAAAACAAACAATTCGAAAAATCAAAAATATGTGAACATGCATGTGTTTTTGGTCATAAAATACAATGGAATTCTTCAACTAGATTATTAAAAGAACCTAATAATTATAACCGCAAAGTTAAAGAAGCAGCATTGATATGCTTAAATAATAACGAATGTGTTTCTAATTGTTCGATTGATATTTCAAAAATTTGGATGCCTATTTTACAAAAAGAGTTAATTGCAAAAAGGATACCCTCTATATCGGGATAGTATCATAATTTTTTATCTGGTTTTTTCTTATGATAATATTATTAAGAACATTTATGACGAAGTATAAATTCTTTTATAATATGCAAATGCGCTATTCTTTTTTAAAATTCGTTCCCAGAAACGTCACAAAAATATGATTCTAACAGATTTTGACATCTTCAATCTCTTCAAATTGCCCTATGTTGATGTCATATTTTTGTAAGATTATCAAGTGTTTTGTTTCTATAGTTCATTTTTTATTATATATTTTGTTATGTCATTTTGAGAACGATTTTCGAACAAGAAAGTCGAAAGGTAAAAATTAAAAAACTTTTTAATAAAATAAGAAGTATAAGTAGTAAATTAAGAGTATTTAAATGAACATTTATTACTTTATATACGCGTTGCACTGTAAATGTCAAATATTATACTGTCAAAAACGCCAGTAATCAACGTATAACATATGCGTGTGTTATGGTAATACAAATCGCACGGCGTGCGAGTTTTATACAAAAAATCGATATTAGACTTTTAAGACATTACAATAATCAGGTACATTAATTTATCTACAGTTTTATTTCAAATATTAATAATATGAATTCTAATTTAATCAATTTAGGCAATACACATTACATAAAAGTTTGACAAAAATGTCAGTCAGTTAATAAATTATACTATAAATTATAAATAATATAATATTATATTTACAAACTTATTGCATAAATAACTATTTATGAACATTAAAAAGTTTCAAAAAGCTAAAATCATATTAATCACCAAAAACTATCTTTTTTGTTTAAAACTATTTCAATTTTATATTCAATTATATCGACATATTTTGGTTGTATCTCAAAATTTAAATCAGGGAAGTTGGATTACAAGAAAAAAAATAATAATTTTTAGTTTCACATCGACGTACTTTGAACTGGGAAGAAAGAATTTACACCAGGTGTCAATTTTCGAAAAAATCGGGAAAAACTGAATTTCCAAGGTAAAATTTTCACATGACTTCAGAGAATTGTCCATAAAGGTTCGTTTTCACGTGACATAAAGTCGTGACTTTTTATGTCATGACATTAGGAGTAATGTCGCTTTTGTGTTTTCATGTAATTTTAATGCCATGGCATTTCAATGCAGTTTAAAATGGCGTCAAGTGATACTATTTAGCCTGCTACACGTGTTGAAAATGAAATTATCAGATACGAAATTTAAAAAAAGGAAAAAAAATAGAAGAAAACGGTCTTGATTAGGACTCATTAAAGAACTTGCTTTAGAAGATCCAAGAAGTTACTTGAATTTTTTACGTATCAACCCATATATGTTGAGATATCTCCTTCAGAAAGTAGGAAACAGTACAGAGGAAAAAAACCGAAATGCGGGATGCGTTACCAGCTATAGATTAATTTTTCCATTGCGAATTTTGCAAAACATAACCTGCTATTTGTTTGTTTACGCCGTACGTCCTCCTGTCACGAAAAATCAAACCTCTCTTGATTCCGTGACATCGATGTCGCGACAGTACGACATTGTGACAGTCACTGTCATGACATAAAAAGTCACGACTTTATGTCACGTGAAAACGAACCTTTACTGTCGTCAAAATAAAGTTTCACGTCTAGTCCGATAAATGTACTGTACGTGTCTGAATAATACCTTAACATAAAAAGCAAATATGCTAAAAGTTGTGTATACCCATATTTCACGGTTTAATTTAGATCACTTAACATATTTCTTTTATTTTCGAGGATATTAAAAAAAACCGTTCGTTATACTAGTACGGTAACGCACAATTTTACAGTTATCTCACGTTCTTACTACTATGAAATTTTTTTAATGCGTAATGCTTGTTAGTTTCATTCTAACAAAGCGTAATAATTATGTACATTATAACAATAGTTTAAAATTGTTAATAACGTATATAATCGCTCAATTTTATTGCTCTTTAAACTCAATTAAAAATATATGAAAGTGATAATATAGTTTTTTTTCATTTTCATATATACGTTTAAATCAACTCGATCATGTCTAATTAGTTTAATAACAACAATGTTTGTTGATAATTGTTTGTAATCATATCGAGAAGATGAGCGCGGGGTTTTAATTTATTTTTAATAAATGGGTACATGTGTTTTTATTTTCTAGATGAAGAATTTTACGCATTTCAGATGAGTAATAAAATTATCTTCTTAATTTTTACTATCCGGAAGCTGTATATTTTAATAATATTTCCTTGTTTTTTATTTACCGATGTGGAACATTACAAAAATCGTTTTGTATAAATATTATGGACAGAAGTTTATAATTTTCTTTCACCACAAAAATAAAACTATAAAAACCTAATATTCTGTATTCTTTTCTTTTCTAATTTAACCATAACAATATTTCTATTTTGAGATGATTATAGAAATTATATGATTTTTTTTACTTTTTAAATATCCTTTATTTCAAATTTATCACATCTGACATCTTTAATATCTCCATAATAAACCTGTCACCTTTTTTTAAGTCCGTTTTACATAATTTTTTTTATTCTTTTAAAATAAGCTTCTCATAATTTTGTGTCATTTTTTAAACTATAACAATATTCCCAAAATTTGTTTTCTTAATTTATTTTATCTTGAAAATAAATAAGAAAACCAAATTTTAATTTCTATTTTACCCACTAATATCTTTCTATCTAATATTTTTCTTTGATTTCGTTTCATATTCTTAAATTCTCTTCTTCTGCTATTTCAAAATTCATTTTTATTTCTTCATTTAAATTTTTTTCCAATATTTCGATATTTTTATTATTTTTCATAACATCTCTTTCTATTTTCTTTATCTCTTCTTTATTTAATTTGTTCTCAATTTCTTTTACTTTCATTTCTTTTTTCATCATGTTCCCCAAATCTTCTTTGATTTCTTCTTTGTTTTTAATATTTCCCAAATCTTCTTTGATATTATTTATTTTGACTTCCATTTTACCAATTTTGTTTCTATTACTTTCTTATTTTTCTGCTGCTGTAATTCTTCTACCTCTATTATTCTCACAATCATTTCTTATTTACTATCTTTTCTTGTTTCTTCTATTTTTTTTATCTGTATCTTTTCTTAAATCTTGTCTGATTTCTTCTAGGCTATTTCCTACATGTCTTATTTTTTTTTCATAGTTTATTCTAAATTCATTATATCTGTCTTCAAATCGTTCTTCAATTCTATCATATCCATTCGAATACCTGTTTTTACCTCTTCCTCATTTCTTTGTTCTTTTCCATCTATTCTTGAATTCTGTTTATTACTTCTTGTATATTTTGATTCGTAGCGATCAACATTTGCATAAGTCGTTTCCTTGCTGTTCTTTATTATTATTATTATTATTATTATTACAGTTTGCTAAAGGCTGAGGCATAAACCTATGATAGCCTATTCACTAATGAAGTTACAACCTAGTAAACACTTAAAAAAACAAAATAAAGAATATTAAGGAACAATAGAAAAGAGAAAAAAAGAAAAAAACAATTAAGAAAACAAGAGTTCATCGATTTTGTTTTTAAAGACGTTAATTGTTGCTGCGCCAATAAGTTCATCACTAAGATTGTTCCATACATCGAAGACACAGTTGGAGAGGAATGCCTGTCTTTGCCTGCTGGTAAAGCTGCCCTTCTTTAATTTCAACTTCTCAAAAACTATCTCCATAATAAACATGTCACCTCTTTTTTAAGTCCGTTTTACATAATTTTTTTTTAATTCTTTTAAAATAAGCTTCCCATAATTTTGTGTCATTTTTTAAACCATAACAATATATATTTTAAAAGTGCTTTAAATCTCTGACCACAACTCTCTTCTGATTGATCGACACATTGATGCCAAGTAATGTGTCGTTTAACTTAGAGTAGGCAACATACTTTACATTGAAGTATAAGATATTATCTAACTTAAAATTCCTTACATTTTTAAATCAAAAATACATTTGTTGGCTCAATTCCTGTGTTATTTGTCTTGTACTATTCGCTGATTGGCTGAAATCCATTTCTATATGTGAAACATTTAAGTGATGACGACGATATACTAGATAGATCTGGTGACCTAAATAAATGGAGGAAATAATTTGATAACAGTGATGAGGATGAAGAACAAGACATGTAGGAAATTGACCAAGAAGACCTTCCTGAGCTAGATATTGATGTCACAGAGCTTGAAGAAACTATTGTTGACAAAATCAACTGATGGAAATCTAGCAGGCCATGCTATGGGTGCAGCTCTGCCTATCCAGCTATTGAGGAAGCTATTAATATATTCCCTTACAAAACGATTACAGATATCACTTCTATGGACTTTCATGTTTGGTGACGTACGAAAGAATTGGTTTACAACGAGGAAATCCAATCAAGGGAATATCTGATTCAAAATATACCGGCAGCATTCGACCAAATGAGAATTGAAATGTTGTAAGGCATATAAAGCGCGCGCGGGTTCACGTTTTGAATACGTGTTGTAATTATTTTTTATTTTTTACTTATTTGCTGTTTAAAATTTGATAATAAAGTATCAAATTTGATGATTTTTTTATTGATCACTTTCAGTCATACTGACTTGCATCGCTTTATTGGACAAACTGGCAACTTACCTACTTGCTTGTATGATATGTCGTTTGAAAGAGCATACAATCTAGTAGTTTTCACAATTATTTTAAGTCATAAAGTTATCCCCATTGCTTCATGAATTTCCATGAAAATTCGAAATCATTGAATCAAAACATGGTATTTATAAATTCAATATTCGGTTACTATCATTTAACGTATCTATCGATAAGTGTGAATATTTTTGCAACATCAGTACATACTTACAGCATCATAAGAAGTCAAATACATACAGCCTCTACATTCAATTTTTATATTAATACTGAATAATAAAGATTGTGTAGTGGATTTGCAGGAAATTACAAAATGGCGAATCATAATCCATGAAACTTCGTACTAAGGTAAGTTTACCTAAATCGGTTCAAAATGATGTCTTCTATCAGCTTCTCAAAGATTTGCATCCACCCACCAAAGACCATGTATAATCAAGTACCGCCACTTTAAAGGTATGGTTCCCAAAACGACATTAAAACTATCACGCCCACTTTAAGATCACTGCCACTTCTAAGTGGTATGTAAGTGACATGGTTTGGTGGCCGTAACTATTATTTTCCACATTTATAACGTTTCAAACACCTTCAGTGGCACCAAAATATTATAAAAATAAAATGAAGTTATTCTTACTGTGATTATTACGTCATAGCCACCCAATCGAAGTTGCGATATCAGTTTCTGTCACTATAATGCTACTTGGGAGCTTCATATACGTGCCTGGTTGGTAAAATAATTTCGTTAATTGTTTATTATAACAAATATTTTTAAATTAACCAATACAATAAAAGAAAAATGGAAAAAATATCTTTCTTAAAAATAGCTACACAATTTTTATTTTTTCTTGTTTAAAATACATGACAATAAAACAGTAATTTTTTATTATTTATGTATTTTTCAGCTTGTATGTTTATCCATAAAATAAAGTTCTTATAAAGGTATTTGAAAAGAAATGACCATAGCGGAAGCAATAAAAAATTTAATGACTTAGGTTTTTAACATTTTACCGATGATGGTTGAAATTTTAATAGTTATTTGATTTTAATCTGCGTTCCCATGTATATTCAATACAAAATGCATCGCCTACCTACAATTAAAACTAAATTGACTGTTTAAAGTCGCAACTATTTGAATTATCGTTTTAGCTGTGAGAACCAGTTTATATCTGCATATTCATTTTTTTTTTGAGATGAAGAGATTAAAATAAAGTTTACAAGAAAACGGTTATTAAGTAAAATAACTAGCTTCGAGATACAAATTTTATTAGACTTGCATCCAGTGTATCACACTTTGCACCATAATTATTAAAACTGAAAATGTTATCTTTAAAAAAGGTACGTGGTCAGCGACATGGCCGCGCATCCATTAGGGCAGGACAGACAGTGCCCTTGGGCGACGGGAACTTTGGGGCGCCGTAACATTTAAACTTCTAATATGTAGAATTTAACATTTTACTCTATATTTAGTATTATAAAAGACCTGTTATACTACAGTGAATGAAGGTAAAAATCAACTATTACCTCCGATTTCGGTGAACCTCCATCGATTTGCATGAAAATTTGGGATTGAGTATATACAGTAGATGTTCAAACAATCACCCGTTTTGAGCTATGCATAAATTAAGTCTATCTACGACTTCAGTTAAAGTTGATCTTGTAGTAGAGCGAAGAAATCCTCTAATTCTATTTTACCTTCAGCGTCATTGGTTTGCCGCTAATTTATTTTTTTGCTCACTTCTTGTGTTTCACATTTCCTGTTTCTACAAACCTCTCCTTCGAAAACTCTCGAGTCTCGAGTCTCCATTTCCCAATTTAAAAAAATGTTATTGGTTTTTTTTCAAATCCCTTATTTTTTAAAAGATAAAAGGTTAAAGGGCCCCGGTTACATGGTTCTCGCAGTAAAATTTAGACTTTTAACGTTTCTATCTCGGTTATTTTTATCCTATAAAAATAAAAAAAAAGTAAAATCTTTGTTAAAAAAACTCAAATTTCGTTCTGTATCATTTTTTACGTATATCGAGTATTTTTGGAGTTATTATCAAAAGAAAATGAAATTTACGAAAATTTGAAAATTGAAAATTTTTGAGGTCATTACTTATGCTAAAATAAAGAAAGTCTTATAGGGATTACTATAAATTTTAATTTTACGGTTTTATTTTTCACTTTTTCCTAAAAAATTCGAAAGAGTCCTCTTATTTTCATCATAACTAGCTTAATTTTGACGCTATCAACTTCTTCTAGAACCCATTTGATAGTTATTTCTGAGTACTTTGAAAAGTGTTTAGTAAGTATATTTTATAAAATGCATCGTTTTCCCGTTATTTAAGCTTGAATCCTTAGATTTGAGTACTCGCCGAAAAACAATATACATTCAATTACCTATAACTCACTTTGAATTAATATTAAAAGGTTATTCAAGTAAGGAATTTATTCGATTTTTTTATTAGCTTCGATTTTGGTAATAAAAACTTTTTTGTAAAAACTTATAGTTTTTGAGTTATTTATGAAAAACCGCTTTAAAACATGCATTTTTTTCACGAAAATTCAAAATCTTTGATCTTTAATACCTCAAAAAGTATTGATTTATTTTAATAACTTAATATAACAAATTTTGCTTAGAATTGGTACCTCTATCGATTCCTGGGGTTACTTTTAATAAAATAATTTCCACCCCCGAGAAGGGATGGCATCCACCCCCAGGGTAAAAGCGCAAGTTGGCACCATGTCACTTTTGTTTCTTGAGGTATCCTCTAACTACTCACCAATTTTCATGAATATCGATGGAGGTTCAACGAAATCGGAGGTGAAAGAAAACCTTCAGTGACTGTACTATTATTAATTATCGATTACAGTTAAGAAAAACATTTCATACTCCATCATCAAACATTATTCAATCAAAAAAAGTACTATAAAATGCGACTCTAAGGCTTCAAAATTCAATAAATTTAGTGCCATTAATATGGGTGAACAACTTCAAGCTCATAAGTGAATTTCATTTTGGTTTCTCATCGTATTAAAACCAATTAAACTTTTAAAAATCCGATTTAGAAACAAACATTTCTACAGTTCTTTTCCAAATATTAACTTAAATAATGGAAAGTAAGCAAACAGTTGAAGGGATACGAAGAAGAATGGAGTGATAAAAGAATGTTAAAAAGGAATTCAAAAAATGTTCACCCAATGATGTTAAAATATTAGAACGCAGAGAGAACGCTGCATTCTCTGCAAATTATTGCTTCAAAACCAAATTAAGAGGACTTAGCATGAAACACTTAAACATATACTGTAAGTACCAATTTCTCATGAAACATGACCATGCCGAATTAAGGATTCCTGAAACTATATTCAACAGGGGCGGCGCCTAAGAAATATGGTGTTAAAAAATATTCACTGTGAATTTACAGTTTGATTATATTCTATTTAAAAACACTTCTGTTTTCTTTGGTGCCATTTCTCCTGCCTAGCAGGATATACCTGATTGGAATTATTAACTAAGTAGACAATGCGATACCTGCATAAACAGTTGTCATTAAAGAGGAAATTATATTTATCAAGAACAAGAGGTTGATACTCGTTAAGACGACATAAATATCATATTCTGTCGGTCTTGAAAATTATCTACAGTTACATTTGTGTTCCAATTGCCTGCTTTAGTTTTTGCTCCATTAAATAACAAATAGGGATATTATAAAATATTGTGATGATGAATTAATACTGCACGTTTCACGTACACGCATTTAAACCTCATTATAGTATTCTACAATTTTATGAAACAAAGATTGTTCATTTAAATAATGTTTATAACAGTTAATCGTTATGGGATAATGACGTTTTAAAGCGGAGACAAAATGGCTTCATTTGATCCTCTCACTTTTCTTAATATACAGGGCGACCTAAACCTCTGACGAAGTTCGATATCTCATTTATATTTAGAGTTACGAAAAAACAAAAACTTTAAAGGACATTCAATTTGGACGAAAGCAGAAGTTAGAAAAACAATTAGCGAGGTCAAAGAAAAACTAAAGTGATTCAAAAAATATTCGTAGCACTAAAACAAGTAGATATTTCGAAATGGAACCGAAAAAGAAGAACATTTTCTTGCAGGTATAAAGAATCTACCTCATTTTCCATTCGTGAAATAATAATTTGAGCTATTTCATCGATTTATCGAAAGCTTTCGATACGGTAAGTCACAAACTGCTCTTAAACTGCCTAGAAGATATTGTAATACGCAATAATTATCTGAGGTTTTTTGAAAGCTATCTCACCAACATATATCAAGTTGTAAGGATTGAAGATACTCTCAGTAATCAAATACTTGTTAAAATGGAGTTCCTGAAAGGATTATCCTTGGCCATACTGTCTTGATTATATGAGTATATATATATATATATCGTAGGTTTTGCAAACGATATCGCTATTTTTTATAATATGCCTAATTATCGATAATAACATGAAATGGGACCAACGTATAACATATCTGTTGGAAAAATTTGAGAGCCATATTGTATAAATTCATGAAACTCAAAGAACTCTTACCTGAAAACTACCTTAAAACATTGTATTAATCCCTAGTTGAAAGCTACCTTCGTTACGGAATACTCGTCTGGGGCTCAGCTCCAAGAACTTACCTTCATACTCTGGAAGGCAAGCAGAGATTCCTGAAATTAATATACTCAAAGAACTCCTGGTATCCAACAATTATCCTATAAGCCTAAACCTAAATATTCGATATCGTGCAATTATACTATCATTGTTCCTGTGTGTGTCATTACTTGAATAATCAATTTTCCCAAATACTGGAACACGAACACAATACCCGAAAAAAACAACACTACACCATTTCATTCATGTCCAAAACGACGACTCAAAGGTCTTACTCTTACCTCGCACCAAAATTATGCAACAGTGTTCCAGAAAACATAAAATCGATCAATTTAAATCAATTCAAACGTCAGCTGAGGAATCACCTAAAACTGGTAGATCTGTGCATCATCATTTCGACAAATAAAATTTTTTTTCTATATTATATGCCTTATAAATTCTTATTATTATATTTTATACCTATTTATCATTATCAATATTTTTATATATTATTTATTTTCATTTATTATTTTTGTATGTTATATTCTGAATTGTTATTTACTAAGAAAGTCAAATTTTTGCATAAATTTCAAAATTTTAATTAATTAAACAACTTTTTATATAGCAATCGTTTTTGTACAATGTTTTAGAGCGAGTACGCAGTTCCAAGTTGCACAGGAAGGCGATCGACATCTTCACTTACCCATACGTTCCCATGGCAAGAAAGGCTGCCACCTACACCAGTTTCTTGTGTTGGACTTGAATATAAATCTTCAAAAGGGAAATTATGTTCCATAGCGTTAGCCATAGCATCGTTCGTAGTTTTAGTAGCAGTTCTAGCAATCGCTGGTCTAGCGCTGTACATGGGTGTACTGCACACCGAAACACCAAATGGTAAGAAAATAAATCAGTATTTGTATACTTTGAAGCTGACAAGTTATATCTTTGATTTTAGCACTTCTTACGTTTAGCTGTAGTGCCAAAATTCTTAAAGGAGATAGGTTTATAGGAGGTCTACAAGAAAAGGCACGTAGATATAAGCGAAATTTTGAAGCCATGTACCAAAGGAGTGTTTTAGGGCAAGCATTTATTTCTTGCATTGTCGATAAATTCGGAAATGATACTGTGACTATTTATTTTAAGCTAGCTTTCAACCGCATGAAATTATCCAAGTAAGTTTAATAATTTTATACTAGTTTTTGAAATATAATTATTAAACACTATTTTTTAGGAATGTATCAAATATCGAAAAAGCTATTAAAGACATCCTTATAACAGACGCAATCTCTAGACACCCTATATTTAAAAATATTCGTTTTGATCCAAGGCATATAACAGTGAAACAAGTTCTAAGTAACGATATTATTCAACACATAAATCCCAGTTCTTCTCTAATCATACCCTCTGATCACTCTAGTAGCGGTCCAGTTGCAGCAAAAAATAACGTTATTTTAAAATCTTATAATAAAACTTCTCCGGCTCTAACGATTCCTGCCAAAAAACCTTCCGTTGCTGAGGAAATCGAGCAGGTTAAAGATGAAGATTTACCAGTAGTCCAAGGATCGTTTAAAATAAGTAAAACAGACGCTGATATTACCGAGAAAAAGACTGAACAATCTACAGTTAAACCAAAACCTTCTGAAAAGCCCACAGAAGCGTTGATGAAAAAAACTACTTTTAAAGAATCTTCTGTGACAAGTGCCTTGTACAAGATAGCAGCAGTAGAAAAGGTTACCAAACAAACTAATTCCGTAAATGAAGAAATCGAAATTAATACAACCGCCAAACAATCTTCTATTTCAACGACCACAATAAAAATTACTACTACTACTGAAGCTTCTACTAACCCTGTTTTCTTGCTTAATCCTTTTGATGAAGCACCTTGGATTCCAATACTTCCAAATATGTCGCCAATAGGAGATAAAACTTATAAAACTGTGTTAAACAATCAATATTTTTTAAATCCTACTTTGCCCACTATAATAGGAGAACATCCTGTTTACACCAGCTTCACTAATCCTGGTTTATCTTTTAATTTCAACGAAGCTGAGAGACTAGGTTCAACAAGCCTGAAAAGTCATCCTATTCCAGTAAACAAAATCCCTTATACAGAATCTGTAACAGATCCAATTAAACATAACCTAGCAAGTCAAAGTATTGATTATTCCACTTCTGTTACCATGATACCTATAACAGAAACTTTTACCCACTCGATTAGAGAAATAAATAAAGTACCTACCAAAATGTTTGAGTACCCCATACAAGTAAACAAAATACCTGCAACAGAATCTGCTACCCACTTAAGCAAAGTAACTTCTAGAGATTATACTACAGAACTTGTAACAACATCAGAAACTGATTCTTACGAGTTTGTTGAAATTGATACTTTTAAATATGTGCCTGGAAAAAAAGATGAAGAAAACGTAGAGAAAAGGGAACAGTTACTAAGGAATATTTCTTCAATTTTTCACACTTTAGCATCATCTTTAGATACTTCGAATTTGAATATAACTGTACCAGAATCCAGTACTGGTAAACCAAAAGAAGATGAACCTGTTTCGGGACAAGGTCAGGTAGAAGTTGTAGTGGATGACATTGATGATTTAGTACCACATACTACTAAACACTCTCTAGTTACGTTACTTCCAGTTAAATCAAATTCTGGTATAGGTAGGCCAATACGAAAGAGGCCTTTTAACCCAGAAGAATCTAATATGTCAGTGGAGAACAGAAGCTTCCCGACTAATTTATTTTCATCTCCTGCTAATTCCGGTAAAAAAGAAACTAAAAATATTAACGAAAATTTTAAAATAATGGGAATATTAAATTTTGCTACTGAAGAATCTGTTGACGGTGGCCATGCTGATCTACTCAGATATCCTAAAATGGATTTCGAGTTGTCGTTAGAAGAACCCTCAAATGCTAGTGATTTATTTGTTTATCTAACTAATTCTTCTAATTCCATTGAAACAAATAGTTCAAACATTTTAACAGCAGAAGAAATTAAAAAGCTAGCAGAAATAAGTAAAATTACAGATAATTCAAGTTCTTTTGAAACCGAAGCAGTTATATCGAATAAAGCCATTTCTGCCAGTTATACAAATCTTAATGGACTTCCAATATTAACAAAAACTTTTACCAAAATGAATTTGCCAACAAATGAGGGTCCCATAAATGCCAATACCTCAGGTAATTATATTAAATTATATTAAATAAACCGACTTGTCTCTAATAATGTGTTTTTAGATTGTACAAGCACATCTGTTGTATGCGGAGACGGAGTGTGTTTACCAGAGACCACAAAATGCAATCAACTTATTGATTGTAATGACGGCACCGATGAACAAAGTTGCAACTGTGCTGATTATTTAAAGTCTCAATTTTTATTAGGAAAAATTTGTGACGGAGTTGTTGATTGTTGGGATTATTCAGACGAAAACCAATGTGGTGAGTTTCTGTCACTTTTGTTTCTTCTTTTGCCGCCCTATCTGTTTTTTCTTTTTTATTGATTCATAGTTTGATGTGTGGTGTATGGCTTGTGGTGGGTACCATCCATTGACGGTTCTCCAGTCTTCACCTAATCCCCGAGGTCTTCGGGCCAGGTCCTGTGAAGCCGTCTAGCAGTTAGTGGTGGTTGGTACAACTCTCTTATGATTTGACTGTCATTTGCGGAATTTCTTCCTTTAGCTTTATTAGCGTGAAGGTCAATAGCATCTCTTATAAATGGAATTCCAAAGGTTGTGTTGGAGACGTACCATGGAGCGTTAGTTATCATTCTAAGAGGTTTAGACTGGAATTTTTGTAGTATTTTGGTGTTGGTAGGTTTACTACAACCCCAGAGTTCAATCCCCTATGTCCAAATATTCTCAAGTGAGAGTTGAGAGCTTCTTCCGAGTAGCCAATACATTTGTCTGACTTTTGTATTTAACTGTGTTCTTTTGGCTTTTATGTGGTTTTTCCAAGTAAGCTTTTGGTCCAGATGAAGTCCTAGGTACTTCAGATTTATGTGGACTTGAGGGCTTGCATGTCTCCTTGTTGTAAATGTAACCTGTGTGGATTTATCGGCATTAACTGTAATTTTCCAACGTTCGAGCCAGGTTTGCAGCAGTTGTAAATAATTCTGGAGTTTGATGGCAGCTATATTGGGATCTATATCTGATGTTAAAATTGCTGTATCACCAGCAAATGTGGCCATTAGGATATCATTATTAGTAGGTATATCAGCAGAGAAAAGGAGATATAAAAAAAGTACCAAGGACACTACCTTGAGGAACTCCAGATTGGATAGGATTATAATTTGAAGTTGAAGAATTAACTTTGACTTGACTTTGACAAGATCTTGGATTCTATTCAGGAGGAGTCTTTCAAATACCTTAGACATGATAGGTAGTAGGCTGATAGGTCGGTCCGAGCTGGGCTCTGTAGGTATTTTACCTGGTTTCGCAATCATAATGATGTGGGCATACTTCCATTGTATATGGTAATGGCATAAACGTAGGATGAAATTGAAAATTATCGTTAGTAATACAACAGCTTTTCTAGGCAGGTGTTTTAATATTTCACTCGTAATTAGATCGTAGCCTGTAGCTTTAAAAGGGTTTAAATTTCTAATTTCCTTTCGAATTTCTCTAGGTGAGAATGCTTTAGTAGGAGGTGATAGTTGGCAAGCAGCATTGAGAAAATTACTGATTTCCTCATCATTTACATTGACAATATGGTTAGGAGAGAAAACATTTGCCAGGTGTTCTGCAAACACATTAGCTTTTTCATTGTCTGATTGTGTCCATTTTCTATCGGGTTTTCTAATTGGTGGTATTACTAATTTGTCAGAGCATAATTAAATTTGCTGCACTGTCGGAGCACTTGAATAATTTAAAAACACATTACGTCGTATTTGGGACGACGGAGAAGCCTTGCTTGATTTGCAGCGAAGATCTTACTGATTAAAATTATTAAATCTGTTCGGAATCAAGTTCCTTCTTATTAAGCCACGCCCACCATGGTCTACGTGAGACTATTTGCGTACGTTATACCTAACCGGAAGTGTGGTGAACGTGCAAATATGCGACGAGACAATGGAACTGATTCTGATACGATTCTTCCGTCTCACTCGTTCTCGCATGGAACGAAATATTTTGATTGTATAATTTTAAATATATATTTGGCAACCCGCTAGTACACTGTTGCCAATATTTATTCTTTGTCATAGACGCGGCTGGTTCGATATTTGGCGTAGTTGCCAATTTGTGTATTAGAATGAAATGAATTATGTTTAATTGGAAATTAAACACTATCGTTATTAATACCTTTCCATCTTCGTTCTTTGCAACTTCTTGTACAGCAGATACTTTTTCTTTAAGTTATTCTGTATGTTTAGTCACTTCTTCCTCTGTCCCGATGGGTCCCCTCGATTTCATTTTCTGGTTGTTAAATATATAGGTAGACGAATCGTGGTAAAAAAATAAAAAAATCTTTCTCTGCCACCTGTTTCTCCTGTCAGCCATATTTAATCGTGCAGTAAATCATATTTGTTGTAGAATGGTGCCAACCTGATCAATATGTATGCAGTAATTCTAAAGTTTGTATAGACAACGATAAAATATGTAACGGATTCAAAGATTGTCCTCAAGGAGATGACGAAAGACAGTGTGTAACTATCTCTTCTGATATTGAATCAGCTGATAAATTTCCTTATTATGCAGAAGGTAATTTTTTTTGTTATATAAAATAAACTTTTGTACTACAACTATGTTTTTTTTAGGTTATCTTATGGTCAGAAAATTTGGAAAATGGGGAAAACTTTGCATTGACAATTTTGAAAGTGTCGTTTCTCTCTCTAACATAGCTTGGCAGATACCTGATTTGGGGAAAGCAGTCTGCAAATCAATGACGTACCAGTAAGAACCATAAACTACATTGTGATCAGAACGCTGAGTGAGAACTTCCTTTTTTGTTTATATTTCACTCTAGTCTACCCTCGGTGATCTGATTGATACATTTAATACATTTCTAACGCTAACTTTTACTGTTCTTTCAGAAGCATGTCTTCAATACGGACCGTTACAGAAACAAAAAGCAATAAGACCAGCTCGGAATATTACGAACTAAGTTTTTCTTTTCAAAAAGAGACAAAATCCAGTCTATCTTTTAAAAATTCAAACTGTACTGCCAAAAAAATTGTTAAAGTTGAGTGTCAGTCGCTCGAATGTGGAGCTCGTCCTCAAGTTGTTAAACATATTGCCAGGTAACTAGATTATTAGTATTACTATTAGAAAAAACACTTCTCCTTATGTAAAATACTGATAAAACCATGGCGTAGCAATTTTATGGATTCCCCAATACATCCTTCAGCCACACAACTTGATTTTTACTCTCTTTGCACCCTCCTATGGATTCAGGGACACACTAGAGTGGAGGGTAATGAAATAGCAGACGTACTCGCAAAAAAAGGGGCCGAAACACCATTTCTGGGACCTGAACCCTTCTGCGGAATAGGCACCAGTACAATACTTGATGAACTTGGAAAAGAAGTAAATAACAAAAGATCCCAATACTGGATAGGAATACAAGTAATAAGTCAGGCCAAGACACTACTGGGAAACTATAACCAGAAGAGATCAGATGACTGCATCGGCAAAAGTAAAAACAAGCTCAGAATACTAACGGGTATCCTAACAGGGCACTGTCGGTTGATAGGGCACATAAAGAAACTCGGATTAGTAGATTTTGCGAGGAAGAGGAGGAAACCACTATTCATATTCTCTACCCTGCAAAATCCAAGGCTACGATACCTCGGAGAATATCAAATAGAAGAAGAAGATCTACTTAACCTGAAACCTACCGATATCCAGACCTTTTGAAAACAATAGGACTGGAGGAACTGCTCTAATCGTTGAGACATCCTTAACGAATGGGTAGCATAAGGGGGCACAATAGATCTTATTGGTCGCAGTGTATCGACACCCTCATCAACAGATAGATAGATAGATACTCTCTTTGTGGTTTTACACATTGGCTTCTCCGACCATAAGCAGTGTGGTTGAAGTTCGCATCAAACATTAACCTCAGTACATCCATCAGCAGTTTTAAAGAGGACACAACATATCTAAGTACGCACATGGACAAGAAACGCAATGATTTTTTAAACACAATTATCAATGTTGGAGCGACATAAATCCTCACATCTTCCATTGAAAAACGTTACAAGAAAACTAAATATATCCCAATACCTTGAGACGTTCCTGCCTGTCTGAAGCCGGTTCTGATTATTCAAGAAACTGCCTAAAACAGTTTAAAGACACCAATACCGAGAATCACTCCTCTTTCCTATGCCAATACTGTTTTTAATTTTTTTCTGATGACTAATTACTATTTACAGAGTAGTAGGAGGTGGCAATGCTGGATTAGGCGCATGGCCTTGGCAAGCGGCTCTATACAAAGAAGGAGAATTTCAATGCGGTGCAACTCTTTTATCAGACCGATGGTTAGTCTCAGCTGGACACTGTTTTTACCAGTAAGTATCCACATGGATTTATTTGTGTTGGAATAACTGTACGTTTTGTAGAGTCAGTATTTCTTGGTTAAGAATTAATTCTATTTTCCAAGTCCGGTTCCTTTTCGGCTTCGTCAGTTGGGCCTTCGAATCCAATAAATTAAATTCCAAACATGCGTCTAGACGTGTCTTGTACTGCACAACGTTTCCCTTCTGGTCGCGTTTCTGTTTGAAGACTCACTTGTTGTTAATCGCCTTTTTACGTATTGGTAAAGAAGATAGGTTCCAGGTCCGATTCTCGTTAAGAGCTGCCAATTCCTCGTCGACGGCCTTGTACCAATGTACAGCATCCCTGAATGTCGCTAAATGACGCCGGCAAATCCTCGACGAACATCTCGGCACCGAGGGCCATGACGACGTAGTCCTGAAGATAGCTGGGCTCATTCTTCATCAGAAAACTCCTTCTCAGTTCTGACTCTGGATGTTTCGCGTCCTCCTATAGGGTTCCGCCATTCTCGGTGGTGTGGAACTCCTGATCTTCATCCTCAGTGTCTCCACCCTCCGATTCCTGGTAAAACTCAATTTCATACAGTTTATGTTTCCTGATAGCTACTGCCAAAAATTTGCAATCCTCCCGAAAATGACAGAAATTGTCGCAGTTGTGATACTGGTAATGCTTCTTGAATTGAATTGGCGCCGCTTCATATCTCCGTCCTGCCGTACGCTCAACCTTTTTGCCTGCTCGTCTCAGCTCAAATCTCAGAAAACGTGCTTCCAGAGTGTCGTCGATTGAATCAAATTTCATTGTTAACAACCTTTTCAGAATTAGCAATTGACTAACTATTCCTTTCCTTGCGAAAGTGTGTCTCAGAATTTTCCAAAGGTCCTTGCATCCCCTAAAACAAAATATCAAAACTCCCTTCTAGACTTCATTTATTTTTGCTTATAAATAGTAGCACGGTTGCATAGTTAATTAAAGTTTGTATTTTATAACCATTACCATGTTTGTGCATCAATAATCTGCTTTGTTTCTAGCGCGCAAGAAGAATACTGGGTTGCAAGACTAGGAGCTCTAAGGCGCGGTACTTCTTTGCCTTCACCATATGAACAGCTGCAGCCAGTAGTTAAAATCATGGTCCATCCAGGATATGTAGATTCAGGATTCATTAATGACATTTCTCTATTAAAACTGAAATCTCCTGTAATATTTAGCGATTACGTAAGACCCGTCTGCTTGCCTCAACCAAATCAAGTACCTGCTGATGGAAGACTATGCACTGTAGTTGGTTGGGGTCAGTTATTTGAAGTTGGAAGAATTTTTCGTAAGTATTTTAATGTAAAATAGGAACAACTGTCAGATACGCCAATACATTCTTTTGTAGCTGATACGCTTCAAGAGGTTCAAGTTCCTATTATATCTACTACAGAATGCAGGAAAAGAACTTTATTTTTATCACTTTATCGCATAACTGAAGACATGTTTTGTGCTGGTTATGAAAGAGGTGGAAGAGATGCTTGTTTAGGCGACTCTGGAGGACCGCTTATGTGTTCTGAATCGAACGGAAGATGGACACTTCAAGGTATAATCTTAAATTTTTTTTTAAATCATTTATTTGATTATTTTGATTTGTTGGTAGGTATAACAAGTAATGGATATGGTTGTGCAAGAGCCAACAGACCTGGTGTTTACACTAAAGTAGCGAACTATGTGGAATGGATAAACTTCATCATCAATAACGAACAACTGAATGCACAAAACGACACTTTGAAAAATTCTTGTATAGGTCATAGATGTCCTCTAGGTGAATGTTTGCCTGAAATTAGGTTATGCAATGGTTTTATAGAATGTAGTGATGGAAGTGATGAAAGAAATTGTACAAATCAAAAAGCTGAAAGATTTTAATTGTAGTAAAAAAATACGCCAATATTAAAAATTCGTAGAACAATTGGCAATTCCGACTCAGCTTACTTAGTGATTAACAACTATTTTTTTAAATAGTAAATTAGAGCTGAGTCAGAATTTTACATTCTAAATTGTAGAAAAACTTTTAGAAAGATTTTAGTGTGATATAAATAATTTGTATTTATGTATATAGTAGTTACATGTCTCTTTTTAATTTAAATTTAAATCGACAGACTTTATTGAAATAAATTCTCAAATAATTTTATGCGGTTTTATTTATGTTCAATTCAAAACTGTAAATGTTCATTACCCGCGCTATCAATCTTAGAATGTTTGTAATATTGTTTCCAAAAAGAAAGCTTATTCCTCTGTTGCTAGTGATAGTGAACACTTGAGTCCAATTGTTCTTTATAGGTTAGAATTAGCTTGACTATTTCACGCACTTTTTAAATGAACCAATCAGGAGCTCCAGTCAAGTTGGGATTATCGATAACACCAAACTTGACTCTCGATTGGTCTGTCAAGTTCGGTGTTTTCAGCATTCTAGATAAACGATCTAGTAAAAACTATGAATGATCTGCTGATAAAACAGGATTTTCCAAATGCATGGAAAGTAGGAAAATTGGATCTGATACCCAAACCGCAGAAAAACGTGGCAAACGAGATAAAATACAGGCCCATATGCCTATTAAATACAATCAGCAAATTGTATGAGAGCCTAATAAAAAATAGACTCATAGAAGAATTAGAACGAAAAAATGGTCTATCAGATAAACAATTTGGCTTCAGGAAAGGGGATCAACTTTACAGGCCGTAGAGAAACTCCTAGAGGAAGTACATGGATCAGGCAAATGGGCAATGATTGTAATGTTAGACGTCAAAAATGCGTTCAATACAGCAGGATGGAGAAATATAATACGCGAATTAGAAAAAATAAAGATATCAGACTATTTAGTAAACATAATAAGCAAATACTTCAATCATAGAGCGATACCCATCGATGAAAAGGAAACAATGGAAACCACAGTGGGAGTCCCGCAGGGGTCGGTTCTAGGACCGACCTTGTGGAATGTATTCTACGATGGAGTCCTCAGACTGCAACTAAATGAGGGAGTTACATCTTATGGCTTTGCAGATGACCTGGCTATCTTGGTAAAAGCAAGCGATACAGAAGGACTAAGACACAGAGTAGAGACTTCACTGATAAGAATTGATGAATGGATGAGAGCCAATAAGCTGGAATTAGCGGCCCAAAAAACAGAAGCCATGGTCAATCAAGGGACATAGATGGAAAGCCCAGAGACGAATTTTGAGTTCAAGGGAAACCTGATAACACCAACGGAAAATGTACAATACTTAGGTATAACGCTAGGATTTAATGCACATTTTGGCGAACACATTAAAAGAACAGCAAAAAAAGCTGAAATTAAACTAGCAAAACTCTCAAAAATAATGCTAAATATAGAAGGTACCCCGTTCTTGGAAAGGAAGCTGTTGCTTGAGGTAGTTCACTCCATCCTGCTGTACGGAGCACCATTATGGGAAGAAATCCTGGCAATGAACAAGTATAAAAAGATCATGGAAAGTGTCCAGAGAAAGACTGCATTGCGTGTTGGCTCTGCCTATCGGACTGTCTCCGTAGAAGCCATACAGGTGATTACGGGCACAATACCTGTGCAGACATAGAGCTAAAGCGGAGAGAACTCAGGAAGGAAACCATTGGAAAATGACAGAGGGAATGGACGTATCACACTTGTTTCTGAACTTTAAAATATTTGAAAAATATTCAACTCTTATTTTTTTTAACAACCCTGGGAGTTTCCATGTTGCCTTTAGTTAAATGTTTTGTATTAAAAACTCATTATTTAAAACTAAAATATACTTTATTTAAAAATTAACATCATAAACTCTGAAACGGCCACTGCAAAATCAAACGAATTTTTAAAATACCATTACAGGCATTAATATAATTAAATATACAGGACGTTTCACAATACACTTTTAACACAAATGAAAGTAAAGTTGAGTTTAAAGTTGGATTGAAGGACCCAGTGTGCAAAATCTTTAATTTTTTTAGAAACACAAAAAAAAACAAATTCAACAACCGACAGTCCCAATGACAAACAATTTTTTTTAATCTTCAATAATTACTAAATCTCCAAATGAGGGTATTTAAGTAAATATAATTAGCATTTCTCAAGTTTTGACGGATAATTTGAATGTTTCGTTAAACATAGAAATACGTGCATTCAATTTACGGTAAAACGCACTGTATATTTTTGATGTTTGCAAATAAAATGCAGTACACATATTTAAATTATAGTATCACAGATACAAACTAAATAGTCACTCTATATATAAAACCCTACATGGTAAATTACAATCATCACAAATGTACCAGTTAGATCAAATTGTCTCTGGAAATACTGAAAAAAAAAGCTTAACATATTTATTTTTGGTCTTTTTACTTTTTGTATAAGGAAATTTTTACATTTGGAATGTCACTAGTACGACTAGTTAAGATAAATACAAGGTTTTTTAAAAGTATTACACCAAATGACATAATTGCATAATTTTTCTGCTACTTACTTCATTTAATGATCACTTAATTCGTAAAATGTCAATACTTCATTACAGTAAAGTAAATAGCGTGATAAATTAGTTTGCTTCTTGCCATAAAACTTCCTTCTTATAGAAAACCCTGTACGTATAAAAAAATTAAATTCAGATCCATTCTTGAGATTTTCTAAGAGTAAATATCAATAGTTACTATACAGGGTGGTCCATTAATGCTTTATTATCACATAAAATAAAGAAAAAAATTGGATTAATAAAATCACTTATACATGGTGTTTCATAGTTAAACCCAGACCCAGAAGGTTATTTGGAATCATCTAAGTACCCTCTATTTACAGTTAACGTATGTCGGTTTAACTATGAAACACCCTGTATAAAAAGATGTTTTTAATTATCTTACATAAAAAATAATAAGTTACTATAGAAACAGATAATTTGACATAATGTGGTACAAAGAAAAAGAATTTACAATTTTAGATGTCAAAATATTTTTTGAAATTTTCAGTTTCTTTTTTTTTCTGTCCCATGTCGTTATCAAACTTTGTGAAATTATCAAGTGACCTGTCTCTATAGTAATTTATTATTATTTTTGTGTAAATGTAATTCTTTGAAACATCAGTAAATCAGTGGGGACAACAAAAATTGTGCGCTCCTTAGCCATAGGGGTAGTATTACGAGAAATTTTGTAGGGTCGGTTTTTTTATGGAAAAGTGAAATGACAAATATACTAGAAATGGAATAATCGGATCCTCGACATGTGAATCATTTCCTGTTTTCATGCTCCATCACCTAACACCTGTCGCCATCCATATTAAGAGAAACAACAAGAAAAGAAACATTTTATTTAGATCATATTCATAATTCTCTCTCTTTCTCTCTCTCTCTCTCACACACACACACACACACTTTATGAATCACCCTGTATTGAAACTAAAGCCAAACTTTGAGAAACCCTGTATATTTAATATAAAAAGTAAAATAACCTGTACATTTTCTACAGGTCTTTAATATCACTTTTTAAATGAAATTTTAAAAATTTACATATGGACGGCTTCAACGCAACACCTCGTAAGTTCAATTCACATGGCAACGGAATTTTGAATTTTCACTTATGCGTTAAAACCGTCGATATATTACAATGTAATACTTACAATAAAACAAATGGCAGACGAAAAAGCAAAAAAACATAATTTAAAAATTGTCACACAAAAAAATAAGTTTGATAAACAAACTCGTCATATACGCCTTTGTATAATTAAAAATAGAAATGTGGATAAAATTTAATTTTTTTGCCAAAATTTCTTCTATTGTCACCTAACATATAAAATAAAATTCCAATACTGATTATTAAATTTTCCATTGTCTACATATCGTCAAATTTTTCCATTTGCTTTTATATGATCAGTTTTTTCTTCTTCTAAATCTCCATCTTCAATTTCAGTAGTTTCATAAGCAGGATTACACATCGCGTCTTCATATACAGCAGGTAAATCAGCTTGAATTTCAGCTAGATCAGCTTTCGATTTTAAGTTGATATCTGTAAACCCTTCTGGTGGCTTCTCCTTATCTTTCTTGGTAATGTCTGTACCCTGGGAAGGATGCTTCTTCATATAAGAGTGATAGAAGATAAAGTAAATTATTCCTATAATTAAGGTCGCTACGGCAAAACATTGAAACGTATGGCGAATTCCTATCATCTCTATTAAGTATCCACCTATTAAACTCCCAATTCCCTTACCTGAAACAAAATGAAAGTTGAAATTTGCCAATTCTAAAAGTGTCAATAGTATCCTTACCAACTCCATAATACAGTCCTCCAAGCATCCCTTGTATGCTGGTATCGGTTGTGACAGTTGACAGTTTAGCAGCATAAGTTACAGCGGCTGTAAAACTAAGCCCGAATGTTACTGATTCCATGGCTTCGAATATAAGACATAACCAAGGATTGTAGATCACTGAATATCCAAGTAATCTTATCGCATAAAATATAAATCCAATAAATATAACGTTAGCGTGTCCTATTCTTTTAATAATTGGACCAGACAGGATGAGTAGAGGAATACCAACGATTCCTCCCATTGTTACTGTTAGACCCATCAATGATTTTGAACCGCCGAGATCATCCAAGAGCCAGAACAGGAAACTTTCGATAAAACCCCATGCACAACCTAAAAAAACCATGTTAAACCAGTTAAAATTTATTTTTAAAACAAGTGACGAGGTTAAAAAATAGAAAGTCGTACGCAAATTGGATCAAATTCAAAGAATAGCATGCCGCAACATAACAGGGGTCATGAGAGCCACACCAACTAGAGCACGGTTATTTAATTTATATTTTTTTTGTTAACTGGAAAGGTTAAGAGTTAAAGAATTGCTATTACCTAATCTTCGCTTTTCCAGGACAAATATTATGTAATATTTGTTTATTAATAAAGACGATTTATTATTATTATTATTATCCTTGGTCTCACCCCCCTTGACATATTTATTAAGTAGGCTGTTGTGATGACCATGACACGGCTACGTTCTACTGTTATACAACCTGACATAGGATCCGGTAAGTCGAGGTGTGACTTGTGGCACGAGGTCATTGGAGAGGTCCCACTTCTACAAGCCAACATAGATTCGATTGCACTAGATATGCCTTTAATATGTACATCCTTACGGACAGCAGACAGGCACTACTAGCTCTGAACAGATCATGCATTACATCAGGTCTAGTACTAAAATGTCACCAGGCCCTGATCGAAGCTTTCAACAACAACGCGGTCACTTTAACTTAAATCATAGGCCATGGAAAATCAAATGGCAACCGTACAGCTGACTCATTAGCTAAGAAAGCAGCCTCCCATAAACTTTTGGGACCTGGCACTTTCACAGGCTTATCGGCATCAGCTGTGTCTGGCCTACTAAAGGAGCACTCCCTTGACAAGTTTAAGGGTAGATGGGACGACGAAGCAGGCTGCAAGCTAGCCAAGAAACTATTACAGTATCCGAACAGCGAGACAGCCAAAAAATACATGACTATGGACAGACAGAACCCGCGCACAGCACAGGTATCCTGACTGGCCACTGTCGTCTACGAAAACACCTCTACAGGATGGGGTTATCTGACACTCCACTGTGTAGAGGATGTGAACAGGAAGACGAGACTGTCGAACACATTCTTTGCGAATGCCCGACACTCCCACAAGTAAGGTATTTTCTTTTCGGAGAGCAGAGGCTAACACATGCCAACATGAGGGAGCTACCTTCAGGCGACTTACTTTAAACAAGTAGGCTGGCTGACGAGCTAGAAGGAAGACTCAACCTCAGAAGGATACACAATGGGCCAAATGTGGCCTATGTGCTGTTACGAAAAGTAACATGCAGTGCGACAGGCTGTAAATCGTAATCAACGACCCTCTCAATATTGGGAGGAGTTCGAATGGTTTTCGGTTGACCTGGACTCCAACTCCTTGTTCTCTAAATTTTTTTACCCACGCGTGCACTAACATTGCCGATGGTGCATGACAAAAACGCAGCTGAGCAACTGTGTACGAATCATGGACTCTAAAATAAGCCTCAACCATGAATCGCGCTGCAAACTCGTCCGCTGTTCCATGGATAACTGAAATTCGCACGTGTCCGCTGTTTCTAACAAGGTAAGTTTAAAACCTAAAACCTACTCTGGGACACCCTTTGCATCGGTCAGCAGAAATCGATGAAAATAATTACATTTGCTTAACAATTTAATTTAGATCTTACCTAAAACTACACAAGATAGGAACAAAGCAATCAGTTCCAGCTTTTTAAGTACTTCTATCACATCGGTGATAACACTAGAGGCTGCCTTTTTGAATTCCAAGTTAATAAACAACATCAAAACTCCACTGATGATTTTTAAAGCAGCATACAAAAAGAACACAGGTCTACAATAATTAAAAAAAAACTACAAATGAACTAGTTATTAGTAATATACAAAATTGTAGAATAAAATCATATTGACAAACGAATCAAAATTTAAGGGCTTCATATTTCTGCTAATTATTCCCACAGCTGTGAGAGGCACTGCAAAATGAACTGGTTTTAATTATTTTCCTTTCATATAATTATCCCTCTGAGGCAAGTCATTCTCTACTTTGGGGAAAAGGGGTATTAGTAAATCGTCCAGTTATGTTCCAATATTTCGTTTTTAGATGACAAATTCAAGGAAATAATAAAGGAATAATTATCAACAAACTGGTTTTGACAAAAATTGAAAATAATTATAGTTGTATCATATTTTACGATTCGTAATGAAGTAAACTTAAAGTCTTACACACTTTTCCAGAGAAAAAATTACACATATTCCACAATTTCCGTTGCCCTTTGAAGAAAACTGCTGCAGTTTATGGTGAGCATGCTTTTGCTAAATCACACTGGTCATCGACACTCAAAAGAATCTATTTTTTTTGCTTTGGCATCCACAAATTGCCATTTTCAGTAGACATTGTTCACAGGAAAAATTAAACTAGTTAAAAAGAACGCTTCGCTCGACTCCTCTGCGATTTGACCGAGATTGGTATATGCTATAGGCTATGCAGATGACATAGTCATAATCGCAAGAGGAAAATTCGAGAATACCCTCTGCTATATAGTTCAAAGAGGGCTTGACTATAATAAAGAATGGTGTCAATCGATGGGACTTATCGTCAACCCCATCAAGACTACCTTAGTTGCCTTTACACGGAAAAGAAACATTAACCTCAAAACCATCGAATTGGAAGGGAAAGTTATTGAAATGGAAGCCAGATGTCAAATATCTGGGACTAATACTGGATAATAAACTCATCTGGAATAAGCACGAAAAAGAAGTAACCAGCAAAGCCACGAAAGCTCTAATGGTGTGCAGAAATTTTGCGGGAAAAAACTGGGAATGTAACCTAAAGATCCTGCAGTGGATGTACACGTCAATAGTGAGACCGGCCATCACTTATGGAGCAGTAGTCTGGGGCAGCAGAACTAAGCTGACCAGTACAAAAGCAAATCTAGCGAAAATCCAAAGACTAGCCTGCGTATGCATAACAGGTGTAATGAGAACGTGCCCAACCGCCGCCATGGAGGTAATCCTAAACCTTACACCCCTCCATATAGTAGTGGAGAGTATAGCGATAAGGACAACCTACAGAATGACCAGAGAAGGATCAACCAAACGCAAGTTTCGACTCCTTCCTGGAAATCATGAAACCTGGGATATGCCCTAAGATGAGATGACAAAGAAGTTTAGCTTTGTGAAAGAATTCAACACAAAGCTAAGTAACAAAAGCGAATGGGACAAAACTCAAGAGAAGTGCCATTAAATGGTACACAGATGGTTCTAGAATAACAAAAGGAACAGGAATAGGAGCATTTTCCAAGCTGAAATATACGCCATCGGAAAATGTGTCTAGTTCAACATAGAAAGAAATTTTCGCATACAAGAGATCATCATCACATCAGACAGCCAAGCAGCCATTAATGCCTTGAACTCCCACGTAATCAACTCCCAGATGGTTTGGGAGTGCCTAAAGAATCTAAATGAACTAGGCAAGAATAACACTGTTACCCTCCTATAGGTTCCGGGACACACTGGAGTGGAGGGTAATGAAATAGCAGGCGTACTCGCAAAAAAGGGGCTGAAACACCATTTCTGGGACCTGAACCCTTCTGCGGAATAAGCACCAGTACAATACTTGATGAACTTGGAAAAGAAGTAAATAACAAAAGATCCCAATACTGGATAGGACTACAAGGAATGAGGCAGGCCAAGACACTACTGGGAAACTATAACCAGAAGAGATCTGACGACTGCGTCAGTAAAAATAAAAATGAGCTCAGAATACTAACGGGTATCCTAACAGGGCACTGCCAATTGAGAGGGAACCTAAAGAAACTCGGATTAGTAGACAAAGAAGAATGCAGATTCTGCGAGGAAGAGGAGGAAACCTCTATCCACATTCTCTCAGAATGCATTACTCTGCAAAATCCAAGGGTACAATACCTCAGAGAATATCAAATAGAAGAGGAAGATCTACCTAACCTGAAGCCTACCGACATCCTGAACTTTTTGAAAGCAATAGGACTGGAGGAACTGCTCTAATCGTTAAGACATCCTCAACGATTGGGCAGCAGTAGGGGGCACAATAGATCTTATAGGTCGCAGTGTATCGACACCCCCATCACAGATAGATAGATAGAACGCTTCGCTGGATAATAAGTATATCAGTACAAATAAATAGTTTTGAAAATCATAGACAACTTTGAAAAACTTGGACGTTTCATAAATCTTAAGGCTTAATTTTTTTCACTCTTATTTTAACTCACATTTTCCTGATAATATTGGGGATTATAGTAAAGAAGAAATTGAGAGGTTCCATTAAGATATCAAAGAGAAGAACGAGCATATGATAGAAGATGCTGTTGGTGCTTAAAAAGAGACGTTTCCCAACAACGTGGAGGTCGTGGAACTCAGGTTGAGACTTACTGGAGTAACATTGAACAAAATATCATAGATACTAATGCAAATTCCATATTATTTTTTAAGTTAAATCTACCTTACAACAGACTACATAAATTTGTTCATTTTAGACAACGAATTCGGCTTTAGTGAGTCAAAATACATAGCTCACATCTCTGGAACAAAGTTTGCCTGTGATATCTACAGTTTTATCTTACCTAAAATCTGTATAACCCTTGTCTCTACTGGCATAATCTATCATCCATCCAGAAATAGGTGAGCTGATCATTCCTCCAATAGTAGCGTATATCCTTTGTAATCCATAATCGGCTTTGTGTTCTCGTAACAAAGCTATAACTGCTCCTTCAAACATAGCAAAGGCAGTCCCACTGATAATACCAACAAAAACACGAATACAGAGGTAGGACCAAAAGGTTAAACTCATGTCTAACTCCATCGCAGTCTTTTCATTTGAACAAACTGTTTTTCTTAAACTGGTTGCTATGCATTTGTGTGTGCAGCTTCCAAGATCGAGATGTTTAACGGTAGATTCATTTGAATTTATTGGAATAGTAACAGAGATATGTTTTGCAATCATAGCTGTGTTTTCGAGACATGTAATGTTAGATTGTTGTTTAGAATTGACGTAAGTGATAATATATGTTTGTCTATTCTCTTCTACGTCGCTATGATCGGGTATTTTCAGTTTAATACCAGTTTTCAATGAGTAGGATATCCTTTGAAACTCTTCAAATTGATCTCTGCTACCTAATACACAGCTCATTGATGTATTTTCAGCTAGATTACAGGAAAAATTATACATGGAAACTGTGGGAAAATAAAATAAATTTTTCGATAACTTCCTAACAGATGTTCGATACCTCTCATTATTTTTCAATGTTATTTTATTCCTTTTTTTGGTTATAAATTCAGGTTCAAAAATATCAGCTTCGCTTAACTTGTATGTGTAGAGTAAAGTAGAATTTGTAGGAATATCGTAAATTTGTACGTCGTAGCTTCTTGTGTCCAAAATAATATTTGTGTAATTCTTACTCAAAACAGCTTGGCAAGCAAAGCCGCAAGATTCCAGCTTAAGCTCTGTATCTATAACTGTATCTGATTGCAAAGGTGTACAGGGGTGTTCTTGATTTAAATACAGCAATGGGGTTGACTTAGTTTCACATGACAATCCAAAAATCAGTTTATCCGGATACGTTAAAGTTACTCTTCCTACAGGAACGAGTAGAAGTAGTAGAGCGGCACCACCACCTATAGCAGAAAATCCAGCGAGTAATACCTGAAAATAATTCAGCAAGAAAATAATTTAGCAAGCCTTTCCAATACGAGCCTCTTCAATTACAAAATGAAAATTATGCAATAAAAAAATTAAAACAATAAAGCTAGATCAAGAGGTGCCGAACAAGTCATAGGCATCAAACGGAAACGCACTAATAAATCATCGTCATAAGAATAAAGTTATTGTTTAATTACAGTCCACGATGCTAATTTTGTATGCAATTAAAGGTGCACGCTAAAATACTACGTCATGGACAATGATGACGTTTTAGCGTGTACCTAAGTTTTTTATTTTGGATTTGTTTTAACGTAACAACCCCGAAGTGGTACTAAACCGTTTAATTTACCCTTTATATTTTTTGCCCATTAAAATACATGTTTATTAAATTAATTAAAAAAAATGAATTAATCAATTAATTTGGTATAGTCAAAAATGTCCATAAAACATTATTGTTCGTTTATATCGTACAATAAAAATGTAACAATAAAGAATGCAATTTTTATTATTGATTTAGGATCTGTGTAACCATTCAATGCAATTGAATGAAAAAGTGATAAAACTAATAAATTTTGAACAATAATAAATGTATCAATCTAAAATAAACGTTATTCGCATAACAAAATTGTAGAAATAATTTAGTTTTTTCTTAATCGAATATTACAATTAAAAAAATGAAATAGTTTATCAGTCGTACCAATACAATAATGATTGTAACTTTTAAATGGATACTAACAGATTATATAATCTCATAAAACCATATTAAAGAAGATTGTTGGAACGTGATGTGATTAATCATTTTTACTGTATTATTACAGTTAAAAAATAGAATTATGATTATTTAAAACACGTGCACTTGACTTCGAATTCAAATATTTGCAGAATTTTTAAAGAATCCAAAAAATAATTTTAAAACGACTATGATAATAAATTCTTATGAAAATACCAACATTACAAATATAGAGTATTAATTAATTTACTATGGGATTTTTTCTTTGTTTTTCCATGGCCCATTACTTTAATATTTTTTGATTCGTTTTAATACATCTAATCAATGAATTATTTAAAAATATCGTTACGTAATATTGACGGGCCAAAATTTTTTTACAATAATAATTACATTGACTTTAATATATTTTAAAATTATGTACAAATCATCCAATTGTGTAACTACCTGTAATTTGTTAATATTTCTCATGACCTTCTCATACCATTGTAATCATCGCGATCGGTAAAATTCTTCGAAAAATAACTGTTATTTACCGCATAAAAAATTATAAAAATGCATTCAAATAATTAATATTATTTTTAGAAGTAACAATTTTAAAAATTTTCAAATGTTTTAGCTATTCCAATGCAATATGTTTAATAGTTACACTTAACAATACGTTTTCTAGTTAAAGTAATATTATATTTTTTATTCGAATATATCAAAAAACGTCAAATTTTATACAGTACACGATAACAAGAAGAAGAACTTTTCTGTCCTAGGACCTTTTTTCGTACTTTTTCGGACGGTGAACTGTCCGAAAAAGAAAAATATAGGTATTTTGTTTACCTTTTTGTTCTAGCTTTAAATTAATAGTTGTGTTCAATAATATTTGGTGTATTTTATTATCGGAATAACATATTGACTTACTGTGATGTGTTTTTTTTTAAAACCTAGTGATATCAGTAGGTTATGTTACAATGTCAAAATAGTTATAATTTTTGTCTGAAATTTGACATTTCTTACACTTTTTCTATAAATTTACCTTGTCAAAATTTAGCAAGATTTCTACTTAAAATAATAGATCCGTTATCAGGAAATACTAATTCGTTTATCAAAAATTCCAAACATCTTTTAGAAAAATTATCAAAAATCAACATTACAAATTCAGATATGGTTAGTTTTGATTTAGTAAGTTTATTTCCAAATGTTCCTGTCGATAAAACTCTTAATCTTGTTAGAAAAAAGTGATAATATATTAATAAATAGAACTAAATTAAGCGTCTCAGCAATTCTAGAATTGTTGGAATTATGTATTAAAACTACATATTTTCAATTAAATAGTGATTTTTATCAGCAAAATTTTGGTATGGCAATGGGTTCACCTTTATCACCAAAATTGTGTTATATTTTCATGGAGGATTTTGAAATGGAAATTGTAAATAAACAAAATTTAAGACCTTCTGTCTTGTTTAGATATGTAGATGTTATCTTTATTTTTCTATAATAGTAATAATTCGGAACCCACTATTAAAAATTCATAATAATAACAATTGTATTGAAACATCAGTTTTTAGAAATGAAACACATACAAATAGATATCTAAATCTCTTTCCGATAGAGCAAAAACAATTTGTTCGAATGACAATATTTCAAACAATGAATTATCACTTGTTAAATCTGTCTTCATTAAGAACAACTACCCAAGAAAATTTATAAATCGAAAACTTTACCGTGACATCAAAAATAAAGAAGAAAATTTAAATCCCCCAATACTTCATTCAAATATAGTAAAAAACACTTATATTCCAAAATTATGCGGAAACATTAGAAGGATTGGCAATAAATTTAATTTTTTTTAACGCCATAATCATCCGAAAAAGTAACACTTCTCGTCCTTGCACTTAAATATTATTATTTCTTACCCTAAAATTTCCTATTTTATCAGCAATCATCCCCGCCATTGGTGGCATTAATATGGCTACAGCTGGAGTGACTGCAGACATTATAGCTGTTTCTTCTACATTTATGCCTAACTCTCTCATATGTATCGTTAAATAAGGATAAAGGACTAGTATAGCTGTAAAAGGACAAAGAATATTAAATAAAATGTAAATTATTTTTACCTAAGAAGCGTATTTTATAAACATTGTCTATCAAACTATTCTACTTTCTCTCTCTTAGTTAAATTTATATACTTCTTTCTCTCCGTCTTTTCCGGCGTATATGCAGGGTCGAAGTTTTTAACTATTCTTTTAGACTGTGGTGCCTGTGACACCAAATTTTTAATAAAAAAAATGTTCTACCGTGAAAGATTTTTCAGAAAATACGATTTAAACTGATCTGTTTGCACCAAAATATATAATAAATGATTTTATTAGATTTTCAGGACATTGTAACATAAACTAGCCATAAAATTATTATCAGAATTAGTACTAAATAACAGTTTATCAGTAGGTCATAAATTATTATAAGTCAACTTTATGTTTCAAAGAGAAAAATTAAAATACAGTAAAAAAAGACATACTTACTCGAGGAATGCATGAAAAATAATAGTTTTAGTGGCAGCAATTCCTTTTGTTTCAAATCTTTCAAGACCCGATAAAAAAATAACTTTAGATATTTGTTCATATTGTGCGCTATTTATAATCCATCAAATCTGAAAGAGAAACGTACATAAAGTTATAAATTAAATATATATTTTTTTAATTGTTTCATTTTGTTGAACTCCTAAATTTAACACTGCATTATGCATTATTTTTTTACAAGACAATAACAATACAATTTTTTCTAAAGATAAACTTTTTAGAATTATTATTTGTTAGATTCGTGCTAATTCATGTTTTCAACTTTTTGACGTATATGATATTTATGAATACATACTTGTATATACGTTTTTATAAAGATTTACCGGAATTTTAACGTAGTAAAAATTGATAAATAATTATTTAAATATTTGTCTAAATGATAATTTACCAAACTTAAAAATATTTGCTAAACGTGGTATAAGCTAAACAATAACAATTATAAATAATTGATACATTCAAAGGATTTTCACCGACTATTTCCCTCGTCTTAATTTCCACCAATCACAAAAGCGCAATTTTGAATTACAAATGGTTTCTAGATGAAAAAACTGTATGACAGCTCCTGTAAGCAGTTTTTTCGAGTTTACCCGCGGCAAAAGTTGACAGCTGTTGTCACCAAACATTACAATACCTTTGAAAACAAGTAATTATGGTCTCCTAGGACACCAGAAAAGGACGCTAAACAATTTTTATGATTTTATTGTCAATAAATTTTGTAATATTGTTTTTAAACAGTGCTAGTCAGATTATGTAGTGAAAATGAGTCGCTTTGGAAGTGATTGGATTGGGATTGGATTGGGATTGGAAGGGGTCCTGAAATATTTTAATATAGAAACTAAATAGTGAAACATACTACATATTGCAAAAAATGCAAAATAACATAATATAGTTAGAACATTAACCAAAACGTATTACTAAAAGTGTGAATACTACTGAATAATAAAACGCGTTTCACCCGAGGGGGGGGGCGAAACCTCCTTCACCGCATTCATTTAATTTTTTTCTGTAAAAATTGTACCACTAAGAATATTGTAATGTACCACCAGTGGTACATGTAACACAGTTTGAGAACAGCTGCCTTAAAGGAAGTCCCAATGTGAAATATGAAAAAAAGTTACCGCGTGATTCGAAACTTACGAGTCGAATTTTTTTTTCAAAATAGCTGAGTTATAGTGTATACTTCTCGGAGCATCCTGGCGGCATATTATATTTAGAAACTAAAAACTATACCACACAAAAAAAAAATCAAAGATTCACACAATAAGGGGATGAATAGAAGGGCGTATATTGTGTGTGTGTGTGTGTGTTTGTGTTTTGGCATCAGGAAACATGGTCCTCAGCCACAAAAATAATTTAAGTTATTTTTTTTTATAACTTTTTAATCAAATGTACTAGTCCATCAAAAATATTTTTATTATTCAGAGGTAATAGACAAGTTAAATTTGTAGGTCAAGAAATATTATAATGATATTTCCTTACAGTTTTTAGTGTTCCACATAAATGATTGAAAAAACGTTGTTTATAAGGAAGTAATTTTATATTTTGAAAACCTCAATGCATTGCAGAATACATTTTAAATTTAGTTTGTTGTATTTACAGTTATTTGACAGTTAGTACAATTATTAAACATTGGAGGAACATTATTAGAACTATGAGAAACATTTCGGACAAAATGCGGGGTAGTAGGGTTATTTTGTTGAAAGCAGTCACCAGTATATTCGTTCGGATTTACCAGGTTCAAATAAGTAGCTACTATTTTAGGCATTTTTCTAAATTGATGTATTCCTACCACTTGTCTACAACCCTTTCCGCTTTGATATTTAAAGAAAAATCGGTCACTGTTCATATTTTCTGGTCTTAACGAAACATACTTTCGATAAACATTCAAGTACATCTGATTACAAATGATTACTACAAATGATCTTGGTTTGTTGGTCTTCGAATCAGGTATGCTAATTAAAAACCTAGATTCTATAGGTCTTCTATATCGTGTAGAGTCATTCAGACTAACTCATCATTAAATTTTCTTTATCTGGAGCTTCCTGGATAAATTTTTCGATTTGTTCCTTCGTTAAAATCTTAGATTTCTTTGCCCTATAAACTTGAGCTTGCCGTTTCAATAAATAACGAAGTTTTGAATATGTAGATATATCTACATTGTGTTTAATTGCAAGGGTTGACTTCAACATCGACTAATTGGCCCATAATGCTGAAGATTTCATCTTTAAACAAAGGTCTAGGAAGTATGCCATTACAACATTTTCCGAGAAAGAACTCGTGTTTTTACTCTTGCGATAGTCCATAAAACGTATATATGCATATTCGTAATTTTCTCTTGATTTCTTTGGCAATAATTCTAATGAAATGAAGCAGTATTCACTGCCTCAACAAGCTCTGGAGGAGTCCCAGGAATGGAAAATTCATCATCACTTATCATTTTACACTGTTTTGCTTTCGAAAACACCAGCAATTAAATTTAAATGCGTCAAGTTTGACAATTCAACATTAATACGTTTCCATAGTAACGCAACCAATTTTATTACGAATTTCAAATCACCATTTATTTATAGTATATTTACCTCTTAGGAAAAGCCACATTCCTGGACTTCACAGTCGTCCAGGAATGTAGACTTTTTCCTACTCGGTAAACAATGTACTATTGTGTTAAGTATGTTTAAAAATTGATTTATTTCGTCAGTGTGGTTTTTACAAGCAAATATCAAGGTGTTAAGGGCGTATATTATTATTATAAATAAACTACACGAATAAACAGTTACTGACAGTAATTAATTCAAAATACTCATCTAACTGAATATTTATTTCCAATCAAAGGTACTGACCTACCATAAATGTTAAAATGATGTCTGGTTTTTCATGTTGTTTTTTCAATAGTTAGTCACGTTTTGAAATGAGTATTTTCCATAAAGAATAAAACAATTTTTCAAATTTTAATCAGTGCGATTGGATCAAAGCACCATATAGCGTTTTAAAATGGAATTGTTTGTTCGTGTGAAAATATTTTAATTACTTTACATTTATTGTTAGATAATCGATTCACAGTCAACTGAATCTTATTAAAATTGTTGAGTGGAATCGTCATAAATAAATGCCCTCAAAATTAGAAAAATATATTTTAAACAACATATTATGTTAATTATATACAAGCCACGTTATACAATTTTTTGCATAGTCAGGAAATAGTATATTGTGCAACAAGTTTTGAAAATAGCACTTTTCACACGCATGTGACTATTTGTGCCACAAGTCACAAAGTGTGAAAAGTGCTTTTTCACACGAGTTACACACTATACTTTTCCTACGGCTGCGACTTTATTATCATATATATATATTTTTATTGGTACCTATTTATTGTTAGGTAAAGCAAATCTTATTTAAAACGACCAGATGTTTATAGTACTTTTCAACATAGAATAGTGCGACCACAATGTTGAAGATTTATATTTTTGCGTTAATTCTTCAAAATAAACAAGCAGAACATTCTCTGATAACGAGTTTAGGTTTCGTTCATTTTTCCATTTTATGAATGTTTCATAAGAATTTTCATACCTCTCTTTGGAAATTAATGGTAAAAGATTTTGCGTGATTTGTGAGGCCCTTTCAAGTATTTCTGGAGGAGTACAATTAAATTCATCTTCTATCATCGTGTAACACTGCTTTTTTAAAATTTTGCAATAAATTTGACTTTATTTTAATGAGAAATGAGAACTGTCAGTAGTTTCAGTGTCCGCATGCTAGATTTCATCTCGATTCATTGATATGTGTTGTTAATATGAGTTGTGTTGTCATTTTACTTTGCACACAGCGTGTGTAAACGTTTACACACGCTGTTTGAAATTGACGTTTTTCAAGGGAAGTTTTTATGCATATTCTAAGCAGCCGTAGGAAAAAATATTATATTGTGAAACGAGTGCGCAAAGTTGTCGTTTGCCCACGAGAGCGAAGGTTATTTATTCACACGAGTGTCCAAGTAGCATGTTTCTTAAACGAAACGTAGCGGCCACTTTAAAGTGTATTGCCAAAATCTTTGCCACGTGATATAAACGTTTCTATTACGTGGCGATGACTAAGAACGGTAACACTTTCTTGATAGCAACTCGTTCTCTGTTATGCATATTATTTCTTTCATTTTCCTTGCTTTTTCTCTAACCTTACATAACTGGTAACCTAAGTAGGTACGTACTGAATAATAATTAGGTAAGTAGGTATTATTATGGAAATATAAGAATAATGGTTTAACAATACTGAAAGGCAAAAAGTTGGAACGATTGAAAGTTTACTGTCAAATATAAGTATTGTAGCTCGAAATAAGGGCACGAGCCATTGGAATACTTGATAATTTAAAAAAAAAATTAAAATCTGTAAATTTTTTATCATGGAAACTAAATACTTAGATGCTACAAAGTGTGTTTTTGTTAGTCTTTGTTATTAAAATCATTAATTATGTATGGAAATGTAGTAAATTTGAAGCCGTAATGACGAAAAAAAGTTTTTTAAATAGCGCGTTTATTTTTCTTATGATGTCAAAAATGGCTGCGTTTAGAAAATAAAACGTTAAAGTGATTTTTGAAGGTATTAACAACTTTGAAGTGACTTTGGTTCCATGCGGTATGTGGAAATCATTTATCAAAGTGGCAAAAACGTAGCGAGAATTACTGCAACATAAAATAAAGTGCCGATGCCGCCACTAAATTACCTATAAATTATAAATTATAACCATAAAAATAATAAATCTGGCTTTCATAGAGTTTGACGTCTCTACAAATATTTGCACTTTGTTCTATTGCTTTCAACAATAGCATAAATAATTACTTCATCCGACCTGTAATTTAGTTTTTTTTTTCATTTTTTTTTAATTATAAACGTTACATATCTAATTAAATATAACCAACGGAAGCTAGGTTTTTCATTTCATTCAAAAATCACGAACAAATTAGATATAAGAAAAAAAGATATACTAGATAGACATACACGATATGGTCAAAAAGTCTTTGACAAAAAGAAAAAACCGCTTTCTGCAAAGTTTAGAACCCAAATAGTACTTTGAACTTTTCAAGCTGGAGTACTACAAGAAAATCTTTTACACACCCATTATACATTATACAGGGTGTTTCCAAATGACACTTACAACGTCTGACTGTAGATATAAGGAATGAGGGGTCCAACTCGATTACTTTTGAAATACAGGGCGTTAAAGTTTAAAAAAATAAATGTTTTTATTTAAAAACTTTAAAACGGATTAATATATTAATTTGAAATTTAGCAGGTCGTTTTTAAATGTAAAAATACATATTTAAGTAAAAAATCATGTTTCAGATCTAGATCCAGTGGCGTGCAGTTAGAAGAGTATATCTCCTTTTCCCAACCATTTTCTACGGCCATGGTATTTGAAGCTATTTTTTTTGTATTGCTTAACAATTTTCAAGTAAAAAACGAATAACCTTTACATACCGAAAATCTTGTGGTTTTTAAGATATTTAATGTTTTTATGAAGTCTGTAAGATCTTTTATTAATGAAATAACCAACAATATTTTTCTTGGATTTCTTTAATAATTTTTTCTTAATAACCACTAGACTTTTGTATAGTGTCTAGTATCTACATGATCTACATTTTGGGTAACTGTGACAGAAATTGTTTACTAGCTAGTAGAATGTATGCAGTTCGATATCCTGATTCAAGATCTATACGACCAGCGAGTTTTCGGAGGGTTAAAGAAAGATTTGAGGAGACAGGCAGTGTCAAGCACAAGAAAAGGCAAGTAGTGAATAAAATTGCAACAAATGAAGAAAATCAATTAACGGTAGTGCTTTCAACAGTTGAGAATCCTCATGTTAGTTCGAGGGAAATTGCAAGAGAGCTGGATATAAGTTATACTTCTGTGAACAGAATATTGATCAAAAATAAACTTCATCCATACCGAATTAAATTACATCAAGAACTGTATGAAAGTGATTATAATACCATAGTTCGCTATTGCGAAAATATATTGAATTTCATTCGCGAGGAACAGGTGATAGGGCCATATTTCTTTGATGAACCTCTGAATAGAGAAGTTTACAGATATTTTCTTCGAGATGATCTACCAAATTTATTGGGGGATATACCGATTGATACCAGATACAGGTTATATTATCAACATCATGGCGCGCCTCCCCATCATCACAATCAGGTGAATAGGTTTTTAAACAGAAGGCGCCGAAAGAAAAACCAACGACACCAGGAGACATGAAGAATACAATTCAAGAAGGACTTTAACTGAAGTTCGAAGAGCCATGGAAAATAGACTCAATTTGTGAGAGATTGTTTGAACATCTACTGTGAAATGACGGATTTTGACATTTTTTTGAGATTATTTTGTTCCATGTTTGTCCATCATTGAATAAAAAAATATCATTATTGCTTTTATGACATTTTTCATACTTTCCTTAAGAATTAGATGCATTACCGGTGAAAATCAAGTGTGTACTATTCTGGTATGGTATTATATACAGGATGTTCCATTTGAAAAAACTGAGAAAGAAATGATCCCGAGTTTTGGTTGCCCCTGTATGGTAAAAGTGCCATTCGGTAAATTTATGATTATGAAATCAAAATAAGCCATTTTCGAAGATATTTGGTGAAAAAAATTTTGTTATTCCTAGTCATTGATTTTGAGATATTTGGTGTTGAATGACCCATTTTGGGACATAACTTCAGAACCACCTGGTATAAATCCATACAACCTTATATTTTTGAGAAGCACTATTTCGAAGGAATTCAGTCTAGTGAAAATATATAGGGTGTTTCATTTAAAAAAACATAACTTTGATAAGTCACACATTTATGGGACACCCTGTATGTTGGTAGTTATTTTTGGAACATAGCTTTCATAGCTCTCCGATTGGCTAAGTATAGTGTAGATGAAATAGCAAAAGAACATGGAGTAAATGTGTTGAGGTTACCACCTTACCACTGTGAACTTAACCCCATTAAACTAATCTGGGCTCAAATGAAGGGATATGTCGTGAGAAACAATACAACATTTAAACTTCAAGATGTTCGTCAACTATTATGTGACTCTATATCAAAAATGTCACCGGACAATTGGCAAAACGCTGTAAGACATGTCATAGCAGAGAAAGAGAAATTCTGGAAACTTGATATGTTAATAGAGGAAACAATAGAACTAATTATTATTTCTATGGGAATACTCTCAAAGAAGCTATTTATTGCTGTTATAGTAGACGAACCTTTTTTAAATCCATGTTGATCCCTGCTAAGTATTATTATTATTTATCTCTAAGAACCTTGAAAACTGACACAACATAGCATGTTTGAAAATTTTTGATAATACGGAGTTCATTGCAACTGGTCTGTAATTTCCCATTTTCTCGGCATCTGCCTTTTTTAGTATTAGGCATACGTTTGCTATTTTTAAACGCGAAGGATATATCTCTTCCTCGAAAGAAGTGTCTATAATGTGGGTTAAAGGAATAATTATAAAATCTACGTTTTATTATTAATTTCACATCGTTTTCAGTTACGTGAACTAAGAACATACCAGGCTAAGTGTATTTTGTAAGTATTTTGCAGACGAAGGATTTTATTTACAGTTTCATATGGAATTTCCTTAAAAAAATTGTTGAATTCATTAGCAATTAATATTTATACGGATCACAGACGTCACTACTCCTTGTCTGACATTCATCATATATATCTGATTTCTTAAAAAAAAATAATGTTGTTTACAAGCACATAGAACAAAAAAGTTATTGTCTTAAAATTAACAATTTTGCAGGCATCCGACAAATTTTCATAATAACCATGGCAATTACATTGTTACATGACGTAGATTTTAATTAATTGACCGACCAGTCATTATTGTTGAGGTGTTCCTGTGTCGTATTTTAATGCAAAACGTATCAGGTGTAAAATAGCAATGGGGATTATATTTATAGTAGGAATTTTTTTTTCAAGATTTATCCATTGATTGAAAACCGCTTTACAGTTATTTAGTTACAATTGTGGCTTTACCTAATATCTATATGTTACCAGAGAACCAAACCAAATCATAACCCTATCATTATCGATTACCCTTTTTTATAGTTACAAGGGCGTTTCGCTAAATTATTAGCCTGAAAATCTAATATTTGTCACCTCGTCATATTTAAACCAATAAAGATTTTAAAATAATGTTTACAAACTACTATTTCTGCTCTTTTACAGATTTCTTCCAAATATTGAAGTTCAGCGATTATTGTATATGAAGATGATGATCTTGATGAATTGAATTTAATAATTCATGGAATTCCAAGAAGAGTATGTAATCGAGCAGACTATTACAATAGTTTTGACGAACTCACATTTTTCAAAAGATTTAGAGTTACAAAACCTACAGCAATTTTAATATTGAGCGAAATTGAAGTATAAATCGAGGATCCTTAGGATTTTATTGAAATATTAGTTTTATACATCATTAATGAAATAAATATTATTTGTGGCACAAAAAAGTCATTATCACAGGTTGCTCTTCTGATTATAGCAATAAGAGTGTAGCACCAATGAACCAACTATCGATATTTTTCAAAAGAACAGTTTTTTTACTCTACGCGAGTTTCGCCAACTATGTTGGCATCATCAGGAGTTGATGATAGACTAAACAACTAACTATTTCTAACATCTATTTATACTAAATGACTAACCCCCTCCCCCCCGGCGGTGCCTAGCACTGTCATCCCCGGTGACCTAATCAGCCAAGGGTGACTAATCAACCAAGGATGAGTAACCCGCCCGTACCTAATGGTCAATTGTCTCTGTTTAAACTAGTTTTACATTTACCTATTTCTATACTTTCAAATGCGTCCATAGCAGTTCCTTCATGTTGTTTAAAAAATTCATTTCTAAATTGAAAATAATTTTGAGAAGTTTTGAGGTGAACCTGTGCAAATGGCTCTACATTAGTCAGTTTTGGAACGATATCTCGCATCCATCTTCGTTTTAGTCTTCTTGTTTTCTGTCCATGTACCGCTATTGTCAAAATGTTCCGACCAGTGAAGTCCATCTTTCGTCTCATTAAATGCCAGTATCACTGCAGCCTTCTTTCTTTTATTTTCTTAGAGATTTCCACCACCTAGATCATTTCATTTCCTTGTCACTCTACACATCCATGTTAATATTCTCTTCCTTTATTCTTGCATTTTCCGATCAAGTTAGCCGTCTTCTGGAACAATAGAGCCTAAATCTCAAGCGCTGTCGATCGATTTGGTAAGTAATTTCAGTAAAACTCCAGGATATGACGTTTTCAGCCAGGTCGCGTGCATCAGGTCCTCCGGAGGACGATGTCGATGTCAGAACTGGGACGAGCGACCCGGAAAACCCACGGGTAAAGAGTTTCGATCGATTTTTGATGAGTTAACAGGGAACTCCAGGTGATGACGTTCTTGGCGCTGTCCTGTCCTCCAGGTAGACAGGGGGCTCATTTGGCCATCATATGCAGGTTAAGCAACCCAAAAAACCCCCGGATACTGAAATTCGTATGATTCGGATGTTTTCTGTACAAGATATCAATTTTTTTCTTCAATACTTACTTGGAAAGATGCATTTATAAGAATGCACTTTTTGATGCAGCGATGCAATTTCAAAAAGTACAAGATCAAAATATGGCACAAAATGTCTAGTCGAGCTAACGAAGTGTAAAAATTAGAGTTTAATTTATATTCTAATACTTCACAAAGGATTTTCGATCTAAATCTAAGAACGAAAACGCGTAATCAGAGTTAATCATGTGAACGAGTTCTCGCGTTCCCAAATATTTCATTCACACGGATTTGATTGCCTTTGTCACAAAACAATTTAATTTAAAACATTTTGTTTTCACAAAAATTACATAACTTCAATTTGTTTTATCTCAAACCAAATAAAATCAGGAGTAAATTGAACAGAGAAAGTTTTTGTTTTTGTTACAAAATTTACAAAGCATGAATTTAATTAAATGTTCATTCTTAACGCATTTCTTTATTTATATTCACTATAAAATGAGATATTTTTTGGTGGACTGTATAAAAAGAAATTTAAAAATAAATCCATTTTGAATATTAAATGATAAAAAAATAATTTCTCTTTTCTTTTCTCTAAAATTTTAGTTTCAGCTTAAAAAAAAGAGACGTGCAAGAAAGTGCATGAAACAAAATAGTGGACATTTTGAGCAATTTCGTTAATTATTAATAAATGCTTGTTAGTTACATAGTTACTATGAGCGTTTATTGTCCCGCTTTACTTTATACAGGTCGTTTAAAAAATAAATACCTATTTGAATATTTTCCCCTGCAGGTACACCAATACAGTGTAAAATTATTTTAAGGCAAATAAACAAGAAATAGGTAAATAAAAACAACAACTTGGTTCAATTCAATTTTTTTCTTCTATTTAAATCTAAAATGTGTTACATAGGGTATTGTTTTGATATTTTTAATATGTTTAAATTTTTCCTAAAGCCGAACCTGGATTTTCATATGTCTCAATATTTCAGTACATTATTCGTGAGAAGTGTGCCAAAAATGGAAAAGATATACTAAGTGATTCAAAAGTTCTGGCCAAATGAATAATTATGCATAATTGATAAAACACCCTGTAACTCGGTTATGGAAGCCAAGAGACCCATTATATATGGGTTATTTAGAATCGCCTTTGTGAGCTCTACCTACCTTTAAAATTTTTCCGTTTACCAACGAGACACCCTGTATATCAAGTATTTTATTAAGTGCACGAGAAAAAACTCTGCCTTCAAACTTTCTCAAATTGGATTTTTTTATAATAAATTTATTAATAAAGTGAAAAAAAGTTGCTTATTATTGCCTTGTCTTTAGACAAAAACGGGAGGATATTCAAGTTTTGGGAGGATATTCAAATTTTCCGTTTTCACAACAATTATTTTGCGAATTTTCAGATTCTCAAAATTGCGAATTTTTGAAACGCCGTTTTTGCAAAAAATATTAGTGTAGCGAAAAAAATCATAGGGACAACTTTTGTAGGTAATGAACTGCTCTTCATTTTTTGTCTAAACAAATGTTCTAAAGGTCATATTTCGGCAGATATCGTCGAAAAACGGATTTTCGTGAACTCGAGGGCCATTTTCCCACCCTTCTACAAATTCCACGTAGCTGAGATTTTCGGAGGTAAATGTACCTATGAATACATGCAAATTAAAAAAAAATAGTGCCGGATAGACTTGATGCCCAGATTTTATCTGGGATTAATTGACTGGACTAGTTAGGAATTTAGTGATTTTGTGTCATTTTAGAACCTTTCAAAAAATGAATTCTTGGGTCGTTTGCCGTAAAAATGAATGGCCTCAAATTTTTCTCGAACGTATTAAACATTTTTATCTGCTAAAAACATTGAGTAATTATATATTGTAATTCATTGCGAAATATTAATTTAATGCTACAATAATTTAGCGCATGGAAAATAAATATACGTATAAACATGATTGGCCAGTCAATCATATTAAAAAAAAAGTTTAATGTAATTTTCTTACTCAGTAGAATTTTGTATCATTTTGAAATGTTAGAACGTTCACAAGAATTTTTTCTTGTGTCAGTATACCTAGAAATTCAGTAAAAGTCGAAATTATTGTATGTCATGATTTGGCAACAAATTTAAAAGGTTTCTAAAGCTTCTTTCCCACGATGCTACTGTTACAGGTAATGTAAGAGCTACCATTAAAATAGTAAAAGAAAATGCATAGTTTATAAAAAAACTAAAAACATCATTTATTTGACGGGAGTTATCTGGCAGAAAACTAGCCGAAAACTTAACTATAAGTTTTTTTTTATAGATGGCCCATTAATAATATATTTTCGACCATAACATAACACTAGACATTTATATTGTTATATTAAATTCAGCAACCACATTTTATACACCTATCGTTATGTTATCAATTGTTTTGATATTATGTCTATGAACTTTACTACCTTTAACAGCTATTGAGTAATGAGTTTATAGAATTGTTAATTTCCGAATGATTATTGTCTTAGGATATTTATCAAGACAACAATAATCAGATACGTTAATTTAACTACATTTTTATTTAAAATAATAATAATGCTAATGTAATCAAAGGCAACAAACATTAAATTATATAATTGGAATCTGCTAAGAACACTGTAAAAGTTTGACAGAAATTTCAGTCAGTTAATAAATTATAATGGACAGTTATTGCTATTTATTAATAAACGCGTAATTTTAAACATCTTTTATTGGTTGGTTTTAAACTTTTAAATCTGTCATTACTAAAAAATTAATTAGAAACGTCAATTATTATTTAAATAATAATATACTATTACGACAGCAAGGCAATGATGTCAAAAATCTGGGGGGTTGCCAGGTAGATTTTTTTTTCGTTCACTTAAAGATAAAACTGTGAAAATGTTCTTTTTTCCTATCTTTAAAGTTTTATGAATTAAGTTACAGCTTGATTAAATATTGGAATGGATGTAAAAAAGAATTGCTAGTCTATAGAACAATCAAATCTTGAATATAAAGCATTTTTAATAGTAAGAAAAGTGTTTAAAGATGAATAGTTATGTGGTTTTGTAATTTTTATTTTAAGTAATATGCCACTATGTAACAGTACACTGACCACTGACCACTAAGTGAGTAGCCACATTGATTGCCCTAAATCACAAATTTTCGCTATGTAATATGTAATATCGGCAACGTCGTGAAGTGTTGCCAACTTTTAACAGTTAATTTCCCCTGCACGTTAGGTTTAAATCGTATTTGCTGATAAAAATACTATATACTGATATTGTCTGGAAACTAATCTCCTTTCTTTTAGCGTGTATCAGCAGCGCTTAACTTGAATATTCCTAATGTTCTTTCGCAAGCTACAAAGAACAAAGTCGCTTTAAAATCACATCCAAAAAAGCGTTCTTGTTCCAAGAGAATCACTAATACAAGAACACTGAATACAAGTTGCATTCGAGATGTTATTTGCAACATATACGATAAGTGTAGATAATTAATTCTATACAATTTAATTATAAATATATATTTTTTGCAGACCAACATGTAACTTCGGATTCTTTATTGGAGAAACTAAAAGAAAAGTAGTTATTGAATGGATATGACATGCCATTACTCAACCTACTAAAAGGTTGTATTTTTACAAAATGACATCAAAGAAAAGGAAACATATTTATTTTTATTGATCAAAATAAAAGAAGTGTAAAAACCACAAAAGTTGTTGGCAAGAGTTGAGTAAAAAATTATTAGAATATACCTACCTACATGCTAAGGTTCAATTTTCTTATTTATAGACACATTTTACTTTTTGCTGGAAATGAAAATGGGTTTGTTGGAGGTGCAGAGACTATATTTGCGTCAAACCCGATATTCTATACAGGGCGTTATTAAAATACATCCTTATATAGAAACCATTTAAACTCTATAATTTTGTAAAACCAAGTGCTTTCTATGTAAAAAAATGCGCTGATTTTGAAAAACCTAGTCACCGGACGCGATTCCTCCCGTTGCATATTGTTATTAACAAAAAACTGAAAAATTACCGAAAAAAGTCGTATTTTTTCGCATTCATCGTCGAATATCTCGGATAGTATGGCTCTGAGGCCGAAAATGTATAGGAATAAATTAGTTTAGAATTGTATTTTCTACAATATGCAAGTGGTCTCTAATGTTTATTTTCAAAATTTGTTGTTTTTTATGCAAAATACGAAAAAAAAAATTATTTGAAAAATTGAGTACTCATTATCCCCCCTTAAAGTTCATCCAATCTTTTTGATAACCTGTAACTAGTTACCTCTTTTGGTTGCGATGCCTTCTGTAGCCTTTGCTACAGCCACACTGGTCTCGATTTTTTCACACATATTAGGCACCCCAACACCAATTTCCAATAGTTTTTTATTTTTTTTTTTTTGCAATTTGACGGCCTACAGAATTTTTTTAACAAAAAATAATTTTTTTTCTAACTAACATCGCAAATTCTCCTTTTTTGAAGCCGCTTTTCTATATAATAGTATAGCGAAAATAAACTTTTTTAAAAAATAATAAATAATGTATACGTTAAAATAACTTTATTGAAAGTTGAATGAAGTGATTTGCCATAATATTCATGGATAAAATTAGTTAATTTACATCATAATAATGATTGTTTTCGTAATTTAATTTTTAATAACATAACCTCATTTCAACAATAACATGGATCAAATACTGAAAATTATTAAATTTACTATTTGAATATACAGAAATTCGATATCACCAATCGATTTGTTGATCCCACAAATCCTTTTGTCCAAATTTTCAGTCAAATTATTTGTCATTAGCCATTTTTCCATTCAAGCTTTCTTTCTTACACACTCCATTCACAACATTCCAATTGTGTGTACCATATTCAAATATTGCATTCATAAAATTAATTAGGTCAATCAATGCTTGTCATTTTTTTCACGTATGTTCATCTATCTAACACTTGTGTTATCTTAACAAACACTTATGTTGTCGCTGTTGTGCTGGAGAGGAAAGAGGCCTGAAAATTATGAATGAAATTATAATGACTTTGACGTCTATGAACTTGACTTATTTCAAATTCAGTTTTAGTTAAATATTTTGAAGCTTTGGACATATATGTGGATAAATTAAATTAATTAATATCTAAGTGAAGTTAATAATATTGCTCAGTGAAAGGTTGGTGGTGATTGAGAACAAGGATAATGTTGCTGGCAAGTTACTTTTATCAATACAATGTATACATAATATACCGTCAAATATTGCAAGTATTTATATACATACTTATGCTTTTTTGAAGAAACAGATTGAAGCAAAACAGTTATTTATGTAACACATCTCGTTCTACATATTACTAAACTTTTAAAGTTAAAATTCAATTAATGCAATACTTATTGTCATTTTCATAAGTCATAACTTTGGAAACTTCTCATATTTGGTACAATTAGATTGTTTAAATAGCACAATTGCACAAGACCTAAAGTTAAAATCCAAATCCGGATTAAGAAAAATTTGTAAAATAGGATCCTGTTATATCAGATTTTTTTAAAAGTAATTGGATACCTATTTAAAAAAATATTTTTTTTGTTAATAACAATATGAATAGAAAGTACTTGGTTCCCAACCCAAACCCTAATTTGATTGGGTCAGTAATCCACTATACTTTTACGACTATCTGCACCTAGTTTATATTCCTACCGCAAATGCAAATATGTACCCTGTATATATTCAGATAGGTGTTCAATGTGACATTATCTTTGTGCTGATAAAGATAATATACCGCCCGGCCCTGTCATTTCTAGAAGCAGCACTGGAAATGGTCCCAAGTAATATGATTTTGTTAAAGAACTGATGATTTTCTAAAGTGAAAGTCACAATAATTCACTTTTAGCAACGATATTTCCAAGTATAGTTTCATTCTAGTAAATAATACAAAAAATTGTGTAATAAGCCACATAATAATGAGAATCGATAGAAAGAAGTCCCACAAGAAATCGTCAATTGCTAAACAAGGTTGTATATAAAGCCAGGGTCACAACCTATTGATGCTGATTCGTTGTATACCCTTCTTGAACTAAATCTCACCGTATACAGAAGTACTTGGATTTTAAAATCAACCATTCAAGTGATACTTTGCGGAAAAACAGGAGATCAAGAACGATGAGACCCTGGCTTAAATATTCCGAAAAAGTTTCCGTAAAAAGCTGAGAAGGTTGAATACGAACTGCAGTATGAATATTAACGAGAAGAAATTTTTACATGTTATTGATTAAAACACAATACGTCCTTAGTATTTTATAATTGTTAAAAAGTCTAATAGTTTTACAAGTTTATTGACAAGGAAAGGTCAATGTTTTTAACGAAATACGTGACTAATCAAGATGTTCTTCTCTACATGATAAGAAAACTTAAAAAAACACATGATTTTAATATTATTATTATCATATTTATTAAATAATTTTTTAAAGTAAGTTAATTTTATCTATATCCCTAAGGAATGTGCCATATGCCTTTCCCATATCCATGGTCCTATAAAAGATTCTATGAATTGCATTCTCCATTATTACCTATATGTCTCTTAAGTAGCAGAGCAAAGTAAGAAGAACATGAATTTGATAATTTAATAACTTAATGCTAATTAAATGCTCTAATTAGGAATTTAATGCTATTATTGTTTTCTTTATTGCAAAGCAATATCATTAAAAATTGGGATAAATACTTCTTATTAGGGCTATTAAATGTTCGAATTAGAAATGTGCAGCTATTTTTGTCTTCTTTGAATCGTAAGAAATTCTAATTAAATGTTATACATACAATTTTTGTTTTCTTTTAATCCTATTTTTTGCTTTTCTTATAAAATTTTAATAATATATCCCCACTAACTTTTGCTTATGCTAACAGAACATACGTTTAAATTAAAACAGAAAGAACATTAAATTTCTAATTAGGGCATTTAATTGACTTGACAAAAAACTATCTATTTCATATTTTTATACCAATTTTAATGATATTGCTCTGCCCTCCATTTTTAGAATAGAACATTTGGTTAAAAAAAAGAGCATTAAATTTGGAACATTTACTTGCCCTATTTCATATGTTTATTCCAATTTTAATGGAATTGCTTTGCCAACTTTTTCTATCAGTACATTCTATTAAATTAAATATGAAAGAAAATTACATTCCTAATTATGAGAGTTTGTTGTCAAAACAACCAAAAGGGCATTAAATTTCTAATTAAAGCATTTAATTGGCATTTAGTTCGCATGTTCAGGTTAGAATTTAATGTTCTGTTCACTTTGTTCTGGTAACTTAAGAGACGTCATTATCGTTTTCGAGAAAAATTCGTTGAGTTATTTATATTATAAATTATGGACGTACTTTAGATTATTATAAATGCTGACATAATTTGCACGAAACAGCATTTTATTACCTACAACACGGAAACCTTGATGACATAAAGCATTACACTGTCACAATTCCGTATATAAAAAGTCCTCTACAAATTGTTAACCGTTTGTACCTAATGGTTGAATAGATAATACTTATTAAATTAAATTGAAGGTAACCTCATCTCCTGTCTAATAACGCTGAATAGTTTACATTCCTTTCTCTCTCGATTATTTAACACAATGTGTGAACACACACAAATGAATAAGAATTTCGCATGTTAAATCTTAAACAGACGTACCTACTAGCTCAAACATTTAATTAGGTACTCTTTAAACATCACCGAGTGTTGGTTTTTCTTAGAATATATTACTTTGTAAAGTGAATTTTCCAAATGTATATCAATTTCAGATTTTTTTGTTTGACATTCCGCAAAAATTATTATTCGCAACCCTCGTATGTTAAAAATACATACTTTGAACAAAAAGGCCTGTGGAAACATGAATCGCCCTGTAAGGAAATATATTTTGATTTTATTTATTACGTATGTATTTTGACTACATATATCCGCCAGAAACTTTTAAAAATATTTTATAGGGAGTTTTTGGTACACATTTTAAAATTTCGGGATCTTGAACTTTAACGCCCTGTATATTGAAATCTAGCCATAGGATAGGATTGGGCCCATGGACACTATTGATCAGGACATCAAGTACTATCACATATCAAAATTTCAGACAATTTGACGGTGCTCCCGTTTCCATAAGAATGGTGCGGGGTCCTTTCAATGATGAAAAATTTACAGATATTAACTTTTTTCTTAAATTAAACTTTCAATCGTTCCAACTTTTTGCCTTTTAGTATTGTTAAACCAATATTCTTGTATTTCCATAATAATATGATAATTATCCCTAATTATTACTCAGTACATACCTACTTAGATTACCGGTTATGTCAGGTTAAAGAAAAAGCAAGGAAAAAGACAAGCGCAGTGAACAAAGTTTCGTGTTTAGTGTCGACCACCACACCACCACCAAGAAAGTGTTCTCCATTTTAGTCACCGCTACGTTATAGAAACGTTTCTATTACGTGGCAAAGATTTTTGCAGTACACTTTAAAGTTTCTAATGTCGTGGCCGTTACGTTCTGTCCACGAAAAATGCTACTCGGGGTTGTTAAATACCAACTGAACAGGACGCTTTATTTCTTTTTACTGCAAAAAGTTCAGGAGTCTTCCAAATATTCTTGATATGTTCAAATACTTTGGATAAATTAAAATAATTGCATAAACTTTTTTAAAGCCGGTACTGTTCTCAGTGTATTAATTAATTTGATTTGCAGTTTTATTGTTCAACAGTCACGTTCGTTGTAAACCCATTTCCCAATACCTAATTGATAAAAAATAATAGCAAAATGATTCAATATATTTTACAAACTGACTAAATTTTCGATTTTATCGAAAGTAAATTAAGAGAAAATATCGAAGGTAAAAAGTTATTTAAACATATCATGTATACACGAATTTGAAATCGTACTTACGTGTTATTTGTATTTAAAATTTGCATCATTGGTTATATATATATGGTTCAATGTTTGTATTAATGATCAAAATAGTAGGAAAGAATTATCTAGCCGAGATTTTTGTTGCTATTATTGTTAATCTAGAACTGGAATATTTTGAAATAAATTACGCCATTTACCTTGTCCAGTAAATATTGACCGGAAAAACTAACATTATTCTACATATAATAATCCTGTAATGATTAAAATAAGTCAAGGTAAATTATGCAATTATTGGGGGAAACCGGAAATTGTTGTGTTACGATATTTAATATTTTTGATGCTATTCTAGAATAATCCTAAAAATTTTTAGAGATGTATACGAGGCATGTTCCGTTCGGGTAAAAATTACATTATAAGCAATCGAAAAATATACCAACTCTTTCTAAAAACTGGTCTAAATGTTTTTAAAAAACTGCATTATAAATTTAAATAATGATCCAGTAATTTGTCGGTGACATTGAAGGAATCTAAAAGCATGATGTATAATTACTATCTACATTAAGTTCATCTGCATGCTATTCGCGGACGTTTAACTATAGTCACCCAACAGCAATCGAAAACAAAAAAAATTTACATTTTTTGTCTATTTTTAATCTAATGAGAAATTCTAAAAAGAAATTTTGCTATCGACACCATCAACGACGAACTGTTTTGTTTGCGACCAAGTATATCAATTTTATCTGCGGCAGCAGAACTAAGCTGGCCAGTACAAAGGCAAATCTAGCGAAAATCCAAAGACAATGCATAACAGGTGCATATAGTAGTGGAGAGTATAGCGATAAGGACAACCTACAGAATGACCAGAGAAGGATCAACCAAACGCAAGTTTCTACTCCTTCCTGGAAATCATCAAACCTGGGACATGCCCTAAGATGAGATGACAAAGAAGTTTAGCTTTGTGAAAGAATTCAACACAAAGCTAAGTAACAAAAAAAAGCGAATGGGACAAAGATACCATCCCAAAACTCAAGAGAAGTACCATTAAATGATACACAGATGGTTCTAGAACAACAAAAGGAACAGGAATAGGAGTACATGCGCCTGGAACCAAATATTCCGAAAGTTTAGGCAAATCTCCGAGCATTTTCCAAGCTGAAATATACGCCATCGGAAAATGTGTCCAGTTCAACATAGAAAAAAATTTTAGCAGACAAGAGATCATCATCACGTCAGACAGCCAAGCAGCCATTAATGCCTTGAACTCCCACGTAATCAACTCCAAGATGGTTTGGGAGTGCCTAGAGAATCTAAACGAACTAGGCAAGAACAACACTGTTACCCTACTTGCAAAAAAAGGGGCTGGGACCTGAACCCTTCTGCGGAATAAGCACCAGTACAATACTTGATGAACTTGGAAAAGAAGTAAATAACAAAAGATCCCAATACTGGATAGGACTACAAGGAATGAGGCAGGCCAAGACACTACTGGGAAACTATAACCAGAAGAGATCTGACGACTGCGTCAGTAAAAGTAAAAATGAGCTCAGAATACTAACGGGTATCCTAACAGGGCACTGCCGATTGAGAGGGAACCTAAAGAAACTCGGATTAGTAGACAAAGAAGAATGCAGATTCTGCGAGGAAGAGGATGAAACCTCTATCCACATTCTCTCAGAATGCATTACCCTGCAAAATCCAAGGGTACGATACCTTGGAGAATATCAAATAGAAGAGGAAGATCTACCTAACCTGAAGCCTTTTTGAAAGCAATAGGACTGGAGGAACTGCTCTAATCGTTGAGACATCCTTAACGAATGGGCAGCAGAAGGGGGCACAATAGATCTTAGAGGTGGCAGTGCATCGACACCCCCATCACAGATAGATAGATATCAATTTTAAGTGCACTTTATGCATATTTATAAATAATGATCTCAAAATTTAAAACAAATGTCATATTTTCAAGAAAACAACTTCAAAAAATACTTCAAAACTGTCCAAAACAGCTGGGTTTAGAAGGATTAAATTAACATAACTTTCTAAAACAATCAGTCCATAACTTTTTATACTTTTTATGAAAGCGGCTTAACTAAAATTTTAAGCGATTTAATAACAATTATTCCCTATATTTCCCAACTGCTACGCAAATTCACTCTGTTAAAATGCGTTTTTCCCTTACAAACTTTTCCTAAACATCCTTCCAACCATTCTTGATCAAACTTACATTTACTGAATCCATCAAGAAATACCCAAACTACCAATTTATGTTCACCGATACATCGTAAACTGAATATGGAATAGTAGCAGCTGCAGGCTTTAATTACAGAACAACGATTCGTATTCCCCATCAGTGCAGAAAATATACTGCAGAATTATTTGCATTAATTCTTTGCTTAAATTTAGTTTGTTATATCGATGTAATATCTGGACCTACAAAATTTTTTGATTCTACCATGCATTTTGTATAACGATAAGAAACATTTACATTTTTCATTTAAAAAAAAAAGTCACTATGTTCTTCGCCAAAACGTTATTGGCCTAAATATTTATTAAATTTAACAAACCGAGTTTCAATATTAAAGTCTAGCATAGACATACGAATATTTAACTCGGAAAGAAATGATTAAAACCAAAACTATTACACATATTTTTAGCACATTTTGACAAGTGTCCATTTTAACAGTGTTACTCAACGTTCTTATAAATATTTACCTAAACCCATGATTTCTGAAATTGAATTGGCAACGTTGTATTTTCAACTTGGCTGTCATTTGACAAGCAAATTATTTATGTCCGTCAAATGAACATTTTTTCCTTTTTTAATACTTTTCAGGCTTATTCTGGTTATAAATTGCTACTTGGGCATTTGTAGAAAAGTTATGTATGCGTTCGTATTGGAAAAATATGGTAAATAATCCCTTCAACGCACTGAATTGGTTTGTCTTGGGAGTGAGTATCCGAATATATATTTCTTTTTAAAAAAATGTGAAATAGTATATTACGTAATATGTGTTGTAAATAGCATTTTACGCACGAATGGAAAAATTGCGCACGAAGCCGCGTAGCGGCGAGTGTGTAATTACATGAGTTCGTAATTGCTTTACAACACGCAGTACGTACTATACTTTACCTACGGCCATATACAGTGTGCCAAAAAGGCTGGACTTATGACAGGGTATTTAATTTCTTCAATTAGATTTTTTAACAATTTTATTTCGAACAATTTTACAAAATTCTCTTCATTTCCAATAGATTCCCGCCTCAAAAAAGTCAAAAAAATTGAAAAAAAGTCAAAAAAAGTCAAAAAAGTCAAAAAAAAGTCAAAAAAGTAAAACAAAAAGTCAAGAAAAGTCAAAAATTCAAAAAAAGTCAAAAAATTATTGAAAATGTAGGTATTCTTTTTTATTTAAGAAAATATGACACCGCTCGTCTATTTAGGATGCTCGAGTTATCTCGAGAGTTTATTTAGAGCGCTCGAATTATCTCGAGCGTTTATTTACGGTGCTCGAATTATCTCGAGCGTTTATTTATAGCGCTCGAATTATCTCGATCGTTTATTTAAGTAAGTATCATTGAATTCTGACGAGTGGATTTTGAGATCCTCCGGACTGACATACATACAAACCTTGCTCGTTTAATAGTATTTGATTTCGATCCGAAAATAACGAAATATTTTGTATCGTCGCCCATCACCTATTGTGATTACGGTGATTTTTTCTCAAATAAAAAAACTGCTTAACGTATCCACCATTTTTTTTGCTGTTAATACAAATACAACTGCCCTCATACCCATGCATTTTGATGTGAAAATAACGAATTCCTTATCAAATTTTACGTCTAGAGAGGTAATTGTAATGACCCAAAAAAATTTCTTGTGTCCGTTACAAACTTCCAGAAACAAAATTGAAACGTCCCTTAAGCTGGAAGAGCAAAGTCAGCAGAATTAAAAATCAAAGGCTAATTAAATGTCCTAAATTAGAACCTCCGGCTCCGCAGATTTTTGCAAAAATGACTGTTCTGCTAGCCTTAACTTAAGTAAGCAGAACATGAGCGAAAAAGTGGTTGAAACAATAAAAATTGCAAATTTTCTTTGCACAGTTATTAACGGCTCATTAAAGGCTGTAGGAATACACTAATCGCGAATTTCAGGTTGAATTTATTTCTTTGCGAAAATGGCTGATAAAAAAAAGGAATTAAAAATTTTCGGCTCCGCGAATTTTTGCAATAATTACTTTTCTGCTAGCTTTAACTAAAGTGAGCAGAACATGAGCGAAAAAGTGGTTGAAACAATAAAAATTGCAATTTTCTTTTCTTATTCGTAAGTATCATCACTTGTATAAAATTAAAATCGATTTTGTGTGGGTTCCCTCTTCACGCGTGAACCGCTGAACAAAATTTTGCACAATCTTTTATCAAGTTTTTAATTAGGGCATTTGATCAGCCTCTCGTGATTACACTACCGAAACACTGATTTTCGCTCTAGAAAATGGTTTCCCCCCTTGCTCCGCATATCTTTTTCCATTTTCGCAAAACATGAAATCGAGCCTGAAATTCTCGAAAATGAGTGTATCCTGCAGCCTTTAACGAGCCGTTAATAACTGCGCGAATAAAATTTGCAATTTTCATTTCTTTAACTACATTTTCGCTCATGTTCTGCTAACTTAAGTTAAAGCTATCAGAATTAGAATTAGAGCCTTTAATTTTCCATGTATTGGTTTTTAATCCTGCTGACTTTACTCTTCCACCTTAAGGGACGTGATATTGAAGGCGACTTAAGAAGCTAGGTAAAAATAGTGTTGACAATAATTTAATTAATTTTTAAATATTCGATTCTTCTATAAAAAAAAATTTATAGGTGTATTTGACCAAAAAAAAATTCTTGTGGCCGTTAGAAAATTACAGAACCTTCTAAAATCTAAAGTGACTAGCACCAAAAATGTTCGATTTAGAAAAACTTATACTTTTATTATTATAATTTAAAGTATGTAGTAATTTATTTAAAATATAATACAAACAATAATATAAACGAAAGAATAACTATTTCGTAATGTTATTATGAAGACATTTTAAATAAATTGCATTTGCATTTGATGCGGCAAGTTGTGAAGAGTAATTGTGCCATTCTAAACTCTTGCCGGTAAAATAATTTAAAAATTGGGGCACTGGGCCGCTGGAAATCTACATGACTTACCATAAAAAAATTTCGTATATTTTCCGTTTTGGTTGAAATGCTTAATCCAAGTTTAATCTGTCACAACATAAATAAACTAATAATGCGAGCACACCTTCAAAAACACAATTTGAATCAAGGCAGGATGAAATCAATTGATGTACCTATGACCACTGACAAATCTAGCACCACTGCGTACGGTATACCCACCGAGTATGAATATACCAATATCTTGAACTGCTCTATGTACGATGAGAATGATATGTGCGACTATAAGTAGTTTGATTTTAACTTAATGCACAGGGTGTTTCACAATGCGGTGGTCAGGTGAGACGTTGGTGAAAAAAAAACTTGATATAATTTGTCATGTTGCAAAATTATTGTTTACAAATTGATACCTTTAAATTTTTAATGGTATACCAGATATGGCGAAGAGAGATAGTTTTAAAAATCTGAAAGTCAGCTAATTTAAAATTCACATTTAAACATCATTTAGGCATCAATAGATTTAATAAAAATGGAAGTGAACGAAAGGGCAATGGTATTCCAACCCAATATGGCGGCTACAGCCAAGAGAAATGTCTTAAATTATATTTCTTTTTCTTTCTAATGGTTAATTAAAGCATGGAACCAAATCAAGTACAAATCAAATGTTTAGATAACTACAAATCGTGGATAAATACATTTTTATCTATGTATCTTGGTCTGAGATTAAGGAATTTGGTCTCAATATTTTCTAGAATATTGACGAAAATATAGTTAGAAAGCCAGCGACGAAAAAAGCCGATGTGAGTGCAACGTCAGATGAAACGGCTGTAGGTAGTTCGAGCCCCCCTCTCTGATTGACTACGTCAGAAAATCATTTTACAGCTTTTAGGGGATCCGATTACCACAAAAATCACATTTTCTGACAACCCCCCCCCCTCCCCGACTTACACAAACTCTTGCGAAGGCAACAAAAAAATCGGGAAAATGGGGGTAATTTCTAATATCAATAAAAAAAAGAAATTAAAGCTGAAATTCTGTTGTATGTAACTGTAGACCTCCAACATGACGTAAAAAAATATTTGGTGCACTAGGTCTTGTCATTTTTTAATAATCAATTTTTTTTATACAGGGTGAGTCACGGTAGACGCGACAGTCCATTGTGGCTAAACGGTTAATATTTTGAAAATATTGTTTATTTACAGGGTGACTCAGGGGTGTGTGCTTGCTCCATAACTTTTTTTCTACCCAAGCTATCGATTTGATGTTTTTTTTAAACGATAGGACCCACAACGAGGCACATTTTAAAAATATTTCTATTTATATACAGGATGTCCCAAATAAGATACACAACTAAGTTCTGTTATTTTAAATGGCAACCCTCCATTTTTGTTACATATTTAGATTCGCCATTAAATTGTCGATATAACGCACCTAGGTTTCTTCGACTTATTTGCAATAGTTTTTGACTTATGTGTCAAAATAGCGTTGTGCAGCGATCCAGAAAAAAATTCAGAACTTCAGAACTGTTCAAGATAACTTAATCAACTTTTTTCCAGCCGATTCCTTAAGCTTTAGCGCATCTTTGGAGATATAGACGAACTCGGAGTCGATGTTCTATCGCCTACTACGATTTTTTGAATATGACAAATTACAAATAGCAATAACTCGACTTTTTCAAATGCATCACCCTATATTTTATTAAATTATTGCATGGCATTTTTTAAGAGCTTTTTGCTGATATAAGGTTTATGGGGTTTATTTTGTAAAACTTGCGAGATTTATGCAAAATAGGAAATGTTTGACGGTTTATTCGAGAAAAAAAGGAATCGAGTAGGCGGCTGTCGTAAAATTTGACAGATTCATACAATTTTGAAAAGAAAATGTTTCAACAGAAATACATTACAAAGTAAACAGTTTTAGTAATACAATTTGCAAGAACATGAAAAAATGATTAATAGGAAACATTATAAACATTTTTGATTTATAACAAATGCTCGTATGTCACCGTCACCATCATGTTCCACACAAAAATCATTACTTCATGTTCTTGTAAATAGTATTACTAAAATTGTTTACTTACAAAATGAAATTGCAATATAAAAAGAAATACATAAATACATAGCAAAGTGTGGAACACAAGGCCGTAGCCAGGAGGGATCAAGGGGGATAGATCCCTCCCCCAGTGTCGTCTTGGGAACCATTAATATACCTTTAAAGTGGCGGCACTTGATTATATAATTGCAGTAATTCTCGCTACGTTTTTGCCACACAAAAATCACTTGAAAGTTTTATTTTCTAAACGCAGACATTTGCAGCCATTTTTGAGATCGCCATGATGAGAAAAATAAACGCGCTATTTAAAAAACTTTTTTTCATCAATACAGCTTCACATTTACTACATTTCCATACATAATTACTGATTTTAATAACAAAAACTGATAAATAACACAGTTTGAAGCATCCAAGTATTTAATTTCCATGATGAAAATTTACTTTACAGATTTTAATTTTTTTCTAAAATTATGAAGTATTCCAATGGCGCGTGTCCATATTTCGAACCACAACTCCTATATTTGACGGTAAATTTGCAATCGTTCCAACTTTTTGCCTTTATTTAGTATTGATAAACCAATATTCTTGTATTTCCATAATAATATAATAATTATACCTAATTATTATTCAGTACGTACCTACATATATGTTAACAGTTATGTCAGGTTAGAGAAAAAGCAAAAAGCAAAAATGCCATGCAATGGTTTAGTCGAGTTATTGCTATTTGTAATTTGTAATTTGTCATATTCAAAAAATCGTAGTAGGCGATAGAACATCGACTCCGAGTTCGTCTACATCTCCAAAGATGTGCTAAAGCTTAAGGAATCGACTGGAAAAAAGTTGATTAAGTTATCTTGAACAGTTCTGAAGTTCTGTATTTTTTTGTGGATCTCTGCACAACGCTATTTTGACACATAAATTGACATAAGTCAAAAACTAAAGCAAATAAGTCGAAGAAACCTAGGTGCGTTATATCGACAATTTAATAGCGAATCTAAATATGTAACAAAAATGGGGGGTGCCATTTAAAAAAACAGAACTTAGTTGTGTATCTTATTTGGGACATCCTGTATATAAATAGAAATATTTTTAGAATGTGCCTCATTGACGGACCTATCGTTTAAAAAAACACCGAATCGAGAGCTTGGGTAGAAAGAAAGTTATGGAGCATGCACACACCCCTGGGTCACCCTGTATGTAGGTTGATAAAGGCTACATTTTAAAATTATTTTGAATTATACAGGTTGTCCCAAAAAAGTGTGGCATATCAAAGTTATATTATTTCTTATGGAAGACCCTGTATTTTATTACATTTAGAGATTATACGTTAAAAATAAGATAAACTTTCTTAAGTCTTCCCTATACGTAAGCTTTTTACTTTTCGAGATATTTTGATATTTCTAAAAATGGAAGCACTTACAAGAAAACCAATAACTTGGAGACCTATGGAATCAGCCAAATCAATTTTAACTGAAAAAAATTAGACTAATAATTGAAAGCAATAATGTATTTAGAGTTGTTTAAAATTATACAGGGCGTCAAAAATGGGGCGATTCTCTAATGACATATTCAAACGACAATATCGTTCTCATTTTAAATAGGACACCCTGTATTTTATAATCCTATTATGAAGCAAATTCCATTACCTTTTAAAAATTATAAAGATCCACTATGCCTAAATCTATTAATTTTGGAGTTATTTTTATTTTCATTAAATTTTACATTATTTTTCCATCGTAATGCGTAAATATAACACCCTGTATTTGATCAGCTTAGACTACGATCCGAAAAAATTACAGATGGAGCCACTTTTCATAATAATGGATTAATTAACCATCAGTATTATGATATTATTTCATTATTATGATACTCAAAACGAAAAAGCGAAAAAACTGTAAAAGGGGGAAATGTAGTGGTAAATACTACTTATATAAATGATCAAAAAATTTGTGTGAAAAAAAATTGCTAATTCATACTATTAACATATTAAAACAATACAAGCTAGATATTATAAAATAAATTTATTCAATAAAATAGAATTTCAAAAATTGATTTAGATATTTTTGGTATACAACTTAGCATTTATTGTATACAGAAAATATTTAAAACTAGGAAAACAACATACAGATAAAGATTTTATGACACAATTTGCTAAACACATATACACACAATTTTAAAACACCATATTCTTTGATGCTAGCCTGAGAGGTATAAAAGTGGAAAAGGTACAATGTTTCATGGTAAATTTTCTTAAAGTTATATCCGACTTGACTGTAGGTACTGTCCCACATGGCACAATTTCTTAAATATTATTAATTTTACAATATTATATGTCCCCTACAGTAGAGTGGTTACCTTTCAACTATTGTCTATTTTAAAGAATTTTATTACATTTAAAAAAAATAGCAGCCTTTGTGTTTGGGGCGACTTTGTGCATTAGCCCAATATTTGTAATTAGTAAGTTACTTTTACTATATTTTAATACATTTGTTAGTGTAAAAAAATGTATACGTGTATAAAATATACAATTTTTCTTAATATTTGCTTGTTTTAATAGAATATTTCCAATTTAAAACAATATATATATATATATATATATATATATATATATATATATATATATATATATATATATATATATATATATATGTATATATTTGTACAATGGTACATTAACAAAATATATTTTTTGTAATTGTGCTATGTGGGCTATTCTGCTTGGTTCCAATATTCATTTGAAAATGGCATTGAAATTGACCTGTGTAGACTTTAATTAAGTTTTTATGAATTTAAACAACAGAATTAGTTAACATTACTAATGAGCAAATTGTCCGTTTACAATTTTAACTAGACCTAATCATATTTTTTGGTACCCTTTGATCTCCATGCTGTCAGTAGGTTCCATGCAAAATAGATGGAAAATAAATGAACTTGAACTGCTAAGAGTATAAATGCATACCACAGCATTCCGTAAGGGTATCCCTAAAAATAACAAAAAAAATTAAAAATAGTGATAGTAGGCCCAACATTTTCCAACAGCCGCTCCTGTTCAATTCTTGTTTCACTATTAATAATCTATATTGTTTTTTATGAAATGTAAACATTTTTTATGAGGCTATTAAACACAATTTGGTATCTGTTTCTGATTAAATAAATGCTTTCAAATTTACCTGCCACATGTGAACATCCTCCAGTGTCTCATTGTCTTCACATGTAAGATAGGTCCATACATCTGAGAAATAATAAATAACAGCATAAAAGAGGGGAAGAAATCCAAACAGCGTCAGGCCTGTCATATAATTTCTCATTAAGGATACTTTGTTTTTTTTAATAGCTTCCAATCCCAAGAATGATAACAGAAGGCTTATGCACCATATATATTCCCACCATAGAGGCTGAAAATATAATAATTAGGAACCTCTCTTGTACATTATCAAAATAGTACCTTAGGAATGTCCAGTTCTTCAATTTCTAATATAAATATGTCTAGTTTGTCTAAAATATCTGCCGAGAGCTTTGCTAGCATCGCAAAGAACAATAGGTAATGGAAAAATATACAATACTTAAGTCTTGATTTATTTAAAGCACTAAAACAAATATCAATTAACATTTATGAATATTTTTTAGTTTTTGGCATATTCTCAAAATAGTTGGCAAAGTTTTTTTATCACATTTAAGGTTAGAATTTTACCTTGTTTGATAATGACTAGCTATCCGTTGTCTATGGGCATATTCGGAACCGTCCGTACCTGGTGGGGTGTAATACAACCCCTTCGTAGCCATTTTCACTTATATTTCATAAAAACTAATTATACTAAAATAAAATCAGACTTCCCTGACTGTCATAAAACGTCAAGGTACTCTTGCCACCTTGGAATGATCAGGCAGCCACTGTTGTTACTTTCAAAATATATCTAACACTATTTTTATTTTACGGAAATTTTACGCAACTATCTTCCATAAAATTAATCAAAAACAACTTTTATAAAATATCTCATACAGCCAGACGTTAAATTTGCATTTAAAGAGTTAGATTTTATTTATTAAAAGAAACCATTAGGCAACGTAGCATCTGGGGAAAGTGTTCTCGAAGATCTAGCGATCGAACCTTAAAGAGCGGAAACTAGGACTCATGAAAACAGAATCATTTTTTAGCCTCAGCTCCTCATCGTTCGATCTGTAGAGTAACATTTTACAAAACTTAAAAGGTAAATATTACTTACAATTTAGAAAATCGTATACACAAAATTCAAATGCGAAGTAGGTATAAAAATCTTTCGGTTGCCTTTATAATATCAAATATAAAAAAGTACTTAAATTTCGCGCAATCTGCACTGACAATTACTCTTAATTGTAAAACGAACGGCAGAAAAAAAACAGTTGGCTAAAATGAAAATAGAAATGACAGATTAAAATTGACAGTTCAAATATAAATACTTAAATGAATATTTATTAGGATAGGTACCATCAATTTCTTTTGTCGGTTATGTATTGTAGTTTTTTTTTCAAAATCACTTCATTTCACTTTCGTTTTGTGGCTTAAAATTATATTAACATATGACCTTGCAGCATTTCTTCAAGAACAGTATGGCAGTAACAAATAAAGAAATATGTGACAATGTGAGACTAGCTCGAGAAATGGCTATGCAAGGAAACTATGAATCAGCCGAAGTTTATTATGAAGGATGTTTACAGATGATAGCACGGTTAATAATGTCAATTTCGGAGCCATTAAGAAAGAATAAATGGCAACAAGTAAGAAAACAGCAATCAATAGTCATAAGAGAATAATATTTAAACTATTTTTGTTAGGTACAAAAGACAGTTAGTAGGGAGTATGAACAGGTAAAGGTACTAAAAGCAATGCTACAAACTTTACGCATAGAAATCAGTTCAGAAGTACCTATTGGAGTTAGACGAAGGGATGAACCTGTCAGGGATTTTGCAGATATCTCCAGCTTGGATCCATTCTCTCAAACTGATCCTGATGTTTGGCCACCTCCTACTCCTGTAGATCACAGGTAAATATGCATTATAGTCTTCTTTAGTGACTTATTTATAAAAAGCTTAACAGAAAATAAATTCCAATTGGCTTCTCTTACATGTAAAATATTAATTAAGGTCTAGTGTATACAATAAAGCACAAAATAATTAAAGAAACTAAAAAAACAGCTTTAATGGTAGACCAGAGAAAAGCAAAAAATGTTCACAATCACATTGCTAAAATTATTGTTGTAATTATGAAGTATACTTATTATGATATTCAAACCGTTGATAATGTGCAATGTGTCTGCTGGTGAAAGAAATGTTGGAATCTTGTGCTTTGTGCTTCTAGTAAATACTTTGTATTTCACGCTAGGCACTACCACAAATAATGATTGAAAACCATTAGAGGGTCAGCAGTTAAAACTCCTGTACATTATTTAGAAATGATACATAGAAGATTTTTATTTTTATCTTAGAATATTTCTTATAAAATGAAACAACAATATTTGATATTCGACAGTTATATTATTTGTATTCCTGCTTTATATTTAGTTTAAATAAATTCTAACTACAATTTAATTTACTTGTATACGAGTAGAATATGTGCAAACAGACTAATTTTGTAATATCATTTATGTATAAAGTGCCTATTTAGAAAAAGTCAAAAATGGTTTTTTTTTCAAATAACCACTGTCTACTTAGATTGTCTCATGTCTTTGTATCCTAATATTGTTTGGTTTGTTGTTATCGTATTTATCATAATTCTATCTGTTATTACTATAAATAAAAATGACCTAAAAAATGGTGGCTCAACTAATAAACGCGTTTACACTTCAGTATGTACGCTCAAGTGGTATATCTGTTCCTTAGTTTCGTACCCATGTCTGAACTGTGAGGTTTTTAAAATAAAAAGTTTCATTGTCTACTTCTGTACTTGATTTGTAACTACACTCCAAAGTAGGGCGTATATTATTATTATCCCCATTTTTTTGTTGCATTTCCAAATTTACTTTTCATTTATTAGATTGAGTGTTGCTTCTATAATAAAATAAATATTAAATATGTGTTTATGTTTGTATTGATTTTTCTATTATCAAAATGTAATAACCGTTTTTAATTTATGTTAGCAATGGTCCAAAATCAAGAATATCAAATGCAAGAAAATTAGATGCTAAAAAAGGTAACATATCCTCTCGAGCAAGTTCGTCCACTGCTAGAAAATCCGAAATAAGAGTTTCAAGGAATCTCAATTCAAAACGCGAAGATAGACCTAGTTCTTCAAAATCAGAGAGAATTGTAGACAACAATAAACCCGAAAAAGATAGTAAGGACTCAGAAAGTGGAGAAAAAAATGATAAGAGTGAAATTGAAGAAGAGAAAAAATTTGAATGTCATGGAATGGAAAGGGAACTGGCAGATACGTTAGAAAGAGATATTGTTCAGAAAAACCCTAATATACATTGGGATGATATTGCCGACCTTCACGAGGCTAAAAGATTACTAGAAGAAGCTGTAGTACTACCTATGTGGATGCCAGATTTTTTTAGAGGTGCTATAATAAATTATTATTGGTTTGGTTGCCATTAGTAGTTCAAAATTCCAACCAAAACAATCTATATAAATATGGCCTATAATGTTAAAAAAAATAATAATATTAAAGGTCAATATTGTACAAACATATTTTGTTTTTAAGATGTCAATATTGATTGTTTAAATTATAGGGATACGGCGACCATGGAAAGGTGTATTGATGGTTGGTCCTCCGGGTACAGGAAAAACTATGTTGGCAAAAGCAGTAGCTACAGAATGTGGCACAACATTTTTCAATGTTTCATCATCAACTTTAACTTCAAAATACCGTGGCGAGTCAGAAAAAATGGTCAGGTTACTTTTTGAAATGGTAGGTAAACAGAATTTTAAATACCCAAATATTTTTACTTTGAAATTATCGTATTTAATTTAATTTTTTACAGTAGTATTTAATTCAACACGATTGGAAGTTACATTTAAGTCCCTTAGTTCATTTAAAATTGCTAAATCAAAATTAAGTGAGATCATTACAAGAATCTATGAATGATTTTGATTTTAGTTAGTATTGAAATATCTGGACCTACAAAATTTTTTGATTCTACCATGCATTTTGTATAACGATAAGAAACATTTACATTTTTCTATTGCTATATTGATTTATCATGTTTTATAGCATCTGTGAAAATTTCATGAAAATCCCAGCCGGTCCCATATTCTTAACGTTTACCTAGAGATGTGCGTGTCAGTAGTTGTCAAAATTTGTAGGTCATTATGGATAAAAAGCGGCAAATTTAAAATTGAATTCTTTCAGATTGAAACGCCAGAAATTAAATAAAGTCAAACTTTGACGTTGATATTTACAAAAATAGGTTATTTTCTTATGACGGTCATCACTCCACCAACGTTCTCGCCGGCCACTGTTAGACCAACATGATATGTACCGCGACTACGTTACTGAACGTTGCTCTGGAATACCCCTCGCACAAAGATATGATTTCCATCGATGATTGACAATTAACTACTTTTGACAATGCCAAAAACTAACAAACTAAACTAATATTTATCAGTTTCTCTAATGGAAATAAAACCACTTATTTTAAAGAAAAATGGGGCTTTAAACGACGTTTTGACTTTCTTGAATGAAAGTCGTTTTCAAATGAGGTGATGTTATTAAATGGTTACCAAAAATCGCAGTGTAGATCTAATAAATAAATAAAACAACACAATTCGGTACCACATATAATCAGTAGAAAAATACTGATAATAACGGCGACTAGTTTCGACTACTAGCCATCATCAGGCCTAAAAATAAACAATACAATAGATGTTACAATATTCTTGTTTATTTTTAGGCCTGATGACGGCCAATAGCCGAAACTGGTCGCCGGTATTATCAGTATTTTTCAACTTATGTGGTACCGACTTTGTGTTGTTTTATTGATTTATTTTAAATTAAATGACAAACTTACTCTCTGATTTTCTTTTTTGGGTCGTTTCGGCTTACTGGGGATTATAGTGCTATTATCAACTTTACCTTTTGGATTAATTTGACATTTTACGCTGTTGTGTTTAAGTTTAAGGTGGAATTTGAGCAATTGCTTCGATATTTACAGTTTTTAAATCTTGATTGTTTTTTAGGCTCGTTTCTACGCACCAAGTACAATTTTTATCGATGAAATAGACTCCCTATGTTCTAGAAGAGGATCGGAATCAGAACATGAAGCATCAAGAAGAGTAAAATCCGAACTTTTAGTACAAATGGACGGTATTACGGTGAACAACGACGAACCAGGAAAGGTTGTGATGGTTCTGGCGGCTACGAATTTCCCTTGGGATATTGATGAAGCTCTGAGACGTCGGTTGGAGAAAAGAATTTATATACCGCTCCCGAAGATGGAAGGACGTGAGGCTCTACTGAAAATCAATTTACGTGAAGTAAAATTGGATCCCGATATCAATCTAACGACGATAGCTAAAAGACTAGACGGATTTTCTGGAGCGGATATTACTAATGTATGTAGAGATGCTTCGATGATGTCGATGAGGAGGAAAATTTGTGGTTTAAGGCCGGATCAAATTAAGCAGCTGCCCAAGGAAGAACTAGACTTGCCGGTGACAATGAGAGATTTCGAAGAAGCTTTAGTAAAAAACAATAAGAGTGTCAGTAAAGAAGATTTAGATAAGTATGAAAAATGGATGAATGAGTTCGGATCTTCATGATTGGGATTTTAATCAAAAAAATCGAAACGTTTTTTAACCGTACCAGTTTTTAAATGATTTTAATTTAACTCCGGTGGTTTTTAATATTGTTTTTGTTACAAACTAATTTTTAATCACTGATTAATCTATTAGTTTCTATATAAAAATTTTAAACTCGCTTATTAAATATTGATATTTTATGTACGACTTTTTAAACTAATAGTGTACTTAATAGATTGCATGAGCTTAGTAGTTACTAAATGAGAGTATGGACGAGATAGAAATGTGCGCCTGCGCAAATTAAGATAGTTAATGTCGGATCAACCAGTAATTACCCGATAATAATGACAAAATTCGTTTAATATTACCATCTGGGGTGCATTAGGACAATGACTGAGACTTATATACAGGGTGGCGCAAATATAATTAAATACTATTGGGATTTCGGTAACGGTTATAAATACAAAGTTGGTTAAATGGGAAAAAAGGCGCGTATTTTCAAGAAAAATTGATTAGTTTTTTCAAAATTAAAATATCAACCATAGTTAACGATTTTCGTTTTATTTAATTAACAACCTTAATTTTGAAAGATAGAAAAAACTATTATAAGGGACAAATACAACTTAACATAGCATATCCAATTTTTTTAAACAACGTTTCGTCTTTGAAGTGCTACCCTCAACTATTTTTTTTAAATACGGACCTGTACGTTTTATTTGATTTTTAAAATCCCCATTTTTTTCTCTATCCAACCATGTATAACACTTTTTTATTTATTTATTAGGTTTTGACAATGAATTGTATTTTAGGAATTTTGCTAAGTACGGTCCTGTTTCATTTTCACTGAAAATATTTATAAATCTTTTTGAATAAAATTAATTTAAAATTGAGTATACTTTGAGCTTATTGCCCTAAGTATACTTAATTTCTATAAAATATCTGAATTCAATTTTCTTTAATAACTACGATCAGAAAATAAATAAAATTTATTTAAACTTCAACTATTGAATCATAACGGAAAATTAGAAATTAGAATGTGTTAAACACATTGTTAATTATTTTAATTTACATCCAAAATATGCTCAATAGTTTAAAAAACCATTCAGGATAAAACTGAACAGGACTGCACTTAGAAAAATTCCTGCAGTTCATTGTAAGAATCTAATAAAAAAATTAAGTATTCTACATGGTTGGATAGAGAAAAACTGGGATTTCAAAAATGAAATAAAAAGTACAGGTCCTTATTTAAAAAAAATAGTTGAGGGTAGCACTTTAAAGACGAAACGTTGTTTTAAAAGAATTGGATACTCTATGTTAGGCGATAATAATAAAAAGCTTTATAAACTTTTCTTCTATTTTAATTAATAGGGTCTGAATTGAATAAAACGAAAATCGTCAATTTCGGTTTTTCTCAAATATCTCAGAAACCGGACCTGATATTTTAATTTTGAAAAAACCAATAAACTAGTCTTGAGAATACGCATCTTTTTCTCCATTTAATCAGCTTTGTATCTATAACGGTTTACGAAATCCCATTCAATTAAATTTGCGCCACCCAGTATATTATATAACATATAGTTTTTGCTTCCAATACAAATAAAGTTTTTTATAATATGCGTAGTTAAAAGAAATTTATTAATTTCCTCTTCAGATTTTAACCCATTTATAAAAGCTTTTTCGAAATTAAAAGTTACAGACATTATTTTTTTATTTTTTGAAATCCATCCAGTTTCAAAGCATTTAAATGTTTAGAATTATGTTTCATACATTAAATTTACTAATAAATATATTAATTTAAAAAGTAATTTGTGCTATTTAAAATTTTTAATAAAGCAGTAAAGCATTTCTGATATTAGATTAATGGCTTTTCCGATATTTATTTATTTATTATTTATTCTGCATAAAATTTTTGACAAAATTATTTTGAAATTTCTTTTACAAAATTTTAAACATAGTTTTTCCCAGAAAACTTCATATTTTTTTGCTTAGTATATGTTTTTCGACAAAGTTATATATTAATTAAAACATTTTTTGTCAATAACATTTTTACCACGAAATTTTTTTCCAACGAATTTTTCACGATTTTCACACACTAAATAGTTGCTGAAGAAATTAATATTTTAGTTTTATAATAAATTTATTTAAGTTTTGTATTGATTGTACAGATAGTTAGAAATATTCAGACATGAAAAAATCGCAGAACAATTTATATACTTTTACATTAAATTTGTTTTAAGTACGAATTGGGAGTTGTCGGATGAGGACAAAAATACAAGTTTAATTTTCACCCAACGTTTCGTTTATAATGTATCTTCGTCAGGGCCTCAATTAGAGCAGAGGCCCTGAGGAGGAGGTTTATACATAATAAACGAAACGTCACCAAATTAATAGTCCGTCATAATAATGTTTTTAAAAAATGAAATGCATTAACAAGTTAGAAATTATAAAAAACAATTTTTAGATACTAAAGTATGATTGAAAAATTGTATATTTCATAATTTATTAAATCCATTTCAGGTTCAGCATTTTTTCAATTTTGTCGCCACAAAAGTTCAAAGTTGCCTAAGTCTTCTACATGTTTTTTTAACCAATTTTTTTAGCACAACAAAACTGCACTATTTTGTTTTTTTTTTTCAAATCTCATTAACTACATACTAATTACACTTTTTATAGCAGCAGTTGTCAAGTATTTATTTTTATTGGCTGCCAACGAAAAAAAAACAAAAATAAGTACTCGAAAACATAAATTCTTTGTATCTGTATCAGCAATATGTATATTAAGTTATGTACTAATGATTAGATGAATCCACAATACATAGAATTTTCTTTGGTTTTTAAACTTTGCATAGCGTCTTAGATAATAAATGCGCTCCTATTGTAAAATTATTGACTGCCAATTACGAGATAACTCGTAGTTGGACGCCGACTAAAATCGGACAAACTTAAGAATATACCGCTAATATGGCTGCCACTGCGCAAAGTAGGAAGAAAAATAAACGAGTCACACTCCACTAGAAACACTGTTCTGTCCGCTCAAGTAGGCGGTGACAATTATCGGTCTATTCTTATGTATGTCCGACTTTACGACTTATCTTGTACTTTGTTTACTTGCCATATTCGTGTAGCTACGATTAAATTCGTAATATCAGTGTAAATATGAATATATAGCTACTGAACAGAAAAATGGGTGATTCTATCAAAAGAAGCAGATTTATGATTTTGCAAAATTTCAAAAATTAAAAAGGCTTTTTCAGATCTGAAAAAAATATGTATATGAGCTTGAATGACTAAGATTACAGGGATATATAAGGACATGCTTAAATTCGCATATTTTGGATTTTTTAAAAATCTCTATCCACGACAATGACGAAATTGACACGATTTCACTGCCATATATCTCTTATATTATCGGGTTTTTCTTCATTTTGTCTCTTCTCCTCTGTTCACACTCCCTTTTCCTCTTCTCACACGTCATTTTTTTAGGCGACATCATCAGGATTATCTGAAATTAAACAGAAACATTTGAAGGTGGTCATTGTCGAGGATGAGAAAGTCCACGACAATGGTGTTTTGAGGTTAAAACATTCTAAACACATGTATACATAACATAAGAACATTCTAATTACATGTATTGCATTATTTTTCAATACTTACAGTTGTCTAATGTTGCTGCCACGTCAATGAGCCTTTACTAAAATACGCACTCCAGTTGGACAACGTTTCACCTGATTTTATCAATAACTAACTGGAATGAGCGATCGCCAGTTCCCGCTCTTTTGTCAATGCATGATAGAATTCGTAGTTTCTTACATGTTACCGACGCCGAGTTTTTCACTATTTTCTACTAGACCACGACAATGATTTAACACCTCGTGGACAAAACTTTTAGATCTTATAAATTGTTCCTTTAAGACTTATTGTATTTATGTTTGCTACATATTGTAGTTCATACTTTAATGTATTATGCCTTACAGTAAATCGTATCTGACAAAATTGTAACTGTTATAAAATTGCAATTTTATAAATAAAAAATAAGGTTGAGGACAACCACGACAATGATTTTGACGTACTAATTATGTTTAGATTTATGACAAATAGCAATCTAATGCAAATGAGTTTTATTCGTCGGAAATATCGTATTTTTTTGTGTAACGATAGACCTTGTACAAATTACAAATACTTTGAATTAAGCCAAATGGGCATAATTATTCTTCTATTGGAAGAATCACCATTATATTCAAAATTAGCATTCACGTATTCAACAGAAATAACGTGTTTCTAGGCGTTTTTTAGCCTGAGTACAAATTAATATAATAATAAAACTACACACTCAAGAAATACATAAATGTAATGCACTAGACTGTATCTGTTTTACGAATTAACTCGTACTTTTTGTTACCTAAGCCAACTATGAAATAATTCGTTAGATCTTTTTTTTTTAAACACATTTTGTTGATAATTATATAGTAACAATTATAATTTTTAATAATATGATTAAATTAAATTGGCTTTTTAGACCGGACTCCTGAAAATTACCGTGGCAGTCAACGTGTTAAAAATTAGAATATACTAATAACTAAAGTAGTAAAACTATTTAGTGACAATTCTGTATAAAATTTTCATCCTATAAAAGAGAAAACTGTGATTAACTTTTTCTAAAATATCTAATTTGAGATATTTTGTAATTTTTTTATCATGCTTGTTTTTAATTTTTGTACTTTGTATATGTAAATAATTATTTTGTTACATTATTATATATATATATCTTTTATTTATAAAAAAAATGTGATTGTTTTATAATTGAAGAACCAGGTGTCTCCAACATGCAACAAATAATTGGTACATACTTTATTATTATTATTATTATATTTAAACAGAGTAAGTTATCAATTTTTCTCAAATGTGGACAATGTTTCAATAAAATAAAACGCCCCTCTAAGTCAGTACCACAAAATTTTTTAATGATAAGGGTCTTAAGGACCGAAATGTTTTACCATTAGTCGATATTTACAAAGTTTATATTTAATGTTTTACTTCTGTACCCTATGGGTATGATGATGATAGATCTGCCGAAACTAGTTGCCCCCATTGTTTATTATTAAAACATTGTGTGGTACTGACTTAGAGGCGTTTTATTTTATTTATTATTATATTTGTTAATTCAGAGTCTACCACAATTTTTAAGGTACTTTATTTATAATTTTTTAATAAAAAGTTAATGAGTTGTAACACATTCACTGCCCACATGAAAAGTTGCATTGCGGGTAGTGAATCAGTGTTAAATGATGTCAAAAACTATGATTTCTGAATTTTAAAAATTATATTAATTCCAATTTGTACAATTTTCTTGTTGCATGACGCTGGGACGGATTTTTTCTTTCAGCATCGAAATGTTTTTAAAAAATTTTAAACTTGTCGACGATTTTCAATATTTTTAAAGTTAAATATGAAAAGAATTATTCATATTTTGTAAAAAGGTGTGATATTTTTAGTTGTACCGTCTTTTCTCTTCAGTCCATAAATATATATATATATATATATATATATATATATATATATATATATATATATATCTCTTTCTACTCCATTTGTGAACTAATATTTTTTATCATTTTTTTGAACAAATCTTTTAAGAGCAGTTAGAAATAAAAAATTGTCATTTATAGTTTCTTGATCTAATTCTGTGACTGTATTAAATGTAATATTAAAAAAATGGTTTAAAATAAAATAGTGTGTCATATTAAGTACCTACTACTTTGTTTATAATAAACTTGTTTTAACAAATAAGATGCCTGAAATAAATTATTTATTATATTTTGTTGTTTTATTTCTTAATTAACGAAAATGAAACTAAAAGAAATTAATAACGAAATATATATGCCTATTTATACCTACCTCGCTAAAATTCTATGATGATATTAATGATTTAAAACTACTTATCATCTAGCCGGCAGGTAACCTATAATTACTGTTTATTAGTTCATTGTTTATTAATTGCCATTAAAATTCAGATAATGCAATCAATATGGATACAGAGACAATTGTTTTTATCATTACTCTGATAAGCATTTATGCAAATATTGAGATTAATAGTTAAATGTTAATTTTTCTTAGTCATAAAGTGAAAATTTGAAGATTGTTTTAATTAAAACAATAAAATTATTACCAAATTAAATTAATATGCGATCTTGAGAATGTAATTTCGATTATTATTAAGTGAAACTATATAAGCATATTTAAATTTTGTTTGAAAAGCAAATAAAAGTTTTTATTTAATTAATGCAAACAAATTGCAAAATATCTGATAAATTTGATGTTAATCGTTAACGTAAAGAGATTGTAAAATTTGAATGTTCCCGCCGTTCCGTCATGTTAAAAATACCGCGTTTACAAGTCTACGCTACGAAACAGCGCCACAGTGGCGTAAGACCAAGCAGATGGAAAAATAGTTCTCAAGTTTTTGGACATTTATTGGGTAAAATTGTGATAAAAATTGTAATATATTATTTTAAAACATTGCAGAAAGTGTTATAAATAGGGTGAAATGAAAATATATGTAATTTGTGAAGCAGAAATGGTGAAATATCGAGATAAAATGTTGGCGTAGGAATCGGACCTCTACCCATAACCGCCATAACCTCCATTCGTGTTATTGGAGTAGATACGGAATTAAGTTGTGTGTCAGATGTGTCTATCAATTTGGATTATTCGACAAGTTGTATGGTTTTATTTATTTTCAGCGTAAAAAGGGTGATCCAGTGAGTAATTTATTATGTGTTTAAAAGGATTAGGGTGCAAATTAGAATACCAAAATGAAGAAAAGCTTCCGTTGTTGACTATAACGGCGGGGTGTTGGCAACGATCGGCCGTGCTAGATCGCAGCCGTTTTTCTTAACATGGCTGCAACGCAGGCCGAAAAGCAACAAAATGACGTGAATAGTGAGAAAGTGCAGTCGGATCAGCATCTGAACGTGAACGTGCGGAATTCCTTGTTGCAAAATGGGACCGATAAGAGTAGTGCTCGCGGAGGTGGCGGTGTCGGAGTAGTGCATACAAAGGCTAAAAACACCGCCGGCAAAAACATCGCCATAGAAATGAGTCAATATCGTCAGGATAGCGGCGGTGGCGGCTCAACGACGATTCCTGGACAGACAAACAGTGGTTCGGGTTCGGGCCCCACGTCCAGCAGTGTCTCCGGTCAGGGGCCAAACGAACCAGGCCTTAGTGGAGAGCCCGAATCGACGGCTGGGGCCACAACTACCACAACAGACTCAAATATCTATTCTTCGGAGGGTAATTCGGCCCCTTCGCCTTCTGCCACCGACGGTCACGGTTACGGTTTTCCTTACGGGAGAGACGTGCATAATAGCGGAGAAGGTGGCATACACGCTTTCGGACCGAGACAACCGTTTGGGGCCCCCAAACAGATGCCTCCACACCAGCCTCATCAACGGTTTGTAACGGGACCCTCCATTTCCCAGACCTCAGGCCCGACACCTACGTTGAATCAATTATTGCAAAGTAATAATAATACCATGCCGCATCGATATCCGAACAGTTACGGTCACCCCGACCAGCATTACAATCAGGCTTGGCCGCCCCAGAAACCTATTCAACAAGGTTATTCCCCAGGCCCGCCAGGAAGCAGCGGACCACCTCCAGGCGCCCCACCAGCAGGCTCCTACAGGACACAACCTACGGTAAGTCATTTTTCAATTTCATACCACCTAAAAAACGTGTGTACTCCTAAACTCAGTCTTAGCAGGAGAAGCCACGTGCTACATTTGTTTACCATTTAACGGCGACAGGACCGGCTTCAGCAACCAGCAACGTAGGACCCCTTTAATCTCGAAAACTAAACCTACCATGCAGCTTTTGGCCTTGAACTTGCTCTGACACTCTATTATGTACCTCCCACTTTGTTATTATGCAATCAGCTGACGTGTCGCAAAGGTGACGTCAAACACTTCCATACACCCGCATACATTATAAACCCTAGAACTTCGACCCTTTCCTTAACATAATTCACGATCGTATATTTCATTTCCACACTTTTGCTATTAACTCTTTTTTTCCAACTGCTAACAAATTTAGAATAGAATAGAATTTAGTCCACTCCACAGACATTCGTTTTATAAATAAATAAATTTACATAATTTTCATCCACTTATATGAACTAATTAAATGATTACACTGAAAAACGTGCTTAATTTATTTCTCTTCAACTGTCTTCACTAATATTAAAGCTGCGGCTATATAAATCATTTCAAATGTATTTGTAGATAACCTATTTTGGAATCTTTTTATATTAAAAATAGGAGAAAATTAATTTATTTATTCTTATAATAATACAGTATTACTAATTAAATAATAATTAAGATATACACATCTTCAACTATTTTAATCCTGTCGCATCTTCACATCGACCGCGGGTCCAAAAAATTAAATAGCCTCAAAAGTGATTCATACTTTTACAATTATTATTTAATAAATGTGCTATTTTCAATTTAAAGTCACTAAAATCATAAGAAATTATATACGGTAAAAATAAAAATAAACAATTTTTATTGCATAACAACAGGTTGGTATAATTACATTGTATCAATGTTACACATTGTTTACTTAATTATTAATGAATCTCATTTACATCAAAACTAATTTATAATAATAAAGGAAAATGATATGTTAAATCAAGAATACTGACCTATTTTTGATTATCAATAGATGCATAAAAACTCTTAGCCATAAAACTTTCTCAAATTTTTATAATTAATTTGTAAACATTTCAGAGTATTTTTCTAAAGTTTATTTTCAAATAAGAAAACCTGTTTTGTTGTTTGGACTTCAGCCAACTTTCAAGAAAATATTTACATTTATTAAATAAGAGATGTTTTTAAAATATATATGTGCAGAAACAGCATTACTATAATTTGTTTTAAATAGCAAAAATATGTTCCTAAAAGTATTTGAAATTCATAGCAGATTAGGATTTGAAATGTTGTAAGTTTGCCTTTCAAATAAGTTAGTAATTGACTAGTAATAAATTAATATCTAAAACGACTCCATACCAATTTCTAATATTTTTTTAACATTTAGTGCTTTTTGATAAAAGTACCTTATATTTAGTTTTTAGTATTTCTACTTTACAAAATGTATTTATCTAAAGTAAATAACTTATTAGATTAGATTGTAACTTAGCGAGGTTACTATGAGTGTATATTATGTTGGGAAGTTTTTTATAAAAAAATAAGGAATTTAAGAAGCAGATGTTAATTAGTAATTAATCTTTGTCATAATATACTAGTCATTTAGTTCAGTACATCACTGTTATAACACCGCTTATGCTATACACCAGAAATCCTACTTACCCTGTTTTATTCGAAATTACCATAATTTTCAAAAATGATCCCCTTTTAGTTAAATATATACTGAACGTTGTAGTATGTAAGTGTTAGTGCCTTCTAGTAATAAGTTAAGCAATGAAAAATGTTCTGAATTCATGTTTGTTATAATAATGAATAATTTTTGGATAAAAAAATCTCAAATTTATTACATGCTTACTTTTAATTGCTAAATAATTAATATTCTTTAAGATATGTTTAGAATCGTTCTTATTAAAGACCCCATTTCGCACGAAAAAGTCCATTTTTCTAAATCCAATTCCTTTTTTTGTTCTTTTTCTATTAAAAATAGGACTGTGATCCCTACGTAGCTATTCTGCAGCGTATACATTTTGTATGAAATAAATTTAAAACATTTTAAAAATTTCTTTACTCCATTTCCCCCATCTTTTGAAGATTTTTATTTTTATGGGTTCAAAAGTGCCCCAAATGGAACCATTTAAGCTAAGTTTGGTGTCTTGACCTCCATTTTAAGACGTAACGAAAAAGAATTTGTTTCAATTCTGTAAATTAATTGGGAAAAATAACGTTAAAAACTTTTTAACATTATTCACTTATATGTCTGAAATATTTGAACAATTTTACTATTCTAAAATAAAACGAACACGAATTAACTGCAAAGATATATTAAATTTGAATAACATCAATATTAAGGTTATTGTATAACTGTAAAGTGACGAATTTTATTTGTACATAAATTTTCATACAATTTAACAAACACTCTTTTTATATTCAATATTTCCATACCGGTAAAAGATGGATTTTGTATTTAGTTTTCACAAAACATTTTGAAAACAACCTCATTATTTGTTGTTTATTGTTTTTGTAAAAATAGCAGAATTAATCCATTTATTGGAACGAACAGAATCGGAAATGATGATTTTGACACATTCAATTTCGCTAATGCAGATCCACTCTGCATGCTTGTGTGTTCTAAAACGTATTTTTGTTTGCTTTTTTTATCTGAATAATTGAAATTCGTTATTCCACCGATATTCGCCGTATAAATGCAGGTTCTTTATATTAAGACATACCTATTTATTTCACAAGTTAGCCACTCGCGTGTTTGCGGCACTTGTCCTTCAGGCTCGTGCCACAAACTTCCACACTCGTGAGAAAAGTTGAACTTTCCCCACTTGTTGCACAATATACTATTCCAACAGGCAATTTGGATTTAGGAAAACAATTTCGTTGGCATCAATAAAAAATCGCAGTTACTAAATTAAGGTAGACCTATAGAACTGTCAAAAGCATTTGACACGGTTAATCATCATCTTCTGCTGAAGTATTTGGAGGATCTTGGTTTACGAAACAATATGTTGAAGTTATTCAAAATCAAAAGTTATCTGAATGATAGATACCATTATGTAGTACCGTTGATGGTAGGGAGGTTTTTCCAATTTCGCTCCTCAACTGTAAAATTCTATACCTGAAAATACAAATTCTATTAATAATAAAAGTATTAAACAAAAGTTACCCAAAACGTTACGATTTAAAGTATTTTGTTTTTAGTGTTTCTCAATGTCTGACATTTTTATTTATTTAATGATTCTAATTTTATATGCTCACTCACTATTTTTTTAGTATCATCATAGTTTTTATGCATTTTTATTTTACACTTTTAATATGTGCAATTCTTAAAACAAGTATTATTTAACTTATTGAGTAAAATCATTATTGATTCTTAATTATATTATAAATTGTTACATTCTCTTTAATTAAATGATTTTATAATATTGAGAAAACCAAAGATTTCTCATGAAACTTTACATCTATAGTTTATTTTTATGTATGAGCGTTTTAAAGCAATAAAACATTGCATAAGCGTGAAACATATTTTAGCAGTCAGTTAAAATATTTTTCGTAGTTGATATTTCTGTAAAAAATAAAATTTTGTATAAATTGTAGACAGTTTTTAAATTATTGTTATTTGTTTGTTAATTCACAAGAAACAAAGGTTTATAATAAGGTACTTAACCTAAAAAACAAATTACTTATATACTTTTCTGGTTTTACATTATTTACATGCTTCAAAAATGACTGATGTTAAATAGTTACTTTTGGAGGCTGTAAATAATTAAAATTTAAATTATTTAAAACTTCTCCCTTTATTTGTGCCCACATCAGATCAATAGGACTTAGTTTGCAATTAATTGTCATGTCATTTCATCAATTGCATATTTTTCAAAATTATGTTTATGAGCACGACGAAAAAAGTTTTTTTTCTAAATAATCGGGTGGGAACTTTTACTTTTATTGCAGCGTGAAATCCATTTGGTCGCGTAGCCGACCCATTATTCGATTAGCGATTGCACATGTTTTTATTTATTTTTTTTAATTTATACTTTTTCCTCTCTGGCTCCCGAGCTATAAACTAAAGGAGAAGACTTCTTTGTGGTCGGATAAACTTTAAGAAAAATTCAGAAGATGTAATAATATTTGAAAATGACCGTACTTACTATATTTTGCATATATTTTAATATTGCATCATGCATAAAAATTTTTTTGGAATCGTCAGAAATTTTAATAATCAAAATATGGTTTATAAATTATTCACCATCGAAGATAAATATTAGTCCTATTGGTAAAATGTAAACATTTACTGTTCAGTAACTAGTGCTTGACTATCACATACATTGTGCTTATTTAAAACAACCGTTATCCATAAATAATGTTGAGCATGCAATGCAAACATTCATCTTGCTCAAAGTATGTTTAGTTATTTCTTATAAGTACTTAAAAAATCAACACTATGATGACCAGTAACCACATAAGGTGGTCCTAACTAGTGACAAAAGAAATGTATAATGCACTCAACGTATTTCACTTGCAAAATCGATATCACATAAATTTCATTCTAATACCACAGCAAAAACCATCTTGAATAATAAATTAGTACCTACTTTAAAACAAACACTAAAAATAAAACTGAATCACCTGTTGGAAGCCATGTGAAAAGGTTACTGAAGGTGGTTGGCTATTTACACAACGTATTTGCCTCTCAGTAGCTACCATTTTTTTAAATCAAAAATGTTTATACCAGAGTTAGGGGGATTTAAATCATCTTGATTTTTTACTTTAAAACATGATTTAAATGAAGTTATGTAAAAAAACGATAAATCTAAGCAAATAAAACTACAAAATTTAAATAAATGAAGTATATTTATTAAACACTAGGTTTTCTTTTAAATGATGTCTTCTTGGAGATAAGATGAGGATACACTGTTTGTACCAATGTCTAAATTGAAGACATAAGTGGGTGTCATGTCACATTTTTTAAGTTTTGAGATAATTAGCAAAACGCGTTTTGACTTGGAACTTTTTTGTTTGTTTTTTGTTTTGTTTAAGAAGGTATATTGTTAATATTCTCAATCCCTATATTATATTATACAACTTTTTGTTACTGAAAAAAATTAAGTTTTATGTACATGTCACCTTTATCCACTGAAATTGAAATTAAAACGAGGTTACATTATCATAAATAAAAGAGTCATGTAACTTACAAACATTTATCAACTTATAGAAATGGGGTAAAATTATCTAAAGATGTTTTATACAAATAGTACGAAAATTTTTCCACTCTGATCCATTTAACATTATCTGTAACCTCACTTCAAACACACTAGAGCTTTTCTATAGTTCGTGTAATGCATATAGTAGCCCCAATTTAACAGCATTTGATGCTACCAAAAAAACCTTACTCTTTAAGTCAACGCGGCATCCTTTGAATTGACTGCTTCAAAGGATACCGAAGAAATTAAACCATGATTTGGTTGAGAGGTTTCAGTAAAAAATCAATTAAAATAAAAAAATCTGGTTTTTTTAAATTGTTGTTTATGGTTTTTTTAAATTGTTTTCCTTCAAGTTAAAAAATATTTAAAACACTCCATTTTTAAAAAGTATGTGAGACATCAGTCGTAAAACCAGGCATCACGTCACCGGATCAGGGTTAATTTACATGAATAACAATTTGTCTTGGAATAAAGATATATGCATTTAGTCTTTTGGTGGAGAAATCTACGTATAATCAATCAATAATATAGTTAGCGAGCTCGTCTATTGTGATATTCTTTCTCATCAATTTATCGTGTTATAAGATTAAATATGACAAAAATATCTAAAGCATATGTTCTGCATTAACAGTGATGCGAGTGCTACCCAAGTAGCATTATAGTGATAGAAAGTGGTATCGCAACTTCGATTGGGTGGCTATTACGTAATAATAACTAAATATACCCCTACACAGTATAATAACTTCATTTTATTTTTCCTAGTTGTAGTACATGTAAAGTTCACAGCTGGAACCCCCACTTAATAGTTTTATAATATTTTGGTGCCACTGAAGGTGTTTGAAACGTTATAACAACTAAGCGAGACTACCTCAAAGTTGCAGAAACATTAAAGTGGAAAATAATAGTTACGGTTACTTAAGTACCGCTTAGAAGTGGCAGTGATCTTAAAGTGGGCGTGATAGTTTTAGTGCCGTTTTGGGAACCATTAATATACCTTTAGAGTGGCGGCACTTAATTATTGAATTGTCGCCACGTTTTTGCCACATACATAAGTGATTTCCACATACCGCATAGAACCAAAGTCACTTCAAAGTTGTTATTACCTTCAAAAATCACTTTATTTTCCAAACGCAGCCATATTTGTTAAACCAATATTCGTGTTTAGTGTCGATCACCACACCACCACGTAACTGCCACCATTTTAGTCACCGACACGTTATAGAACCGTTTCTGTTACGTGCCAAAGACTTTGGCAATACACTTTAAAGTTTTTAATGGCGTTACCGCCACGTTCCGTCCACGAAAAATGCTACTTGGGTATAAATAGACTTCTTTATTACCTACAAATTGTCACTAGCTCCCTGATTATTATCATTGAAATAATTAATAATTTGACGATTTTCTAACCTGAATTGTCCGGGCGTTTTTCTATCCCGAAGAAACCTTTTTAAGAATTCAAGAGTTTGTCGGTTATGTATTATTTTTTAAATAACCAGTTCTCTCCAATCGGGAGAAAATTACTAGTCTTACCGATAACATTGTTGATGTAACATTTTTATTATGCATAAAGGACGTTTAGGAAACTTACTAATGGAAGAGACTAAGCCACAAATTTCCCTTTTCGATCAATATCTCTACTCGTTTTGGTACTGTGAATATTTTCCTGGATGTTTTCTGATACTCAACTATATGTATTGTATTCTAGTTTAATTCGCCTGAATTACATAGGATTTATTACTTTTAATAAGGCACAATAATTTACGGCAAAAGTTTTTTTTTTTTTTCAATTTGTTTGTCCAAAATGGAGAAGTGAGTTAAATCATAATAAAGTAGTAGAATGTTTTTTACTGATCTCAAACTGACATCTGAAACTATCAATAGAGAGCTATAGATTTAATTAAAGATTACTTGGTGCATCATTAGCACAAAACAAGGGTAGGAAACTAAGTTTCTGAAAAATTAGAAAGTCCCTACGGGGTCCCTCAGGGAGGTATGTTGGAACGGCTTCTATCATTATGAATAATGTATAATATGTATATAAAAATCACTCGATACTCTTATATCGGTATCTGGTTGTGATTTTCAACAGGTGACCAAAATAATTAATGAAAAACTGACTGTTTTATGTCAGTCAAAATCACTCTAATATAGATCTGCTATATACCCAACTGACAAACAAAATAATTAATATTTTCCAATAATATTGATTTATTGAAAGTATTTCATCCAAATATGTAACATATAATAAAAGTCGAAAGTTGAAGCCATACAGCAATGTTTAAAAAGTCCTATTAAATTGAAAAAGAAAATTAAAAAAAACACGTAGAAATATATTGCTTTGTTATATTTTAATTATATGTACATATAAATTAATTCCAAGTTAATTTACCAACACACTAACTATGGATTTGTAATTCCGTAAACAAACAAAAACAAAAATAGTCTGGCAAGGCCGATAAACGGTGATTAAAAAAAATACGACACTCCACCTAATGCGTAATGTCATTTGAATGGGAAATGTAATTATTATATACAGGTTGATCCATCAGCAAGCACCTAAATTGTCTTAATTATTTTCTATTAAGATGGTCAGATTTTCAAATATCGATTTTACTACTTTTATTAAGGCACTTAATCTTAAATAAAGGATTAAATCTCTTTAGTGAATTACCAATTTATGTAAAAATTGTGTGAAATTCAAAAACATTTTTAATATAAAAAAGAGGTTTTAAAATAACAGGCACTATGAACTACAGAAATGAATTAGTTATTATATATTATTAGCTAAGAATATTGATTAGCGAGCCAAAATTAATAGTGTCAAATGCCCAACTAAAATCAAGGATGGCTAAAATATTTTTAATGTTAGACGCAATCCACATTTTTGTTACTTTTTTTATAAATATTTTAACGAGTTTTTTATGCGAAATTAACAAAAAAATTAGTCATATTAAATAAATTGAAGCGTTCGCGATTCGCCAATTTCATTCACTTCAGCTTGTTTTTAATAGGGGAGTTTGTTTTGAGGGTAAAATCTGATTAATTAACTCACCTTTTTCCCGATGGCAAATGAAAATAAATAAACCCGTAATTCTCTGATAGCGTGTAATAAATGAAATTGGTGCATGGCATCAGATGCAATACATGACCGATGAACTCTGAAGTGTGCTTGAACTAATTTCAATTATAACTGACACGACAAAAGCGCGCTGTTTCATTGTTATTGTAGCGGGGAATTCACGATTCTCAATCATTAATTTTGATGATTTCGTTTAGGTGAAATAGCATGTACACAATTGTTCACATTGCTATAAGGTTGTGTTATAAAAAAATCGCCTGTTTGAAGATTCGTATACCAAAAAAGATTCTTTTTAGTGGACCACGTTTTGTTTGTACACCATTATTTATAATTGTCTTTTATGTTGTCGTATCAGTGCAACAAACTCTATTTTGTAGCTTGTACGTTAGATATTCATCTGATACTTTATCGTTGCTATCATACATTGGAATTCAACAAACAGGTAACTTGCTGTCCCATAGGAAAGCGACCCTATAACTGTTAACACAAAAGTAACTTATTTAATTCTGAAATAAACTTTGAAAAGTTGGTTAACCAATCCAAAACCAGCCTATGAGACTCCTGCAGCTTTTTCTAAGATTTCTCCTAGATTTTCTGTGCTTCTTACTTGTTGTTTTTCAGATTATAATGAATTTTTTCGAATCCTACAAATCAAATCTATTAGCAAAACTGATTAATAAAGCGTACATTTCCAATTTGCTTTGAGGGTTGCAAGCAAGAGTCGAAAATCGGCAGGCATATGACTGTGCTAACTTTCAACACATTTCCTCTTACTAATGTGAGAAGGTCAGCCCAATTTTCCTGAGAGTCATACTACGTACACTCTTTATACCATGAATTTATCTTGCGAAATGCAGAAAGATTAATGTGCGAGTAAAATATTTTGGGTAGTCTAAAATTAAACCGTATTTTTTCGTTCATTCATTCATTTCACTAACTGTTGAACATCTGAAAGTATTTGTGCGGCTCATTAGCCAAAATCTAATTGAACTGGATTTTTTTATTACAAAATTTAGACAAAAGTTAAGAAAAATAACTTTAAATATGTAAAATTTGAAAAGATCGCACTTAATATTGTTTTTAATGATAAAACATTCGTTGATTTAAATTTATAAAAATGCGTTCCGCCTGTTTATGTTTTTATTACCATACCCAAATATCCACGATGTAATTTTAACTGATTAATTGTGTCACATATAAATCTATTTTTATCTATGAAATAATGAAAGATAGTAAATTCAATGAAATAGGTTTATTTTACTATATATTTTTTGGACTAATGCAAATGTTATTTATATAAGTGCACGGAAATGGACACCTGTTAAAATAACTTACGGTATAAAACAATTATGGGTTATTTTTAAAATTAGCATTGTTATGGTTATCAGCTGATGTGCTTTTATTCTTTCAAACCTGAATGGTGAATAATTACTGATTAGATTAGGTACGTTTGCACAGCAATAAAATTGCATGTTTAATCATTAGCTTTCCATTACGAACCGGTAGGGAAGATCGGAGCGGTTTTCTCGAGAAATAGAATATTACAATTTAGATCTAAGAACGTCTTAAGATTAATTGTTCCTTCTCAACCCCTTTAGTAAAATTATGTAGTAGGGAACAGGTTATATGTGGTAACGATGAAATATTGATTATTTTTCGACACTTGCCGTAACTTTTCGGTTTTCTATATTTTAAATGATTTGTTTACTTAATTTATAATAATGTTATATTTCTTTTTGTAATAAGTCAACATAAACCCTCATTACCTCTGTAAACGTAATAAAAAACATGGGCGTGCATTACTTTTTACACTTACATTTAAAAATTTAAATAAAACACAGATTTAGTGATGAGTTTGTCATCTGAAAAAACAACATAGTGCACATGCTGTTCATGAATACTCGCCGAATATAGGTCGTACAAAACTATGGGAAATTTTAGGTCAAATTATTTTCAAGTGGCAAAAAAGGAGAGTTACTTTTAAGTATCGGGCTAAAGGCAGAAAAAATGTGTAAAATGGTTTGTCTATTGTATTCTTTTATATGAAAAGATGCGATCCCTTCAGGTCTAAAGGAAGCTGATAAAAAAATTATCAAATATAACGGGCGAGTTGAGCATATATAGTTATAATTTTTTTATTTTTTCGAATTTCGATCTATTCTAAAATAAAATAAGTAGTATTTAAACTGGAAAAAAAACTTTATTTGTGTTTAATTATTTAAAAATATATTAATCTTAAATTAATCTATACTTTTTAACTGATGAGAAGTCCTACAGTACCTATATCAATGAAACTAAATTAATATATCTTAATTAAAAATCAGGTATTTATTAAAATTTGAAGAATTTCGGAATACCTAACCAAATTAAAGAAATTATAATTTTAATAAAAAAAAACACCAATAGTTATGGGTTTTACGACAATCAATCTATATAATAATGACAAGCCCCGTTTTATCCCATGTGGGGAATTTTGTTTTTACTCAAACTATAATTTTGTAATGACATGAAACAGGTTTATATAATGTCATGCTGTAATTTATGTGGCATAGGATATTTCGCTTGTCCAAATTATATGCGCAAATTTAGTTTCTATGTCTACTTAGACAGTGGCGCACATAAATAATTCTGTGGGGGGGGGAGGGGGGGGGGGGTCGATTTCCTAAATGTATTAAAGAACACAAGACTGGAGTGAATCTCGTTCTACGGTTGTTATTCTTATATTCCGTGTGTGGAACTTGTGAAGTTTTACTTCAGCCTTGTGTTCTTTACCACACAATTTTTTTCAAAATATTTTATGTTCTGCTGGCAGAGCAGACCACCAAAAAAATGTAAAGAAATGGTAAAACCGAATGCAATCAAGCCTAGGCTTTAAATGCTGATCGAATGCTAGTATTAAAAATCATTGGTATTTTTTATATCTACTTACTTGTTTTTTGGTACTTAACTAGTAGAAATTCACATGGAAGATTAAACGGCAATCAAATTCTTTGATCTTGAATCATTTGATGTTGACCGTTCAAATAAATTACTGGAGTTTGTCATACTGAACGCAGGTCATTTTGCTGGAATTTCGGGACGTTCTTTAACATATTTTGTAACCTTTCGAGAGTAGGAATTCATAGTTTGAAGATTTGTAATTTCAAACATTTAAAGTTCATGATTCGGAATCAACTATGAGTATAATATGAATTCTTCAAATTTTTGAAATTGGTAAATACGAAATTCGAACATTAGATATTGGAAATATTTACTTCATGTTTCATTAATTTTTAACAACATTGAAATAGTTGCTCTGCTGAGTTCATCTAAAGCTAGCAGAAAATGCTTTTTTTTATAAAAAAGGGGCAATAAATTTTTCATTAGGACATTAAATTTGCATTTTATTAGTTAACTTACTTTCTTCATGTTTCATTAATTTTTAAGAACATTGAAATGGTTGCTCTACTGAGTTCATTCAAAGCTAGCAGAAAATTTGTTTTTTTTTAAAGAAGCCTTAAATTCATCATTTGTGAATTAAATTATCATTTAATTAGTTACCTTATTTACTTCATGTTTCATTAAGTTTTAACATTGAAATAGTTGCTCTGCTAAGTTCATCTAAAGCTAGCAGAACATGCGTTCTTTTTTATAAAAAGGAGCAATACTTTCTTCATGTTTCATTAAGTTTTAACAACATTGAAATAGTTGCCCTGCTGAGTTCATCTAAAGCTACCAGAACATGCGTTTTTTTTTTATAAAAAAGGAGCAATACATTTTCATTAGGACATTAAATTAACATTTAATTAGTTACCTTATTTACTTCATGTTTCATTAATTTTTAACAACATTGAAATAGTTGCTCTGCTGAGTTCATCTAAAGCTAGCAGAACATGCGTTTTTTTTTTTATAAAAAAGAAGCAATACATTTTTCATTTTGGTGTTAAATTAGCATTTAATTAGTTAACTTACTTTCTTCATGTCTCATTAATTTTTGAGAACATGGAAATGGTTGCTCTGCTGAGTTCATCTAAAGTTAGCAGAACATTTGTTTTTTGTAAAGAAGCAATACATTTTTTTATTGGGGCCTTAAATTTGCATTTAATTAGCACTTGATTTTTAATCTAGTCATGTTTTGTTCTGCTGACTCTGCTCTGAGCTTTATGGACAGATGAAAAGGAGGAAGTACACGTCATTGGCCGAGAGGCGCAAGCCGTTTAGCAAAGTTGGAATCACCAAACAAGCAGCTAGGCTCTCCTCTGGACGAAATCAAGTATTTTTAATGCACCAGCTCTTATCTAAGCTGTTTTTTTTTTGTTAATAAAGTGTTTGATGTTTTGCTAGCTTATTAAATTACTAAAACTATTGACGTTTTAATGTTTTTTCTTACAGTTATCTCCCGCATACGGAGGTGGTTCAGCGTCGAGTCCGGGTTACAGTGAGAGTCGATCGAATTGGCAGAGCGGGCCTTCGGGTCCAGGTGGTCATGGTCCTGGACCGGGTCCAGGACCTGGCAGTCCTGGTCAATCGAATTCCTCGGCACCCGTAAGTCAACCTTCGCCTCAACCTTCTCAACCACCAAGCCATTCGCCTGGACCTGGGCCTGGAATGCCTCCTAGTCCGCAACACCAACCCCACCAGGGGTTCCCTTCGAGGCCGGCACCACCTACCACCCCCAACGCACACGGTCCCGATGCGGCGGTAAGTTTTTGTCATTTACATTTGAATATACCTTTAAGGAGGCTCTTGTACTTAACATTAATCACTTTAGTGAATTTTAATACATTTCAAATTTCAGGAAATAGTTTATTATTCTTTAGCAGTTGAAATTTGAAATAAAATTTTCTTCTGCTTTTAAGCGATCTTCTTAAGACTTGGAATAAAAAATATCCGTGCAATTATATTATCATTAACTTAATATTTTTAATACTTAATTAATAGTCGTCGCCTTCTTCTAAGTTATAGAATATAAAGCAATTCGGTGTTTAAATATTTAACCGTTGCAAAGATACGTCGTTAGTTCCGATTTACGGAAGAATTCCGCCAGAGGTAATAAATTCTTTGTAGTCGATAAAAATAAATTAAGTCTAAAGAAGCAAAAAGTCGATCTACCGTAAATGACCCCTGTATATTATGCAACGAGTCTGGTAATGTTAAATCGAGAATGGATGATAAACGGATGTTTTGCCGAATGGAAACAACACAAGGAAAAGTGTTTTTGATGCAACAAAGCATTTGGCATAACGGTTAAGATTTATCCACAAAGGAGTCGTGTGTTTGTAAATGCAAATGCACAAGAAGGAAAGGAGCGGAATTTCATAGCACTTACGTCAGACTCTGTTAGGGCCATAAATAGTCGTGAGCTTTTTTAAATGGAAATATAAACTTCAGGTCTTGTGTTAATATTCCTAAATTGTTAGTCAGTCAACCGTGTTCCGTTATTCTTTATTCCTACAAAACATACCGGGTGACCTTACTTACAATTTATTTTATAATTCAGCGATTAATTATTAGTAGTTTTAATGATTACTCACTTTTTTTTTTTTTTTTTTTTTGTTATTGTGTTCAGAAAATAATGATTATTTATAGTCTATTTCAAAATGTTGTGTAAAAGCACATTTTTTATAGCTATTTGTTTAAAATAGAAAAAATCTAAAAACTATCTCAGCTCCTACAAAATTTTTAATATGACCACTCCGAATCCAATACATCATAAAATGTAAATAAGGAAGTAATAATGATTATGAAACGGAGATGTGATTTTTATAATGTGGAAAGTGAAAAAAAAAATAATAGTAGGATGAAACCCATTGGAAAAGGAAGAGAATATAACAAAAATGAAAGGAAAAATAATTTACGGGCGATCTAAGGTCGGGAAGTGGAAGGGGGTGAGTTTTTAAGGGTAAAAAACTGTTCCCGGCAAAACTACAAGTCCTATGGAAAAAAGTTAAATGGCAAAGTTGTAGGTAATAAAAAGATCTACAACTTTTGTATTTACACTTTTTTCACATAACCTTAAAATTTATGTGAAAAAATCAAATAACCAAGTTTTTATTTTTCTTTTACAAAAAAAAAAAATTTTTTTCACGAAATTTGGTGTAAACTTACCTTTTTATGTCCCAAACACTCTGTAATTTTTTTGTTTTAAAATATTTATTTTTTTAACCTTATTTTGACTTAATATCGAAAAAGCAGTCTAATTTTCAATGGAACATTCTCACGTCAAAATATCTGCTTTTTTAAAAAACTCGGTGGGCTTTTTGTTCGTTGAAATCTCTACTTTTTGATGGTGTAAAAAAAATATACGGTAAATATATGGTAAATGTTCTCAAAAAATGCAAATAAGAAACGAAGAAAACTCCGAATATCTTTTTTTTTTAAATCATCATGTACAATTTTGAGCTATTTATTTAAATTTATACTTTAATTACTCGAAAAACGTAAGATTCCATGTTACAAAAAAATTTTTTTGTAAAAGATAAAAATAAACCAAAAACTGGGTTATTTGATTTTTTTACATACATTTTGAGGTTATGTGAAAAAAGTGTAAATACAAAAGTTGTAGATCTTTTTATTATCTACAACTTTGCTATTTAACTATAACAAAATGTGAAATAATACATAAAATAATATTCCTTGACCAAAGTTACGCCTCTGTGCCGATTTTGATAACAATTGATAAAATATACAGGGACAACATCAGAAAAAAACGAAAAAAAAATTCAACTTCCACAGCAATATTTTATTAAGGTATATTTGGTCCAATCGCCAAATTTTGGTCCAAATAACCTGCCCTTAGCCTCTATCCCAATAGTTATGACTCACCCTGTATAGTTTGCTTCGATAATTTATTTCGCCTTATTTTTTCAAACAAAATTTTCTGATAAAAAGTTTGCGTATTCAGTCGAAAAATATTTAAAATTTCTACGAATTCCTCTACGTTCAGGTTTAATTTTCGAATTTTTTAAATAACTTCTTTAATTAAAATATCCTAAATAAGGCCGATGAAAATACCTCCCACCTCCCGTTTCGTTCCCAGCAAATTTGATTCCAGCTCATCTATATTAATAAAAATCCATCAGAACGGCTGCACCTATTTGCTTAATTATTTTTTTGTTGTGTTTGTAATTGTCAGGACGAGGTTTGTATGAAAGAAAACGTTTGAAAAATTGTGCGGAGCGGTTGGAGGCAAACAGTATGCGAATAATCAGAAGGTCAATCATTGGAAGTGCGTGGAATGAATCTTGATTTGCCGTGTTTTCGGCATGGGCAGTTGTAAAGGGAACATTTGGTCTCATTTTCTTCATTAGTACACCCGTACGAAGCTAATTTTCAATAAATGCAAGTGAATAGAAGAAGGAAAATGGAAAACTTCAAATCAATGCATGTTATCTGGATTGTATTCATCTCCATAAATTTAACGTAGCTTAATTCGTTCCGCTTCCTTATTCTCCCTTTTGAATGAATTTATACGAGTTCCTGGATTTCTGTGAACTGTATCCCCTTTATTTACAAAAGCAAACATTTAATAAAGCTCAAAGTCTGACGTAATGATATCTTATATTATTCCTGTTTAATCCATACGCAAAATCAACACATTTGAAAGTTACAACAAGTTTGAGCCTTATTTCACTTCATATTACCATAATAAAAGAATTACCTCCTACAACTTCGACTTGTTAATGTTAATAATTAAAAAATCTATAAATAAAGTTTATGTAAAATGGCAACATCGTAAAATTGCTATTCATCAACCCGAACTAAAAAACAGGAGCGAACTAAAAAAGTATAAACACAACTTTATTTAGGTAAGTTCGCCCCTGCTTTCTTCTAATCGGTACATTTATTGATGAGATTGTCCGACTACCTGGAAATTCATGAGTCGCTCATTTTGCCCGTTCCTAGCACATATATGACCCGTTGTCTAATTTTAATGAAGAGATATACAGTGTGTCCAATTAAGTCGGCATCATATATGGAAAACTTTTTTATTATTTGTTTTAGGAAAAAAAGTTATTCTTGATAAAAAGTCGTGCATGGTCTAAAAGCTAAAATGCAACTATCAGATATCAAATTTTTGTAGTCGTATACGAGGTTTGTCAAAAAATATGAATTTAGCTCAAGAGAAAAGTACCTTTATTTTTGAAGTGTGAAAAAAAAGTTTTTAAAAAACTAAATATTCCGACTTTTAGAAAATTTTCATTTTTAATATTTTTTGATACACCCCCGTAACTGACAATTTTGAATTCATTAGAAATACTAACCACACCATCGAACAATAATAACAAAAATTGATATGTAATTCTTGTCTGCTCGTTCCTTTTAAGCTTTTTCAATAAATTCAAAATTGTCAGTTACGGGGGTGTATCAAAAAATGTTAAAAATGAAAATTTTCTTAAAGTTGGAATATCTTCTTCAAAATGGGTATGTTGACGTAAAATGTAATTTTTTAATAACTTTTTTTTTCATATTTCAAAAATAAAGATACTTTACTCTTGAACAAAATTCATATTTTTTGACAAACCTCGTATACGACTGTAAAAATTTGATATCTGATGGTTGCATTTTAGGTTTCAGACCATGCACGACGTTTTATCAAGAATAACTTTTTTCCTAAAACAAATAATAAAAAAGTTTTCCATATGGTGCCGACTTAATTAGACACACTGTATATGATTCAAGACGGATATTCACGTTTTATTTTTTGCTGTCACTTGTACCGATACAAAATTAAATCTATATCCCATAATCATTTGAAACGATTACATATATTCAATTTTAGAGAGATCTGTTTATCGAAACTTCGGAAGACATTAGTAAATCTCTTGTTTGTGATTGTTATTTACAGTCGAATCGATTTCTGCGTGGTTAGGGTGAAATAGTGATTTATCACGTTTTGAATACCGAAAATAAAATTTTCATTGGGTTTACAGCTGAAATAAGACCAAAGAACAAGACTTGTTGTCTTTTCAGAATTTTTTGAGTGAAACACTTGTAATTTGAGTTGGTTTGAAATGTCTTTAAAATTGAAAATTTATTAAAAATACATTAAATGGCAGGTAATAAATCCTACTTGACGTGGATCCGTTTTTATTATCCGCTGTAATTTGTTTTGCACGTAAACCTATCCAAAGGTGCGAAGATTAAAAGGTCATAATAATTCCTCCAAACAATGTCGTATTTTTTAGTATTATCAGTACTCTTCCAATAAATATTCCTGTTTTAAAGGTGATTTGACTTTAAGTACCTCTTTCTTCCTTTAGTACTACTTAATTAGTACGTTTGTAAGTTGATTTTACGATGTACATGAAAAATACGTATATAATTTTAGGCCGTTGTTAACGAACTTTATTGTTCTGTAATGAATTTTATAGCTCCTTTCTCAGTAGTCACATCACTATACTTGAAATTGCCCAAATAAAATCTTTAAAAAGTCTTCATCGTTAATGTTCACGATTTCTAAGACAGTTTATGCGATTCAAATGGATAATCTGCTATAAATAAAAAATTCCCGAACTCAAATTAAAATTTCTATATATCATCATATTTTATATCGTCTATAACTTTATTATTAAGATAAAATCACACTACTTTTATACCATTCTCATTCGATTTTTTATGAAATAATACGCGTTGAGATAATATGATATACAGGGTGAGTCACGGTAGACGCGACGGTCCATTGTGGCTAAACGGTTAATATTTTGAAAATGTTGTTTATTCATGGATTTTAAAATTATTTTGAATTATACAGGTTGTCCCAAAAAAGTGTGGCGTATCAAAGTTACATGATTTTTTATGGAAGACCCTATATTTTGTTGCATTTATAGATTATACGTTAAAAATAAGATAAACTTTCTTAAGTATTCCCTATACCTAAGCTTTTTAGTTTTCGAAATATTTTGATATTTCTAAAAATGAAAGCACTTACAAGAAAACCAATCACTTGGAAACCTATGGAATCAGCCAAATCCAATTGTAACTGAAAAAAATTAGACGAACAATTGAAAGCAATAATGTATTTAGAGTTGTTTAAAATGATACAGGGCGTCCAAAATGGGGCGATTCTCTAATGACATATTCAAACGACTATATCGTTCTTATTTTAAATAGGACACCCTGTATTTTATAATCCTATTATGCAGCAAATTCCATTACCTTTTAAAAATTATAAAGGTCTAATATGTCTAAATCTATTAATTTCGGAGTTATTTTTATTTTTGTTAAATTTTACATTATTTTTCCACCGTAATGCCTAAATATAACACCCTGTATTTGATCAGCTTAGACTATTGCAACATCATTTTTTGTCTAATATATATTGGATGGCCATTTTAATGGGAGAAAATCTTTGTAATTTCCCAGAAACTTTTTCTTAAAAATTACAAAGATTTTCTCCCATTAAAATGGCCATCCAAGAAATATAGGCCAATAACTTGATCGCCTATAATTCCACCGTATACATTAATGTTCCACCGGTTCTGATGATCTATTGTGTGAAACAAATGCTATTTTTGAGTATCATAATAATGAAAGCTATGACGGTTAACTAATCCATTATTATGCAAAGTGGATTCATCTGTAATTTTGTCGGATCATAGTCTAAGCTGATCAAATACAGGGTGTTATATTTAGGCATTACGGTGGAAAAATAATGTAAAATTTAACAAAAATAAAAATAACTCCAAAATGAATAGATTTAGGCATAGTAGACCTTTATAATTTTTAAAAGGTAATAGAATTTGCTACATAATAGGATTATAAAATACAGGGTGTCATAATTAAAATAAGAATGATATTGTCGTTTGAATATGTCATTAGAGAATCGTCGCATTTTGGACGCCCTGTATAATTTTAAACAACTCTAAATACATTATTGCTTTCAATTATTAGTCTAATTTTTTTCAGTTAAAATTGAATTTGGCTGATTCCATAGGTTTCGAAGTTATTGGTTTTCTTGTAAGTGCTTCCATTTTTAGAAATATCAAAATATCTCGAAAACTAAAAAACGATTAGGTATAGGGAATACTTAAGAAAGTTTATCTTATTTTTAACGTATAATGTATAAATGCAACAAAATATAGGGTATTCCATAAGAAATAATATAACTTTGATACGCCACACTTTTTTGGGACAACCTGTATAATTCAAAATAATTTTAAAATGTAGCCTTTATCAACCCACATATGGATGAATAAACAAAATTTTCAAAATATTAACCGTTCAGCCACAATGGACCGTCGCGTCTACCGTGACTCACCCTGTATATTGACCAAAAAAATTCTTGTAAACTTTAGAAAATTCCAAAAACGAAGTTTACTAAAATCGTATTCACCTTTATTTATATGGATGTATTTGCATCTGAAAATTAATCTTAATATTTAGATCAGACGTCATATTTTCAAGGAGAAACTTCAGAATAGTCTGCATAACTATCTTTAAAAAAATAATACGACTTTTGGACTAGTTTCATTCAATTTCTCATGAAATGATGTCCTTTAATAGCATAATCAGAAATCTCTCATGTGGCGCCCCCTGTGACAAAATTTTTAATAATATTCCTTGCTCTGGCTTTAGGCATCAGCCATGGTCACTATTCTCTTTGCTCTTTTATTGGCTATTGAGCATCTACTTTTGTCCCCCTCCGTTCCCGTGCCCAAGTAGCATTTTTCGCGGCGACGACATTAGAAACTTTAAAGTGTATTGCCCAAATCTTTGCCATGTAATATAAACGGTTCTATTACGTGGCGGTGACGAAAATGGGGACCACTTTCTTGGTGGCAGTTATGTTCCAACGACGTTAATTATGTTTAATCCACATTGTGGATACCTGGCGAAAACGTGGTGGTGTGGTGGTCGACACTAAACACGAAACTTCGTTCTGTGTGCTTGTCTTTTTAATTTGTAGTTCGTTCTGTGTCCTGCATACTATTTCTCCCATTTTCCTTGCTTTAAAGTGATTTTTGAAGGTAATAACAACTTTGAAGTGACTTTGGTTCCATGCGGTATGTTGAAATAACTTATGAAGGTGGCAAAAACGTGGCAAGAATTACTGCAATCATATAATCAAGTGCCGCCACTTTAAAGGTCTATTAATGGTTCCCAAAACGACACTAAAACTATCACGCCCACTTTAAGATCACTGCCGCTTGTAAGTGGTATGTAAGTGACATGGTTTGGTGGCCGTAACTATTATTTTCCACGTTAATGTTTCTGCAACTTTGAGGGAGTCTCGCTTAGTAGTTATAACGTTTGAAACACCTTCAGTGGCACCAAAATATTATAAAACTATTAAGTGATTCCCAGCGGTGAACTTTACGTGGCTACAACTAGGCAAAAATAAAATGAAGTTATTCTTACTATGAAGGGGTAGATTTAGTGATTAGTTTCTATAACTACTTGGGTGGCGTCCCATTTTTCTGGCTTTCTTGTTTGGCTTGTTTGCCTCTTGCACTTCTTCATTCAACCACCATGTCTCTTTATCCGCCAGCGGTCGTCCCTTTCCTGCAGTTTTACCTAGAACCTCTATTTATTTTAATTTTCCACCATTCCTCAGCGTTCTCTAGCAAGATTAATCTTCTCAACACCCTGTCTTTGAACTTTTTGCTAATATACTCTTGTTTTAGTCGCCACCATTTGATTTTTATTGTCCGTTTTATAGCCTCGTTTTATTTCCACTTACGAATTCCCAGTCTATTATTCCAACTTTGTGTTTTAGGGCAATCTTTTCTCCACTTTTGACTTCGCAATTCTTGATTTCCTCAAGGCAGTATCTTCTGTACATGATGAACTCAATTTGACTTTCTTTCTTTCACCTTGTTCAAGAAAATAACGAATTTTTTTTCATAATTTAGATCACGTGTCACATTTTTAATAAAGCTGGATTTACAAGAAGAAATTAGGACATAAAATTCAAATTACAAAAATTCAGTTTTAATAGGAGATAAACGTTCTACTTTTTAAGGGAAAGTTAAAATATGCCGAGCTACCTACTTCTGCCAAGTCAATTATGGAAATGTGTAGGTGCTTCCCAAGGTTGAATAGATTCTATCAGCTGTTTCTGAAAACAATTTAGTAAAGTTAAAGAGAATGTTTTATAAAACTTTCGTGACTTTTCGTTTAACATTAAAAGACGGACATTGGAAAACTAAAAGCGATAATATGAATCCTCTATGATCTGCAGAAATAGTATGTTACAACTTTTAATATTTCCCCGATAATTTCATTGCCATCTACTTTTTCCTTTCCTTCGAGTGCTCCAAAGTTTTTCCTAATGTTAAAAATCATAAAATGATACTCGAGCGTTACAAACTCGACTGGCTTGGTTATGAAACCACGTTGCCAAGTCTATACTTCAACATAAGCCTATTACGATTATTCGGATTTTATTTTGTGTTTTATATTTTTCATTCCAGATATGATATTAAATTTATTACTGTACTTGATACCAGTTTTAGAAGCAATCCAATTTGGAAGTTACTTATTTCCTTCAACGATATTTAACGTATACACATTTAAAAAAAAAAAAAAACATAATTTTTTATAAAATTCTGCTTCCAGTACAAAAAATGTACATAAACCAAAACTTACATAATCAATCACTCACGATGACAGACGTTACGGAATATTATTTATCACTTGTACAAAATATCTGTTATTACCTAAATGGTGTGAAAAATCCCCATGACTTATCAGCGTTATGTGTTTAGCCAGACTAATAAAGAATAGCTGTAAACTTATCAGGTCAAAATATATGGAACACCGATGAGAATCAATCAACATTAAATTCTAATAAATCCGTCCACATGGTCGTAGAATTGGCAACGTTGCGGACACAGCACGGCATCGTCAAGCTGATGTTAAACTATCGAGGCAAACGTGCGACGTTGCCATGTTCATCGTAACCAGCCAAGTGCCGTGGTTATTATTGATTGGAATGGAATGATTTGGCAACGATGCTGCTACAGTACGCTGCACTGCATTTTCGTTTAGGATATACTTTGTGAAGGTAGTGTTGCCACGTTGTTTGTTTGACAAAGTCCTCGGTAAGGTTCATGGAACTCGTCTCGGATGCTACGCTGTTTTTGTTCATGTCCTAGAATTAATGGGTCTTTATATAGGGGCCCTAAAAGCATCATTTCAAATATTTAGTTCAGCGGAAGTAAACTGGTTTAGGCGGGAATAACGCTGCTTACGTTAAAAATTCAATTTTTAATATAAGTTTTCTTATTGAATTGAAAATTTTCATTAAAAAATAATTCTCAATCAGTTGTCAATATTTAAGTTACCCTTATTTTTCATGATATTAAAATTAATCCCACCACATTACTTCAAGAATAAATCGATTATATAATTTTTTTTTGTTTTAAGAAATCGATTACAACTATTTTTAGTTGATTATTTTTTTCATCTGTCAAAACAGTCAGATTTTGTGGTTTCAGCCAATAAATAATAAGTTGATTAAACCGTTTTTGCCTTTTTTGAAATGTCAAATATAAACACTTAACAACTTTTATTTAGCATTATCAATTATTATTATACTATACAGGGTGTCCCATTAAGAATGGGACATAGAACAACCGCAGATTCTCCAATTCAAAATAAAACGATTAAGCGAAATATGCTTAGATAAAATGTTACTCGTTTCCGAAATACGGGGTGTTGAAGTTGAAAACTGAAAAATTATTAATGGCCATAATTTTTTTAATACACCGTATAATTTTACTCAAATCGGCACACTTGTTAAATATCATAAAATGCACCTAACAGTAAAAAAACAGTTCAGCACGCTCTACCAGTGGCGTACGGCAGGAGTAAGTAATGCTTGTACCCCTTCTAAATGTTACGCCGCTGTCTAAATTTTAATTTTGACTATAATTTTAATTTTTTTGATATTTTCTAAGTCAATAATGTACACTTGTTAGTTTGTTGTAAAGTCATTGTTTTTCGAGATATTCGCAGTTCATTTTTACAATTAATGAGATTCGCGACCAAACAGCTTTATTCTATTTTTTTTAATCTTTTTGTTCTGATTTGTAATGTTAAGTTCCTAATTTATAATTTATAATTGAAAATTTTGACAGTAGGCTTTGATTTATAATGAAGTTCTGTCACTGTCAGTTAAACATTTTCGTAGTAACTATCTGTTGCCGATAAGTGATTATTGTTATTAATAACTGTAATATTATTGTAAAATGCCACGTCATAACTAATTTTCCAATTTAGAAATGAGGGACATGGTTTGTATTTATGCCCAGAATAATTTTAATGGTAGAGCTGCTACTAGGCGATATTCAGAATTGACAACAACCAGGACACAAAATTTTCAAATGTCTGTATGACGGGTTGGGTGAAAAGGGTGCATTTCGACCAAAACTTGAAACAGGACATGTCTATCTATCTTTAACTGCGAATATCTCGAAAAACAATGACTTTACAACAAACTAACAAGTGTACATTATTGACTTAGAAAATATCAAAAAAATTAAAATTATAGTCAAAATTAAAATTTAGAGAGCGGCGTAACATTTAGAAGGGGTACAAGCATTACTTACTCCTGCCGTACGCCACTGGTAGAGCGTACTGAACTGTTTTTTTACTGTTAGGTGCATTTTATGATATTTAACAAGTGTGCCGATTTGAGTAAAATTATACGGTATATTAAAAAAATTATGGCCATTAATGATTTTTCAGTTTTCAACTTCAACACCCCGTATTTCGGAAACGACAAAATTTCAAAAATTAATCACCATTTTTTTTAATGGATTCGCACGATATTAAAATTTCGTTCAAATTTGTTTAATAATAAATAAAAAATAAATTTTTTAATATAGCACCCCTGTATAACTTACATTTTAGAAATGATTTGAAAGAAATTTTCTTGGACAAATAGACGGGCAAAATTTTAAAAATGAATCATCATTTTCAAGGTCTGCTTTCAGTGGCTGAAAAAAGTCCTTTTTTTCAAAAAAAATATTTTTATTTGTTATTAAACTTTTAACAAAATTTGGCACCAAAAGCATTTGATATCGTCCGAATCCAGTGACGTAGTCGGATTTTTTTATAAAAAAATTACTAATATTTTACTTTCGGCACTGAAAAAAATCAGTCCAGGTCTAGAAAACGGTGATTAATTTTTGAAATTTTGTAATATTACACATTTTGTTCTCTTATGTCACCAAAAAATTTCATTAGAATCATTTGTAAAATGTGAATTATACAGGGGTGCTTCTATTTTAAATGAGCCATATATAATTAGTTATTTTGATACACCGTGTATGACGATTTTGGTAAATGTGTGTAGGTCGTGGCTGTGTGGAACAGAACACCTAGCAAAAGTATATAGGTTACAGATTAATTTCTAAACTTTATTTAGTATTATAAAACCGAATTTTTCTGTTTGTATCTCGTAACCGATATGAATTCAAATTCATCTGGCGCATTTGACAATACTCTTCCGAATTTCCTAAAAAGGCCAAATCTATAAATATTGGTAGTTGTAATAATTGCACTTTTCATATTAATATTTCTAACAACTAAATTTATTGAGCATTGTTTCATTTGTTATTTTGTTTTGTAAGAATTAAATGTGCTGTAAACTTAAAATAAATTTATGTTCGTAAAATGTACATTTATTACTTTACACACTAGTTCGTAAAGTAACTCTTGTATATCTTAGTGGACAATATATACGGTAGTAGAAAATATATTGTATGCAATTCGTGTGTAACGGCCTTTTTTGACGAATGTGAATATTTTGTCGCATGAGTTGAAGGCGAATGTGACAATCACATGACTTTACACACTTATTACATAAATAACTATTTTGTACTTTTTATTATTTGACATTTCTCAGTTTATGGGTTTTATAGTCCTTTGAAGCCCTTGGTGAGTTTTTGCACAGCTCCTAATGATTAAAAGTGAAGAGAGGAGTTTTGTAGATTTTACTACTAGAGTGATAAAATTTTTTGGTAGGAAAGGACGGGCTCAAATTATTTTTTGTAGACTGTTTAATTAGGTAAAAACACGTATTAAAATCTCTAAAACATCTCTCCACTTTGTCAGAATTGTTTACAGCTTGTTGACAGTTGTCATTATGTCCAAATGCATTTTTGATCCCGAAAATGCACACCTTTGAAGGTTATATAGATAGTGGTAGGAAAAAAATTGACACATTTAAAAAAAAATATTTTTCAACACGTCAAAATACATAGGAAAAATAAGGTCTGATCTATAGATCAGAAACTTTTTATGTAGACCTCATGTTATAGTGGAAATCTCTATCTAAAAATGAGCTGATCAGGGAAATAAAGTTCAATTGGTAGTAGCAAATAATAAAAATAAAAACTAGTAACACAACACTTCATTAAAGATAATGTAAACATCATAAACAAAAGTTTATTTAGAATATTCCTTGACCTACACCAACCGAATGGGATGGTTATCTAACACACTCACTATTGTTTACTTATAAAATCGTATTTATATAACGATTTACTTCCTTTATGTTTTACGGAGGTATTTAATATTGCTGATATTTATTATGATAAAGGAAACATGTGTATTAATAGGCCAAATGAATAAAAGTCTCTTACATTTCGGATACTACGAGGGAAATACAATATGACAAAGTTCAATTAACTTTCTTATTTTTATGTATACGTAATTCTACTCCAACCTACAGTTCCAAAATTACATAATTTTAGCTTGTATCTGATTTACAGTTATTCATAATTAGATTTTGATTTACTACAACCCCCCACGCAATTTTATAATCTCAGAATTTTGCATTTAGCTTAATCTAAATAAAAATATTTTCTTTGTCTCTTTTTAAGTTTGCCTGCATAAATGTCATCGAAATTTGACACAACGTTGTTAACTTTCCTTTTCAGAGTCTATTTGTATAGGTTTTCTTCCTAGTAACTTTTTCTGTTGGTATTAAGTGGAAGTTTCTTACTTTAAAAGTCAATAAATGGTTGTAAAAAAAAAAATTAGAAAAAAATTTAGTTTGTCCATAACTTTTTTTCTGCTTATCTTAAACGGTTCTGGATGGTCTTAAAATGTTCCCAATGTTGTTCTCTCATTAGGATGTTATATACATTTTTTTTGTGAAAGGCATATTTTACCAGATATTTACGCTAGAACGATCCAGTTTATTTAAACACCCATATCTTCCTTCGTATTGTTCGTAGAAAAATAAAATAAAAAATCATTTTAATTGATAGCTGACGGCCATAAAATTAGTTCAATATCAATTTTTACGTAATACTAACAGATCTTCGGTTATATTTAAAAAAAAACTTTTAAGAAATTACGATTTTTCTGGTGAAAATCGTAATTTTCTACGCCCTATAACTTTATTTTCATGAAAAATTGTATTTAACATTAATTCATTAAAAAATGATAATTTATCGATTGCGCAAGTTTTTTTTTTTCTTTCTTTTTTTGGGATAAACACTAAGAAGAAATTAAAATTCTATTCATGTAAAAGAAATACAAATCTCTGATTCGATTTAAACTTCTAGCAACATCAAATATCTCGAACTGTGATCTTAATGTATTTTTAAGTCAAAGAAAATGAGTTAGATCCGGCAACATCGCCTACGGCCCTTCTTGGCTTCCTTTTGGTTTGGCTTGTTTCGTCGGTCGTCGTATCGAGAGAGCGGGCTATCGATGCTTGGGAGAGTTGGGACTTTAGATGACGTTGCACTATCTACTAAATGCGTACTTAAACTTGAGCTCGGCGATTAGTTCAGGAGATGGTGCGGAAAACTGTTCGCACCATTAGATTTGGACCGGAGTAATGACCTTTTTTAGTTGTTACAGCAGATCGATAGGTCACCGAAACTTCTAACGGACACACATTTAGGATAACACCCAAATATTAATTACATGTAACTGGAAAATCTCGAGGAGGAAATTTAAGTTAGTTTTTACCAAGCGAAGGTTCCTATCAGACCTTTCAAAATTTGTCGCTGCAGATTCATTCCTATTACGCATTATAGTCATAGTCGACACTGACATCGGTCAAAATGCGTAAACTGAGTGAGTCATGAATTTCCAGATAGTCCGAGAAACCTATGAATATAGTTACCAAAGCAATTTTACGATGTTGCCATTTTACATAGATATGCTCCAATGTTTTGAAGTACATTTTCTAACCGATGTCGACTATAACGACTTGTTTCATTAGCATGTAATCATATCCATTGCTTGGCGAATGCCACCAATCCAATATGTTTCAGTTTTTGGAAGAAAATTGATTTCAAATTGGGCAATTTATTCCATGAAATTAACGCTACATTTTTTATGTTAAGACTATAGAAACAGATCAGTGAATAATCTTACAAAATATGACAATATAGGACAGAGAAAAAGATTTTGAAAGATGTCAAAATCTGTTGGCAACATATTTTTGTGACGTTTCTGGAAAGGATTTAATTTGTTCGTATCTCCCGTACTAATAAATCCTATTTGCCTGTCATTCAAACTCTGTGATCAACGTGATGACAGAAAATTAATGGAGTGGAAATGAGAAACAATCGAGTTTCTTGCTAGGAAACTAAATATGTGTCCAATCCAGATCAGAATCGAATTTTAAAGATTGTCCCTAAAATAATCTAAAGAAATTCGAAATAAATTGTGGTTTCATGTAGATATTTGTTGCAATACAAAAATATGCATAACTTTTCATTTTTAAAGTTGTCTTATTGGCTGGGGTTGTGATTTTTCCAGTCTATGTATGTAATAGAATGTATGGAAAATAAAAAACTTTGAAGGCTATTTTAAAAATATATTAAATGTATAATTATTGTTGTTAAAACACATTTTGTCGAAAATAAAAATGTGTACAATTTGAAAATACACAAAAAAATGTCTGAAAGTTCTTTGAACATTCCAAAACTTTAATGAAATTAAATCATATTAGTGCCTTTTTGACGTCATCAATAAAGGGGGTAAATCTGAACTGAGCACCGTCCCTTGAAGGCAATAAAAGTAAATTCATGAACTGAGCACTTTTACCTGGTTTAATAGATATTTTTAATAAATAAAGAAAAGTACGATATGTTAATTAAAATTGATTTTACTAACTAATGTTTTTTTATAAATATTTAGAAGGAAATTAAATAAAATAAAATTTTGATTCACACAACTTACGACATTATTGTAAATCTGTATTATTTAAATTCAGAATTCGTGGAAAAAGCAACGATTTTATCGGCAACTTTTGGCTTTAACGCAATTTTCTATTTTACAATTTTATCGTTCCTTTTTTGCATAGGTAAATATCGATAATACCAATCGTAAAAGGTTACCATTTTGTTTTAAATTCCCTACAATGTTTTATGTGTAATTTCCATTTTTCTTGCAAAAAAATTGTATATAAAATCCTAATTTCCTATATATTTTCATAAAAAAAAAGATTTTTCGTTTATTTTAGTATTTAACTTAAATTTCCATAGTATTTCACCTTTTTTTTTATCTTTTACACATTTTATTACCCCCTTTTTCATATTTTTTGTCTTTATATTTTGCCAGTTTACCTCCTTGTGTCGATTTTTATGTTCGTACAATTTTTGTTATATTCATTTTTCTTACAAACAAAAATTGGAAAAATCCGCTATTTAGGTAATTGGACAGCCGTATTTAGAAATTTCCATATTCCTGTATTTTTGTGCGAGAAAAGATATTCTTTCTTTAGTCGGAATTTGTTTTTCTTTTAAATCGGTAGGACAAAATTACTTTCTCTTGATATTTTATAATCTGAAATTACCAAAATGATTTACCTTAAAATTTTTACAAGTAGAATTGTTAGCAGAAAAATCAAAAGTATTCATTGTAACTTAATTGTTTTGAAGTAAATTTTTCAATTGTTTTTAACTATGCCAACACGTTCTATTTATCATTATTCATTATTACAATCGACATAGAAAACGTCTATCGAATATTAAAAAAAATACAGTGTGGTTCGTAAGTTACGGTAAATTAAAGAAATTGGTTAAATTGATTTTTGACAGAATTATAGAATCCAAAAAGGGAGAAAAATTGGAAAAAGTATACTCATCTCTTATACCATATGTCTGCAAGATTTTAAGATTCCTTAAAATTCGTTACTTCAGGGGAGGGTGTAAAGACAAACATTAAAATTAAAATCTTAACGTAGAAATCGGCATTTGTCATGTACAAAACGACTGAGATTATTTTTATTAATGCTTAGCATCAAATCAAAGTAGGAGTGTACTTGAAATGTCAATGATTGAGTGGTGCGCTGGGCTTTAGAAGAATCGTCCGTACTATCTAGCTAAGACCTCGTTCAAAACGGGGCTTGGTCAACACCAATACTCATTATAACGTACAACAACGTCCCTGGTTATGTAGTCGAATGCGTGTTTCACAATTCAGACACTTCGGTATTTATTTGACATGGAAGAACATTCGTAAACAAACGTAATGCCTTTGCGAATATACACAAAGAAAGCACTTAGAGAAGAAGTAATTGAATGAATTCTTAAAATCTCGCAATTAGTGTTTCAGTCGAATCGATTTGGTACGGCAGACCTTAAAATCTCGGGCATTCTTTCTCGATTATCCGAGGTTATTCATCTCGATCCCTTAGTCTCGCCTCGCTTAGGCGAGGGTTGTGTTGTCTCACAGAATTTATTTTTTATGAGTAAATATGAGAATTACTCAATGTAAACACTGTAAACATAAATTTGATTTACATTTCTATTTAGCTTCGTCTTTGGGCTGTTTCTTGCGAAAGCCAATATGTTAGCAAGACATGCAATTCTCTTTTTTTGTGATATTTCTTGTGATTTGTAATTCACCAACACAAGGCAGGGTTTTAGAAGACATGCAATTCTTTTTTTGTGATACAAGACGACAACAGGATTAATCTTTGTTTTCTGGTGATGGGTAATTCAGCAAAACAAGACATGCAATTCTTTTATTTGTGATATGTGGGTCTGTACGAGAAGACAAGATGAATATCTTTGTTTTCTGGTGATTTGTAATTCAACATCTCGAGGCAGTGGTTTAGCAAATTTTCTGGTGATTTGTAATTAGACAAGAGAACATGGTTGAGAAAACGTGAGATTCTAGCTTTTTGATCATTTGTATTTCAAGAAGACAAGCAAGAACCCCAGCAAATTAATAAATCTTGTAAAAATAATAAAAATTTACTTGACAACAAATCTTGCAAGAGCAAAAAACACTGCATTTTTTAATAATTTGTGATTCAGCAAGACAAATCTTTCGAGATCAAAAATGCAGGTAAAATATTCTCGCTTATTTTTATAATTTTACAGTAATTAAATTTCGAGCATTTTAATTCAAGAAAGATTATATTTAAAACTAGAAATAACTTAAGAGGTGCTTAGAAAGTTACAAAGTCATTAGTCGGGCAGCTGTTGCTTTTATTGGGTAGCATGCTGAATACACACTTGTTGACTGTTTTATGTAAAGTTTGTGGTACCTATATAAAATTTTAGTGATATCTTTAAAAAAAATAAAATGGTGCCTTTTGCTTTAAGAAATTTTGATTTATGATTGATTGAACCAGGGGAAGCCACTCTGCAATGTCGACCCCAATCTCATAGCGTCAAGTGTCCATGAAATGCCCTTGATATTTTTAGGGTTAGAGAAGCGGAATTGGGAGAACTTAACCCTCCGGCATTTTTTCTACATTATCTAAGGTTATCTGATTCTCTGTCCATTTCGGTTTGGTTTATCTTTCAGACAAATATTTTTACTCGCTTGTTCCACGTAAATATCAAATACCTAACTATAAGCAAATCCATAATGTTATTTCTAAAGTACGAAATCTTGTTTTGTATGAACAGTATTTTTTATTTTTCAGAGAAAACATTACATCCCAATTTTCTTTTAAATTGAATATAAGTTTGCAATTTTGACAAGAAAATTGCTTTATCTTTAGAATTTCCTTTAATGTGTATATCCCGTATTTCTTTGTGTTTTGGTATTAAATTTTATACCTTCCAGAAACTTCAAACGTTAAAAGAATCCATCATGCCGGGGGCTCCGTTAATGAGGTTGTCAAAACTATAAAACGCACAATGGAAACAAAAATAGTACTCTCCCTTTCTCTCCAACCCTTAGTTCACGTCTACTTTCATTTCACAGGCAATGTTTAACGTGGGGTGAGCGCCTTTTAATACAAGTGAGGGTTGAAAAATGGTCAGTGACGGTAGAGGAAATGGGGAGTTGGTATTTTGAACAGACAAGTTATATATCGCAAATTCGAAATACAAATTGTCATTTACTTATTTTCTTGAGTATTCTAAACCGTTACGCTTCTTTTATGCAAGATATTTTATGTGGATGTTTTTGAGATCTTGAGATCTTTACCTGGCACGGTATTATCTAAAATTCGCAATGAGGCTTACCAGTAGGTCGGAAATTCTAAATGAATTTATGCATAAACGATAAAGGAGGGGATTTAGTGTATCTAGGTAAAAATATCTCAAGATATAATTACCCGTTTCCAGAGAAATTGCAATTTAAAGAATAATTAGTATTAAATCTCCCCGGTAAATCTAACCAATGGCGTGGCGATTTCATGCGATTATTTTCGTCAAAGTTGTCATATCTGGGTTAAATTCTGTTAGAACGTGCTTACACCAGCGACCAATTCGACGTACGTCTGTCCTAGGAAGAGTTGATTACTTATTTGTTATTGTCGAATGTGAAATTCTGGATTGCTGTTTGCTGTGTAATTTTTTTATTTCTTCACTATTTTTGTAATTTTAGTGTAATTATTTGTTTAAATTTCCCGAAAAAATTTCACTCACAGTATTTCGAATAAAATTAGAAATAAAAATGTCACTGCCATCAGCTGATATATCAGTGTCTAGCTGGTTCTTAATCCATGTTGTACTTTCGACAAAAAGGTTCCGAGAAAGAGATTAGTAAATAATTTTATAATTTTACTTTGAAGGTTTCAAAAGTCTCGACTTAAAACGTACTTAACAGTTCTTAATTTATTTAATCCTTTAATTAGAATTCTTATAATTGCACACATTAATAGGGTACAATGAACATCAAATACTATTAAACGAGCAAGGTTTGTATGTGTGTATGTGTGTCCAGAGGATCTCGAAATCCACTCGTCAGAATTCAATGAAACTTTCAGGGTAGACTAATTCCTATCTAAATCGACAGAAAATATAGGTCTCATGTCTGTGAAAATTCGATCTTCCGAGATATTTACAAGAAAAGTTAAGCTTTTAGTTTTATTTCCTAGCAACGGCACATAATAATAACTTGTTTCTATAGTAATATATACTATAAAGGATAGATGAGTACAGTCAAAGTGGGGATATAACGTCACATTCCATAGGCGTACTTTGCAAAATAAGTTTCTATAATATAAATAAGGTCACAGCATATAAAATATATATACGCACTTCGTAGATTAAATTTTGAAGTTATATTATTTACAAAAAATAAAAATAAACTTTATGCATCCGACACTTTAACATTGAACGAATTAAATTTAACCAATAAATAACAAGGAGGATTATATGTTGGGATTAAATTAAATCTCTTGGCATTAAAAGTAACGCTTCAGTACTTACCTAAACTCAAAGATTAAAAAAAAAGTTAGTTCAAGAACTATCTTTAAAAGTCACTGTCTTCACTAAAACTACTGGCATCACTATAATTGTCTTTTCTGATGTTTATTATTATCGGTTCTATTAAATTATCCATTGATATATCCACTTTCCTAAATGAATTTTCCACATTTTTAAACATGATCAATGCATTTTCCCCAATGTTCTCTATTTACATCTGAAACTGCCTTCAAAAACAAATTTCGCACATCAGGAAATTTAAATGTTTTATTGTTTTGAGAAACATAACCTTTTAATAATTGAGACCAGATCAGTTCAATGGAATTTAACTCTGCGTGGTTCGGAGGAAATCTGAGAACTTTAATTCCTTTTTCTCTGGCCATCTCATCCATAATATATTTTTTGAATTTGTTTTTATGTTGCCTTGCTATTACTAATAATTCTTCCTTCAAGGATTTAGGAGGACTGATAATATTTTTAGAATGAAGCCATTTTGAAATATATATTAATACAAAATTCTGAATCAATTAAAATACATACGATACGGCTATGAATAAATAAAGTCTGACTTATCTGTCAAAAGAACAAATTTATTACAGTAAAAACCATGGAAACAAGAATCTAGACAAAAACTATATTAGGCCGATCAGATGTATTAAAATTTAAATTTTAACTACAAATAAGCATTGAAGGATGAGGTAAAAATAAAATTTCTACCTCTTGAACCTGTACTACGTTCTGCAAATTAAATACTGCACTCCTTTCTTCTGTATAGTATAGTAGTAAAAAGGTTTGACTTTATTTAATTTCTGGTGTTTTAATCAGAAAGAATTCGATTTTAAATTTTGTCGCTTTATATAAAAAAGGAAAGGTTCATTTGACGGACATAAATAATTTGCTTGTCAAATGACAGCCATCTTATTAATTCAAAGTTGAAAATACAACGTTGCCAATTCAATTGCAGAAATCATGGGTTTAGGTAAATATTTATAGGAACGTTGAGTAACACTGTCAAAATGGACACCTGATAGTGTGAGACTACCCCTTACGGCTACTATTTTATTATGCGGACAGTTTTAATATTTAAGTTTTCATGATCAGAGAGAGAGAGAGAGAAAGAATTTTTGAAAAAATATGATATCAATATCTGCCACACCTCGAGAGTCTGGTCACAGGTTTTTGTGGAGGTTTTTACCCAAGTATGAATATCAGACCTATAATTTTCCTTCACTGCAGATCAAAAAATAATAAAATCAATTGAACATAGAGTTTTTCTTATATAGTGATAAATAGAGTGAGCTGAGCGATCTTCTGTTGACGGGACGTGTGCCCTACACGCTGCTGTTGCCCGTCCCGGAAACGCGACAATTCGCGAAGATCAAGCGTCAGTAGATGTTGCCCTAAAAGGGTGAAATCCCCAGAAACTAGGCAACTTTAATGCATTTAACTAACCTCTGTGACAAGCAGTTGATAAACGTCAACAACAGCTGCAGCCAATTGAAAATTAACACTGACAGCTTTTTTAATTTTCAAGCCAATCGCCAATCAAGTTTTTATTTATCTCCCTATCAGTAGTTCAAGTAGATGTCGCCCACTCCGTGATTTTCGCGAGTTAATTAATTAATAATTTGTCATGTTATAAATATACTTAAATTATATACTCATTGGGCTGCTTAAAAATGTAGATTTGAATATTAAGAGCGAAGCTCGGTGACCAGATATTTATTTTCTATCTCTGATACCTATTAAATTAATAAGAACATTTTTCGCTCTTTCTATTAATTAGAAAAAGATGATGCCAACGGGAAAAAATTATATAAATGTGGCAACTGAAATTATTTCATTGGTCCACGTCACGATTCATAAATTTAAATTTAATTTCCCATGCGCCCTTTAATAGTGAAGCGGAAAATTTTTCCAAATGTATTCTGATGGTCATAAAGTTTCAGAAGGGCCAATAAAAAAAATTCATTACTAATCCTAATTTATAATCGGCTTTAAAGTTTATTGAATAACGCCAAAATAACGTCTCACAGGTTAACACAGTTACTTGTACTTGTACATGTAATTATTTACAAGTTTTTAAAATAAAATAAAAATATTTCAATTATTGCTTTCTTTCATTTTCAACCAACGGCAAAACGTTTCTGATGTTTATCTTATCATAATTACCTACGTATTTGCTTATATTATTGATTACGAATTCAACTGTAAGAAATTACGAATTCACCTGTATAGGTATCTACCTGAAGAGTTATGAATTGGCAGGTCTAAATTTGGTTGTATAGACCAGTGCAGATAATTTTTGAAACCAAATAAAATAATAGTAGGATGAAACTCATTGGAAAAGGAAGAGAATATGACAAAAATGATAGGAAAAATAATTTGCAGGCGCTCTGGGGTCGGAAAGTGGAAGGGGGGAGTTTTTAAGGGTAAAAAACTGTTTATATAGAATAAAGTTAAATGGCAAAGTTGTAGGTAATAAAAAGATCTACACTTTTTTCACATAACCTCAAAATGTATGTGAAAAATTCAAATAACCAAGTTTTTGGTTTTTTATTTTTATCTTTTACAAAAAAAAAAAAATTTTCACGAAATTTGGTGTAAACTTACCTTTTTATGTCCCAAACACTCTGTAATTTTTTTGTTTTAAAATATTTATTTTTTTAACCATATTTTGACTTAATATCGAAAAAGCAGTCTAATTTTCAATCGAAAATTCTCACGTCAAAATATCTGCTTTTTTAAAAAACTCGGTGGGCTTTTTGTTCGTTGAAATCTCTACTTTTTGATGGTGTAAAAAATATACATTAATATGGTAAATGGTCTCAAAAAATGCAAATAAGAAACGAAAAATTTTTTTTTTTTTTAAATCTTCATGTACAATTTTGAGCTATTTATTTAAATTTATACTTTAATTACTCTTTTGTTTATCAATGTAACACGGAATCTTACGTTTTTCGAGTAATTAAAGTATAAATTTAAATAAATAGCTCAAAATTGTACATGATGATTTTAAAAAAAAGAAATTCGGAGTTTTCTTCGTTTTAAAAGTTATGAATTGGCTATTCAGAATTTTTTAACTTTTTAAGAAACACGTGTAAAGCGATATCGAATGTATTATTTAATAGGAATAGATAAAGAAATATCGCACATCATTTTGATTATTTCATATTACGCATTTATCAATAATACAATTCCGATTAGAAAAACTACTACAATCAGGTCGTGACATAAGCAGCAAAGTTCTCGTAAAAATATCGTATTTTATAGTACAGCTCATATCCATATGTCAATAGCGGCATTGATAATTATGTTTATTATAAACAATTAGAAGAGGTACCAATTCTTTGCAGGGGGTGATGATAAGTCGTTAAACAACATATTTATAAATAAATATAAAGTTCAAGGACACACTGACAATTAATTGTAATCGTGTCTCATTTCTCAGTGTCGTTAAAAAAATTGTATACCTTTTTTATTGGATTATTTAGATTAACGTAGGAATAGAAAGGCGAGTTTTTAAAAGCATTTTTAATATTATCCGCTTAAAATTTGTTCTTTCACTTTTTCATGCGGGAATTCTTGCTCGTTGCATTTTTGTGGTTTTAAAAAGTTGTTAGGTATTAAGCAAATCGAAATTGCGGCAGTAAACATGGTTAATCAATTTTCAATCTCGAAGGTTGAAATTTTGTTCGTACAAAGAAGGTTATAGATATTTCAAACAAGTTTTTTGCCAAATAAAATAACCACAAAAGATTGACTAATATAACCATAAAAAAATGAATTTTTAAGTCCAAAATTACATATAATATAAAAAACCAAAGGTACTTATAGCTATAAATTTTATAAGGACGCGATAAACGTTAAGGTAATTAATTTCACCCTTGTATATATACCCTTGTTATTCAAGCCTCCCTTTCATTGAACCAGGCGGTGATAGTGAGAGGGGTAAAAATTAGTAATTATTTTTGTCCAGCGATCAATTCAATTTTTCAATTTTTAACAGATCGTTCATTTCCACACGTCTTACAAGTATTGGAAAATTTAACACATATTTTCAAAATAATTGATAACTGATTCCTTAGCCTTCAGGTTCGTTCAGCATGGCTGGATTATCGTTTTAAGTGGACATTAAACTTATTATTTTCTTTCTTCTCGTAGAAACAAAAACGTTTTCATCCAAGCAAACGTTTTTAATTAAGACAGTTTTGCTCTACGTGTGTGCAACTGGTCTTAATTAGAAAGATTGTTTTTACTGTAGAAATGGTAGAAAATAAATGTTTTCCGAAATTTCGAATCACTGGCGACAATTGAAAATCACACCTGTAATTATTTGCAATTTATTTAATAAATACTATTATAAAATATTTTTTTTATATCATTATCATTATATCAATGCTAGAGTAAAAAAATGTTTCATGTAAAACGGATAAGTCGAAGTATAGCAACCATATTGCTATACTATATAGTCCATAAGCAGTGCTAAACCACAAGGCCATACCTAAAGCTAAAAAATTTGCGACAGAAATTAATCAAAACGGATATGCCTAAGTATAGCTGGTATTAGTAGGGTGTGTGAGTCAGAAAAAACCATGAAAAATGGACCAAAATTTACCCGGATCGAGAGTACCTTTCGAGGATTCTGAACACGATGACGGTATCAGAATTTCTCTTTTCGCCAGCCGAACCCCTAAACGGGCCAAAAACTACCCCTCAAAGGGGTTAAACGTCTTTACCCCTGTTTTGTGATTATTTTAGTATGTCATATATCACCTCTACTCACAATGTCAGTTCTGGGAATAATAAGTCCGTTTTCCCACATTTGCATATTAGCTCCTTCAGTGAAAAAGAAGTGGGCAGCTAAAATCGAAAATGACCACAGGTCCGGATCACATTCCAGCTTTTGTTATAAAATATTGTGCTGCATCTCTTTCTGATCCTTTATCAGTATTGCTTAATATTTGCATAAAATCATCTATGATACCCGCAATCTGGAAGTCATCGAAAGTTTGCCAGATCTATAAGAAATATGATAGATCATAGATCATTATGGAACATCTGCAAGGTATTTGAAATGCTTTTAGAAAAACCATCTATCGTCATGTTAATAAAGCAATATCTCCTAGTCAATACGGTTTCATGAAATATAAACAATGAACAAAAGTGGACCCAGTTCACTACCCTATGGTACCCCATATAAATTTTCACTTAACATTATCTATTTTGGTCTTATGATATCTGTCATTGAGATAGTCCTTTACTAAGTTTAGTGCCCTATGCTGTACCCCATACATATTTAATTTACTTATTAAACTATCGCGATTAATGGTTTCGAACGCTCTTTTTAAATCCACAAATACTCCTAGCACAATATTATCACACTCTATGTCTTTCCTCCACTTAGAACATACAAACTGTCCCACGTAAAGTAGCTGGTTATTTTCGAAAAAGGCTTGAAGTTCATCTCTCATAACAATTTCAATGATCTTTTCGACAATGGGTAAAAGACTGGTCTGCACTCTTCAGGACGTGTTGGCGATGCTACCTTGGCAAAACTTTTAGGTCCAGTGGAAAACGGCCTTTAATGAGTACTAAGCTTATCAAATTTAGCAAAAAAAAAATTCTTTAATAAGGTACACATCGAGGCACTTATCTCCACTGCTTTTATTTTCTAAGGAAAAAACAATTTTACTGAGTTTGCTGAAACTTATTTCTTGAAATTTTGAGAACTTACATGTCTGAATTTGAATTTTATTATATGAATCATCACACCGAACATCTTCTATGCTTTCTGCTATTTCCCTAATTCTGTCATTGTACCTAGTACTTGTTAAAATTTTCTTCTACGCTATGATTGTATTTTTCGAAAATACACTGATAAAAAAGTTTATGTAAAATCATGTGAATATACAGATATTTATGTACTAATCCTATTACCTTATGAATTCTGTAAAAATAAAATGGAAACTCACTAGATTTATTGTATAATCTTACGAAATGATTACTGTGAATTCTTCATTAATCTGTGAATTTACTTGGTAATTATTTGGTGTGAATTCACAGTGACATTCAAACAGATAATATAAAGAGACATGTAATTTTATTCTATTCTATATTATAAGTATATTTATTATATGAAAACTACCAATACACTAATGTGAATACATGATTCACATAGCCACTAACTTCTTAATGAGATTGAAAACCTTCTTTCTAACGGCTGACACTTTTCTTGAATCTTAAGGAACATTCTCTGTATGAATTCCATAGTTGTAGGTTGTGGATAAATCCTTGAGGTATTTTATATAAAAAATCAAGAAATTTTCGTATCCATTATCATTTATATTTGTCTTTTCCAGATATACAAAATAAAGTGTCGTAGTTGGTTTCTAACCTAGAAAATATTGATAGCATTAGTGATACAACATTTGTTAGTGTCCACAAAAATTACAATTGAATACTCACCTACTTCGATTTCTGGTCGACTCACACCACAATAGTAACTCAAAAAAATCATTGATGCCTAATTCATCTTAATCCATCAATCAAAATTGCAAATATCTTATTTCAAAATATTTAACCCTTTGATTTCCGACTAAAATATTAGGCCAATCCCCATGTTCCGGCAACGCGGCTAGCGCGTGCTATTCATGATTCATTTTGTGGTTGTACTATTCATCTGGCAACAATAACAAAGACTGTTTGTTTAAAGGCACACAGTAGACAGTCAGTATTGTGTGCCATCACACAAACACACTCTTTGTTATTGTTGACAGATGAATATTACAACCATAAAATGAATCATGAGTACGCGGCAACCGCATTGCTGACACATGGGTGAAACCTAACACAACGCGCTAGCCGCGTTGCTGGCAGTGGAAGGGTTAAAAAAGGCCTCTGCGATGAATACAAGACTAAAATATGAGCATGGTGCATTTTCTCAACCTCAATATAATGGAGATGTGCTCTAAACGTCATATTAGTCACATACTGTTTTATTGCCATAAAAACAAAAAGGAAGCAATAAAACGATTAATAATATTTATTTATAATTAAAAGTTCTCGAAAATTCTATGACAAATGTACTTGCTCCCTTTCCAATATCACAAACGTACAATACAAGTCGCAAAAAAAAAGTTCGTCTTCGGAGGGTTATACGATATAGAATTAATTCTTGGTGGTTATGGACCCGCCTCCCAGGATACGCGCTCGATTACTTTAATTTCCAACATCACAGACGGCGATGCGTAATGTAAATCAGTATTTCCGTAATCCGTAATGGCCAGTCCGACCCTGCACACAAAGGCCATAACCGGTAAATTAACTTTAACACATAACTTGCACTTTGTTCGACCCAGATTCAGATTAGGGTAGGTCTTGGGAAACGTCCCAATTTATTTGTGAGGTAATGTGGCCGAGGTCATGGATCTTTATATTGCCATCATAATATTAACAGGGCCCAAATAAAAACGAACGGGATGCTTGTAGAATGCGACAGGCATAAATCATTTGTACACTTTCTGTTCTCTTCTTCTATATATTATGAGGTTGTTCGTGTTGTTTTTCTCATTATTTTGTGAGGACCGTCCGTGATTCATATACAGATGGCCGTCAAATTGCAAAAATAAAATAAAAAAACTATTGGAAATTGTTGTTGGGGTGCCTAATATGTGTAAAAAAATCGAAACCAGTGTAGGTGTTATAGCAAAGGCTACAGAAGGAATCGCTTTTTTTTTGTTGCTTAATTATGCAATAAATATTTGACCCGCGGGGATTGGGTTCAAGTAACTGTTTTGCAACCAAAAGAGGTAACTAATTACAGGTTATCAAAAAGATTGGATGAATTTTGAGGGGGGATAAAAAACAAATTTTAAAAATAAACATTCGAGACCAAGTGCATATTAAAATGCTCTACTATTCATTGGTAGAATCTCGATTATCCTATGGTATTTTAGCTTGGGGCGGAACTGTAGATCTGTATTTGGATAAACTACAATTCTACAGAAATATTTTTAAAAAATAATATTTGGAAAAGAAAGAACTTACCCTTCCGACCACCTATCGCCAGACTTTTAACATAAAAAAGATTGATTTAATTTCTCATTCACATAATACAAGAGCCAAGAAAAATAATAATCTGGTACAAAAGACAATCGGCCAAAGAAACTGCAACTATTTAACCCCTCGCTTCTACAATTTTCTACCAGAAAATGTTAAAAAAAACTCTTACACTCTTAAGTTTTAAAAAACAGATTAAATTTTTTTTGTTGTCCAATAATAAAAAACTAATTTCTCACTTTTTTTTTTAATTTAACTAATTAATGCGTTAAAAAAATAATTTCTTGATTTTAATATTTTTATATTTTTTTATTGTTATTACCTATGTATTTCTATTATTTTTTTTGTTAAATTGTAAGTTGAAATACTATCGTCGACCACTCAACCAAAACACAATTTTAACAAATTTAAAAAATTATTTATAACCTAAAAAACTAAATAAATAAAAGTTTACAAAATACTGAAGGTGAAATTGCAAAAAATTGAACTTTATTTTAATTTGTATTTGTTTCAAGTTATTGATCATATCGAGGTATTTTTTCATTTACTATCTAAAAAGACAATTTTTATATTACAATTTAATAATGGCCTCAAACGCAGAACAAAGTATAGATGACAAAAATGATGGTATTAGACAGAAACTGCCACTTAGTGTAAACAAACTGTTTCATTTCCTTCGATTAATGGACATAGAAAAACCGAAAATTGAATACAAAAAAATTAATTATGCGATTATTTAGCAGAAAATGGTGGCAAATTAAATTTTTTATAAAGAATGCCCATTGTGGGACAACAATGGCAATTTAAATTTAAAAATTTAAGTCACGTCTTCCCTTCATTAAAATCCACTTTTTCTCCCATTTTTAATAAAATCTGGCAATTTTTCTGTTATTTATTAGACTTTAAGTTTATTTAAATGTTCCCTTACTTTTACCTATAAACTGTGCGTTTTATTTACGGTAAGCAAATCGCACGGTTTTGTGTTTACCGAGCGTCATGAGCTATATACTGAGGCTGTGTGTCGTGTGTTTTTACCTGTTTTCTATAGTGGCCGTAGGTAAAATATTTTTCCGCGCAAAAATTTCTATCGCTATATTGAATTTATCATGTTTTATAACATCTGTGAAAATCCCAGCCGGCCCCATATTCTTAACGTTTACCCAGAGATGTGCGTGTTAGTAGTTGTCAAAATTTGTAGGTTATTATGGCGAAATTAAATAAAGTCAAACCTTGACGTTGATATTTACAAAAATAGGTTATTTTCTTATGACGATTTTCCATCATCACTCCACCAACGTTTTCGCCGGTCACTGTTAGACCAACATTATATGTATCGCGACTACGTTACTGAACGTTGCTCTGGAACACCCCTCGCACAAAAATATGATATGATTTCCATCGATGATTGACAATTAACTGCTTACTACTTAACTAAACTGACAAATTAAACAAATATTTATCAATTTCTCTTCTACTGGAAATAAAACCACTTATTTTAAAGAAAAAGGGGGCTTTAATTGACGTTTCGACTATCATTGAATTCTGACGAGTGGATTTTGAGATCCTCCGGACAGACATACATACATACATACATATATACCTTGATCGTTTAATAGTATGTGATTTCAGCAAATTTCAGGTAATAATTTCACAATTTCAGGCGCTGTATTTTTAAATGGTGAATCACTTGCGTTAGTTTCCATTTGTTTCATATAACACTAATTGCGAACTGTTGTGATATTAAATCGAATGGTTCATAACACACGGCTGAATGAAATTCATAACTTTCGCGCTTACCTAAATATGCGAAATGTTTTACTTTCGCAAGAAGTCATAGCAAAATCATTATTTTAAAAAATCGAACAAGGTGTATAGGGATGAAAAGATGAGGTCAAAATGATATAAATAAAATCAACTCAAAATTTTTGCAGGCATTCGTTGCCAGCAAAATAACACTTTATTTTATCGGATTCAAATACTCATTCTTGTAAAAAAATTGACCTGTTCGTATTAAGTCCCTAATGTTTAAAATCATACCTACAGATCTCGTATATATTATTCACACTTGAGTGATAATTTTTTCGTTCCCAATATTTCAATTTTTAAATCAGGGGTCACATAATCAAGGAAAACTGAATTTCCAAGTAGAACATCTTACGTAACTTTCATAAAAAAAATTTCTCGATTTCTCATAAAATTTTACGTCTATATAGTTAAATGTTTTGACCTAAAAATAACTGTAACTCCCTACTTATTTTGACTACCTGTTTAGGTAAGCACACCTGTTTATGTTATTTTAAAGCCGTTACAACCCCACGAGGATTCAATGATCCATCATCATCTGTGATTATGATAAGACTGGATCTCTCTAGGTTCGTTCACCTCTTTTAACCCCTATATTTATACGCTTCTCTTACAAAACATTCACGTAATATAATTAATCTACTCAGGTCCACTAAAAGACTTTTATTATTAAAAATGTCTTGAGGTTATAAATTCGATTCGTGTATTTCAGGTACGCAAACTTTATTGAAAAAAACAAAAAAAAAATATCTCCAACATAATGGACAGGCAAGCAAGTTTTTCTAAATCAATTTAAAGTTCATGCATGGCTCTTTATTTATGCAGAGCTGGTTAAAAAACGCGAATAAAAGTGGATAAACTATGTGCCAGTTTAAAACATTAACTTTTATTTAATATAATCAAAATCAATCAATTTATCAGCTTTAAAACGCCTTTAATACTATCAAAAAAAAAACTTGACTCATTAAGCGCATACTGTGTCTGAGCCCACGTGGACCCGACTCATCCTATTGATTGAATATTCAAATAAAGCGCTGTGATAAGAGAATGTGGCGTACGCAGTCTGTGGCTAATAGCGAATAGAACCGCAGATCAGTTCACCGCACCGTGAAATGAATTGGGTCTCGTAGCCGACCCATTATTGGATTACCACTTAGCGATTGCACATGTTTTTATATTTTTAATTTATAATCTTTCTACTCTGGTTCGCGAGCTATAAACTAAAGGACCTGGACCCCTGCATTATATCTCGTGTTCCAAGTATACCATTGATCTGGCTCGATTTCAAGAGCATGTCACTTTTTTAGTAAAAAAATCGTATCTAGTTCTACGTCAATTGTATAGAAGTCGGGGTACTTTAAATTTTACACCACGCAAATTACTTTGTGAAACTATCATGATGATATCAATTCTTAATTATGGGCTTTTGGTGTTTTATCCTTGCCTTAGATTAAGTTATTAAATTTCGATTGCAAAAAATTCAAAACAATTATTGCCGTTTTGTCTTTGGCGTAAGAAAATATGAGCATATATCAACTTGGATGGTTAAACATAGGTAACTTGTATAAATACCACCTTGCCTCTTTGATATACCGAATTATTTTGACGTCGAAACCTATTTTTCGCTTTTTTTTTTTTTATTTTTGAAATATTTCAGTGTTTTTCCGTGATATTATATTGCCTGCCTTTGTAACATAAGGCAGTTAACCCAAATAGAAGCTGTAATAATTAAAAGCATGCAATCCACAGTAGCCAAAAGGGCTCAAAGGGTCACGTAAAAATTCCGTGTTTTTAAATCACATGCCGATGTAAAAAGTAAAAGTTTTTAACAAAAATACACTCCGGAAAAATTGGCATGCGACCCTCGTTGGAGAAAGGGTGGAAAATCGTGTAAAAATTTACACCACATTTTCCGTAATCTTGAATTATCCCTAATGAAGATAAATATTAATTTTATAATGAAATAATGTCCTACTTCGAATGGCATGCGTTTTGATATTATTATAAAACACTCTGTACATTTCCGTGACTTTGTTTTGTTTACGCTACCGGCACGTGTTATAAAAAGGAAAAAAAAGAATAGTATCACGGTCAAGTCTTCCATAATAAAGACGATACTGACTCTACCAGAAAATGCAACGGCATTCTATCAAAGAATCAGTGTAGTGCCAAATGGATTAAAATTCTGAGAAGTTTTCTCGACGTGTAAGAATAGTCTAGATTTTATTGGATTCCTGAACTGGTTTGAATGCTTTATTGACACGCTTGGTAGTATAACTATAGATATACCTTATTTATTTTAGCAAGGCAGTGACGTAATTTCTATAGTTATTTCTGTTGTCAACGGAATAAACACGAAAACACTAAAGGCTGGTTCAGACTTTACAAGTTACTTGAATTCAAGTACAATAATTGGTGCAACTTGAAACAAATTGAAAGGTGTGAACATCAGTTTACTTGAATTCAAGTAACTTGAAAGGTGCTTTCAAGTTTCAAGTAGAAGTAGAGAACAAGTTAACTTTTGCTTTCAAGTTGGGGACTTGGAAGAATTGAAGGTCAAGTTGAATCACAGTTGAAAGGCTCGTAAGGCGAGTAACCTGAATTCAAGTGAACGTTCATACTATTTCAATATTTCATTCGAGTCATTTCAAGTTGAAATTTTTACTTGAATGATTTGTTTCAAGTTTACAATACCTCACAATTATAACCCTCCGTGGGTGGTTAACTAATTTGCCGCAGTACAGAGCCACTTTCACTACTTCCAGTGACAGTTCACACTATTCAACTGTGATTCAAGTCCCCAGCTTGAAAGCAAAAGTTAACATGGTCTCTACTTCTACTTGAAACTTGAAAGCACCTTTCAAGTTACTTGAATTCAACTGAAATAATGTTCACACCTTTCAATTTGTTTCAAGTTGCACCAATTATTGCAATTGAATTCAAGTAACTTGTAAAGTCTGAACGAGCCTTTTTAACATCTACCTAATATATCAAATTAAAAAAACAAATTGTGAGGTTATGTTGGTTTTATTTTCTGTTTGTATTTTTTTGTAAAATGAAGTGTAGAATTTTTTCTGTCATTTTTAGTAATCCATCCACAATTAGCTTATTTACAACTTTTATTCCAGCAGGAATCACATCATTTAAGTAAAAGTGTCAACTTGAAATGACTTGAATTCACGTTACTCCTTTCAAGTTACTTGAATTCAAGTAACTTGTAAAGTCTGAAAGCCGCTTAAGAGCAAATCTACCTGGCAACGCCGCAGATTTTTGTCGTGTGACATCACTGCCTTGCTAAAATAACGTATAAAATTATCCAATTTTTAGGATACATTTTATTTAATTGTATAGTTTTCTTTAAGAGTTACGCCACTGGTATAAAACAAACGGTGCAGCATAATTAGTTTTAAATATGTGGCAAGGTCGTATTTCTATTTATTTTCCCTTTTTGGGGTCGTCATTTGTTACGTCACAGATGTGACGATATATTGATTTTTTTTTTCGATGGGATAACTTTGTTTTGGTTTGTGTCTTGCATGGCTTTCTTGTTTACGTATTTCTTAGTAAGATAGATAACTTTAGAATGGAAATACTTTTTTAGTAAGTTTTTATTATGTATTTTCGAATTATTTGAGGTTTGAATAATTTTCGTGTTTGGTTATTTAATTTTTTCATTATTAAATTCCTGTGAGGCATATAGAATGTTTGTTGGATTTGAATATACACAAAAATCCTGATATTAAATTATCCAGAACTCAATAAAATTTCATGAAATACAAACGCCTTCATTAAAAGGGAATTTCATTTTCATTGTTTTGGTTTTCTCTCTGTTCCATAAATCAGAGCTTCGTTGAATTTTTAAAATTGAATTGTAGCGAATCGTGCTGTAAAACATATAAATAAACCAGGACTAGTAAAAATATACTATACCTTGTTATATAGATACAATAATTAAATGCCTTCCTGTATATCTAAAAGTGAGCATATCCAATTAGGTAAAGTTGTATAGATTCATCTGTATGGGGTTTATGTATGAAATATCTTTAGTGATAAAAGCAAGTTTAATGTTAGGATTTCAATAGGCGAAACAAAATTATAATTTCTTTATGTTGCTTGATTACTTTTCAAGCTTGAATATCCATTCGTGATTTTCGTCATTTTCTATTCGAACTGAATTGAAATAAAATCAACCGGAACAGATAAGATAATTCACTTGTTGAGTTTCTCGTTATTCCGCAATAGAACGTATTGATTATCATAAATGAATATAAATCTCCCAAATGGTTCATCCAATATAACTTTAACGTGGATTACTTGATCGTCTAAAACATTATTATAAGAGTCCCACATATTTGTTGTCCTATTGTCGAAATCTGTACATAGGATTGACTTGGGCCCGTGGACACTTTTGATCGGGACGGGATGACTAATAAATTTCCGAAGTTTGGGAAAAATTGACCGAAAGCCATTTCCGTATCAAAAACTGCAGGGTACTTTTGCAAATTACAACTTCCATTATTTTAAATCGAGATTAATGTATTTGTATTTCAATTTAAATAACACTAAAAACCGTTCTAGGGGCTGCGAAAAGAAGATAAGGTTTGAATTATAGATTTTTTCATGGGTATGATTGAATTAATTTCATTTATCGAACCTGCAGGGTATTTGAGAAATAATTTTTGAGTTCCTATCAGATCATCGGCCATTTTTTAATTGGTCTATTCATAAAAATCAATTTAAGCAAGTCATAATGTCTGTTACAAAACTGGCACCTCACAAACCTTTAACCACTTCCGTGTCGGATATGTAAATGTAGAGAATGTGATAACATCGCAATTATTTAAAAAAAAATATTTCAAAACCGGTTTTTTTTAAATACTACTTAGAATTATTAAAACATGAATGATAAAAACTAATTTTTAATTATAACGTTTACGATAGACACACAGGCACCTTTAAAGTTTATTTAGAGATAAAAATATATTGTCATTATATGCTATGCGATGATAATGTTTTATGATTAGTTACGCATTCATAAATAATTATTTTTATTTTAAATAAAAATAACAGTATCTAAATTATTGATTGTTTTGTTAATAATAATTATACAATCGATTAAAATTTATTTATTCTATAAATAATCTACTGTATATGGAAGAAGCAAAACAATTTATTCATCCTAAAGTTTTTATGATGATTTCAACGTTTCGGATGGTGGCCCTCGAAAAAAAAATGTGGAATGGTATCACACACACGATAATTACTTGGCTTTTAACACAAACTTTCCATTTACTTGTTCTTTTTTTCTTTTTCGCAATGAATAAAATTTCTTTGGTGAACACGGAATATTTCGAATACCAAACAAAATAGTCTCTGGGCCTACCAAAACATTACAAAAAGCTGGTGGGTTTTTTCAAGTTTATAATATAGAGCTTTTGTTATGCGAAAGTAGTAAAATTTCAAAAGAAAGTGTTTAAACATTCTGTAATATAAAAAAGACTAAAAAAATCAAAATTCATACTTTTACACAGAATGTTGCTTCATATAAATAGAATCCTGATTTTAATTTGATAGTTACCCATGAAAACGTTGTCAAATACTTCAAATATCATTGAAAATCATAACCTATTTTCTTGACAATATTGATGGAGAAGTTTAGCAGATCGGTGGTACAAGCACACAGACTAAAAGCATAGGGAAAGGAAAGAAAATCCATTATCATGTGGGGTCTGTGCCGGCGTCAATATAAAAATAATGTCTTTGAATGAGGCTTCCCTCAAAGCTCGTGGCCACATCAAGGTTAACATTTCATTGAGAAACTGGTTTCCCTTTAATGAAAGAGGTCCTTAAAATCGTGGCAAGGTCATGTTAGAATTAGAGGGAGAAACGCTCATAAATAAATTGTTGTGAATCAGCTGTTCAGAAAGCCGATTAGAAGATTAGAATATATGCGGATTTGGTAGATTAACGATATTGGTAATAGTCCAATAGTGAATTATTTACATAATGATAAGTCTGGCTTCGTTGGTTACAAAGGGGTGAATGGGTGATCGGGAAATTCCGTTTAAATGTTTATGGTTGTGATAGGTCGGTTCAGGAAACTACTAAATTAACATTGATTACCACATAAATCACGTACATTTTCCAAATCAAATCGCTCATTTTCTGATCAATCAATTAAACATAAATTGAAATAGTCGCAGATAAAAACTTCCTTTTCAGATATCAGATAGTGAATAATGTATGCGATTTTTGTTTTTGGGTTTTCTAAAGTTCACTAGAATTATTTTTGGAGCAATACATGTACATTTTATCTATTTGCAAAGATTCAATAACCAACTTCTGGAGATCCTAATAGGGGTGAATGGCGTAAAATTTCTATAGGGGTTAACTTCTTTAAAATGAATTTACATTTTAATTTCTATAACGCATATTAAATTTGAATAGAGGTTGACCACTCCAACTGGCCCATAGCTTCATTTTCTGATCTCTTGTGAGATTCGCAAACTTTACTAATTAAAATTTTGTCTCAAATTTTAATTTTAAAATTAAAAACGCGGTGAATAAAGTCATAAATATTATAAATTAATTAAGCTTACCTACCCTATCTCAATCCTCACCATCGGATTCACTGTCATCAACATTGATAATAAATTTGGTCGGACTCGTTATAGAAGAATTTTCTTCTTTGCTGACATGTTTGATTTTTTTTTGCCAATCGTCAGCTGAAATTTTGTCAATTTCTTCTTTTACCAAATTTGCAACCAACCCGTCAAATTTGACGCCTTTCTTTTTTTAAGTTGTCCCCTAATGAATTCTATAGGGTTAAATACACAAAAATAGGGCGGAAGGCAAAATAAAGAATTTTATAATATCTATGTAAAGATGCCCAAACGATATGTATAAATGTTTATAAAAATATTGTTACTTCCGAAGGTGAAATGAGTGCCATTGAAAAAACATCTTTTTTAACAAATGTTCCCATTAACACTCTTTATAGAATTATAAAGAATGGTCCAAAAAATCATCGTAAAGAGAGGTGTGATAAAGGATGTGTTAAAACTTTAGATCATTCAATATCAAAATTAATTTGTAGTATTATTTATGAATCTTACCAAAGAAATGAGTTCCCAATAGTAGATAGTATATTTTCTTTACTAAAAAGTAAAATGCCAGGTTTAAGAATTTCTAAAAGCACAACACAGCGTTAGATATCGAAAATTGGATTTAAATACCAAACTATCAACAAGAGGACTGTAATAATGGAAAGCCAGAGGATCCTAAAATGGAGGATACCATATTTGGAAAAAATTAAGGCATCTCGAAATAGTAACAGAAAAATATACTATTTAGATGATACGCCAAAGAAAGGATGGTCTGACGAAACAAGAAGATGTTCAGTAAATGTTCCTTATAACAAAGGAACTCGACTTACAATTCTTCACTGTGGATCGGACTCAGGGTGGGTACAAAATTGCCTCAAACTCTCTGGAAGATTGTAATTTAGATTACCACAAAAATATGTCTGGAGAAAGTTTTGAAGAACAATATTGAAGACAATAGCATCATAGTGATGGATAATGCTTCACATCATTCCCGCTTAATAGAAAAAGTTCCCAATACACACTCAAATAAGTCGGAGATTCAGGAATTTTGAAGAAATCATGAATCTTTATTTGGAAGAAAATTATACAAAAAAACAATTGCTTCAAGTATTAGGCACACAATCATTTGAAAAAGAATTCTTTATTGATGAAATGGCATCAAAAAGGGGCCATGAGGTATTGCGCCTTCCGCCCAATTATTGTGTATTTAAAAAAAAGTAAAAAATGGAAATGTTTAGATTAATATGATGAAAACTCATTTTTTATCTGTCTCCAAAGTATTTTTTTTTTTAAATATTGTTAATAGTTACAATTATTGTCAATACAGAAATCGAATTGGACCAAAATTTTAGGTTTTCGGGCGCCATATTGGATTTTAAATTTTTAGAATTTCCAAAATGTCACCTCAGATTCTTATTTAGGAATCCAAAATATGCCTTTGTACAAAATTTGGGGTGCGCCGGCATACAAAATTCAGACTCCCCCTCGTAAGTGTTCGGAATCGGTCTAGGGTAGTATTTAGGCTCCAACTACCAGTACCGAATTTTATACCTCCCCGTCACCCGTTTCCGCGCAGGTGTATCAATTTGTAAAGTATCACTTCCCCTTAAGGTTTTTGCTAAATTTCGCACTTTCCTAAGATATAAGGATTATTACTAATAAATTTAAAATTATGTACAAGTTTACAGATACACATAATAGAAACTTCGTAAGAATAATTTGTCCGATGAGATGTAATAAGGCGTTATATCCATAGTGTCTTATATGAAGTAAATTCAGGGCATCTCATCCATTTAAACTCTTCCTCTTAAATTATGTATTTTAACAAGATCCTTATTATCATAGCCATATTTCGTCTTAAGATTTTTTTAAAAAGTTTAGCCAAGTTTCTATAGCCTGTGTAGGTAAATTGAATTATTTGTTTTGGGTACCATTGATATTTTCAACAACACCATTATGAATACAATAAACTAACACTCTCACAAACCTAATATCACGTTGAATTATTTTCTGACAAACCTACAGAACCCACAGAACCATGATTTATGTTTTGGAAAAATTAAATTCATTAGTTAAAATCCGAATTTTTATTGTTGCCATGTAAGTGCCGACAACGCCGTAATAGCATCTACAGGGTGGTTCATAATTATTGGGACATAGGTTAAGGGCAAGTTATTGGGACCAACATATTGTGATAGGACCAAATATACTTCTTACTGATGAGGCACAATAATGCCGAAACCGGTCTAAGAATGACAGGCTCCTTTAGTAACAAAATCAAAGTTGTTGGGTTTAAGTCCAGGAAAGGATTCGGGTTCCACCCGCGTTTGGACATCTGTAATTCAATACCTGTTGGGGCATATAGGCCAAGGAGTAGTTGTTTGAAGTCCAGACGTTGGTGCAGTGTGTGACATTTTCTAATGTCGTATTTCTTGGGAGTTGTGATTTTATTTCACATCATTTGTGCAATAAAACTCAATTATTGGTTAGGATTCTGAGCTCTCATTGAAAATAATCTTATCAAAAAACACGCGAACTTTATTTATGGATAAATTTCTTTTGATCTCAACATTTTTCCATCAGTAATTTTAGCTATTGACTAGAATTTGATTTATTGGATTCGAAAGCCTAACTGAAGAAGCCGAAAGGCAGAAACCGGGTATTTTAGGATGTTGAATCGAATAAATTAAATGCCTAACTCGTTTGCATAATAGATGAAGGTTTATTAAATGAAGGACTGATTATAAATACACAGTTAAAACATTTGTTATTGGATAGGTCAGTTTTGAAATTATTGAATTAGTGATGAAGGTCACAGTTCAAGTACACTTTTAAATTACAAACAAACACCTATTAAACTATTTTCAAATTGTTTATTTTTAACCGACAGTATGTATTAAAACGGATAATCGAATTATTTAATTATCTACAAAACGATATATTTTTCATGTTAATTTTTTTAAATGAAATATTCGGTTATCAGAGAGAAACGATGAAATTATAATTCTCCCTTTAATAAATTTAGGATATTCTCTAGTACACTTGTTAATTGTTAAACTACAAAACATTATTGACCATTTAGACAAGTAAGTTGGGAGGAACAAAATCAATAAATCAACTCGCATCTCTCATTGGCCGACTACCACGTGTACTTGAAATCTTTTGCCTCGCGAAATGTCAATTTTATCACCCGAACCAGGGACGGGTCTATTCGGGCAACGAGATGAGTTGTTTACAGCAAATAAAATCACGCAAACTAATATAGTAAAATAAAATTAAACGATAATAAACTGTAGACTATGGAAAGAAAATCTCTGAACACAAGGTCGGGAAATCATATGTTTTTGTTTATGCATTAATAGTAAAAAACAACAGTAGTTTCTCATATAAATAATGTACCTTCATAAAATTCATTTTTATCGTTTTGACTCATTAAATTGGATTCTCTGATAAGAGTCAACTTTTACTATCAAAATGATGCAAAATTGCTTAGTTATTATTTGAAGATAAACACTGTAATTAATCTATTTTTAAAAACGTTTATGTTTACGTGGGCAGAGGTGTATTTTTGGATACACGTTTTCTGTCTTTATCTTTTGTTTATTGTCGTTCGTATATTTATACTTTATTTTAATTATTTGCAGTATTGTCTGAATCCCAAATTATTTTTTAAATTTACTAAGATTAATCATATATCGATTTATTAATTATTAATTTATCGCACCCGGTAATGCGGCAAAATGTTGATAATAAATAAATGTATATTTCGTTTATGAAATAAATAACAGAAATACTACTATGATATTTATAAAATTTTATAGGGACATTTTTCAATATTAATTATTTCGAAAAATCTATTTTTCCCCTCCACAACAGATGTTATTTTTTTTAGAAAAAAACTACGGTAAATATATTTAGATTTAAAGCTAAAACGTTGAAAAATAAATTCAATTTAATTTTACATACCCCAATAGCCTCAACTGTTTGGGGTTAGTAGATTCCCCTTACGTGAATTTACTCAAAACGTCACACAACAAAGCGTAAGCTTGTGATCTTCAATAAAACACAATTAGGGATCTTTTATGCAATACTTGACCTTACCCAATGCAAGTCGGATTGGATAGACCCATTAATATCAAATACTATTAAACGAGCAAGGTTTGTATGTATGTGTTTGTGTGTCCAGAGGATCTCGAAATCCACTCGTCAGAATTCAATGAAACTTTCAGGGTAGACTAATTCCTATCTAAATCGGCAAAAAATGTAGGTCTCATGTCTGTGAAAATTCGATCTTCCGAGATATTTACAAGAAAAGTTAAGCTTTTAGTTTTATTTCCTAGCAACGGCACATAATAATAACTTGTTTCTATAGTAATATACTATTTATCGTTAAGTACATTAATAGTGTTGTTATAAATAAAACACCTTTTATACATCGTATTCGTATTCTTTCGAGATCAATTTTATTTTTGTTTCGATCTGGTGCTTGTTTAAATTATTAATTTTGCTGATTTTGTGTCAAAGGTGAAATAAGTTTAAATTATTTATGCAATAAGTGTGTAAATGTTTAAATTTGTATACATAAAATTTATTGGTAAATGGTTTGTTAGACAATATAGTGAAATTTTGTTTGGGTTTTTAGTGAAGTGAAATATGCGGTTTGCGGCATTCTGTCCTTTTAGTAGGTAGGCGGAAGGAGAGAGCATGCAGACCCGGAGCTCTGTTAGCGTTGATATTCTTACTTATATTTACAAAATAAAAAATTTGGAAAAAACTTCCAATACTTACATTTTTTAATACTAGTGCCATTAGTTTTTGTATTATACATTATAAACTACTGCCTATTTTAATATACGCATTTACGACATATTAAAAAAATGAATACTGATCAAAATATCTAAACAAAATGAACAGACCCGAATTAAAAAATAAACTAAATACAAAGCACCAAAAATCTAATTACATCCATTTTATACTTCAAAAGTTTATCCCAGAATTACAGATAAATTAACATAATTGAATATTCTAACATTCAGTTACATGTGGGACAATCCAATATCCTTCAATTAATGTTTATTGAATGTGCCTTCGAATGTATGTATTAATCAATCGTACAGGATGACCAATCAAAATTTCTTTCATATATTTAAATAAAAAATGTTTTAATTTAACGTTTTGACTCATACGTTTCAGTAATCTATCTGTCACCAAATCCATTTTATTTAGAGCTTCATGTACTTCTTGCAAGCTTTTTGGTATTGCGGTTGCATTCATGTTTAATCTGTTGCGGCCCGGCCCATACACGTTAAATTTTCTTTTAAATTGTGCTGTCGAAATTTCCGTATGAAGAATTTTTGATGGCCGTTCGCAAATATCATTGACTGCTTTCCTTTTGCAGGCATTACTTATAAATTCAAATTAACAAGAATTAAAGGGATAAGTATTAAGTCATTGAGTGCTGAATTGATATACCTACGAGGTATACCTGTGCTGAGTTGATGCCTGTCCACAATTTGCATTTTTATTTATTTTATTTAAATAGCAAATTTTTTGAAAGGGTTGTATGACAAAAAAATATATGCAGATATTGTAGTCGCATTAAAGAATACGGAATTTCAAAGATGTAAGACAAATTTCTGATTTATGTTAAATAAAAATATTTATTGTTTCAATTAGACAAACCCCGAAATTACATACATTAGCAAACGTTCTGGTTGTAGCTGATTATCGATTAAATATCCATTGAGACCATGTTTTCCAATTAGGTAACGTGGTGTATCCATTTATGACACATTGTCTAATTATCGAATCTAAGTAAATGAACGGATATCGATCGGCTTAAAATTAATTATGTATTAGTTTTGAGCTCATATTGTAATTACACACAAAGTAAATAGAAAATGACTGGCGCTAACGGGCATATATTATTTGGTAATTCTGAAAGCGAATCGGATCACTCAAAATTTTTCGATAACCACACGGAAATACGTAATTGAATACCCTAATTGGCCTAATTCACCGATACGCTTTAACTTCAGTCACTGGAATTACTTTTGAACAGGATAAACAATTTTGTAAATATTTATTTTAATCGCAATAATACTAAAAAAAATTTCGTTCAATTTCTCATACATTTCTTAAGACGTGGTAAGGTTGTACACGTAAACTAATAGTTAGAGAGCCAGCAAATAATGTATGAGTCGAAATTTCTTAGCCAGTCGAATGCCTCTCCAATCGACGATCTTTGTTCTAATTGGTTAATTCTTCAATCAAGTCCACATGGACTGATTGAGGGTGGGGCAAAAAATAAATTTATATAGGTAGAGATCATTATATTTTGTCCCATAATTTCGCATTAGCTCTTGTATTTTATTTATATTAAACTATACCAAAACTGTTATTTAAATTTTTAGATGTACAAGTGACAATTCTAATAACTAAAAATCAATCAGAATGAGCTGAATCGGTGTTGTCGGAAATTTAAATTACAGTTGGAAAATTCGCAATATTCGCCATTATTTTTAAATTCTGTTGAAAGCGGATTCACTTTTGAATGAAATATTTTAATTAAGCACATTTTCGCGGAATGGTTATAATTAAGCCGGATTTTAATCATTCGCCCAATAAGGATTTTTATCTGTACAGAAACAAATATTTTATAAATCCAGTATAATTTTCTGTATGTTTTATACTGTTCTATATCTGGATTAAATAAAAAAACGTTTTCCTCAAAATTATCTACCCAAATGATGAAAATGATCAACAACATTAATGATTTGCCTACACCCAACGTTATCAATGAGTTAACAAAGATTTCAAACAGTATCAAAATTGCAATTTATATTTTAATGTCCTTGTTCTTGAGAGCTTGTGATTTTATTTCACATCCTTTGTGCAGTTTTGTCACTCCCATGGTCCTTTTTTGGAGTTTTTATGGTTCAAAAATTCCACCTTCGTGTAGTTTTCTATAGTTTTGCAAACTTTGATTTTGTTATTCAAGTGAAGATGGCATTGGGCTCTCCTCGTTCGTGATACACTTGCTATAACGCAACCACTTTTATCAAGAACGAGGCAAGTCGAATTCATTTTCAGACATCCTTTAAAGATAGGATGTCGAGCTTGTCTGCTTCTTACTGTTGAGGCACAATAATGCCGAAACCGTGCAGGTGTAACGTGTATTATTAAATTTTTTTTTTCGCATGATGACGATTTTTTCTAAATATTCTACTTATTTGATCGCACTGTATACCCCATTTCAGAATTTAAATAATTGCAAAATTTGGTACAAGAATATATTTAAATAAACCAATATTTTTAATCAGTTCAAATTTAATTGATGCATCCATTTTGTTTACAATTTGTAACTAGGATGTAAACATCTGAAAATATCGATCACATAAAAGGGTAGGGGTCTCTTATAAAGCATATTATTCAGTAGAACCCTTTTAGATACACCACAAATACTGTTCCGTTGTGCAACGATGTTGCATAGATTTTACCTTGAGTGCTCCCGATGTGAACTTTAGATGTGAATGTTAACTTTTACCTCATCGTGTATATTGGTTTAGATATATAAATGTTTAGACATGAACGGTGACTTGGATCAATTGTTAAATCAATTATTTAACGTAAGGTTTAAATTGGTTCTTTTTTAAATTAAATTATTTAAAAAAAAATATTTTTAAACAAAAAAGTTGTGACCTAAAATTTTTTTATCGTTATCGTTTTCGTCCTGATACCTGTTAACAGAGAGACAGGCATGTCGCGTGAAACTATAAAAATTACTTAATTACTTACTTTTTTTCTCATTTAACTTTAACTTTTATTATTTATTCATGCCGCCCGCCTACTAATTTTATAAATGACCTAAGACTAATTGTAAATTGATATTACCCTTATACAGAATTTCTTTTAAACTCGCGAATCTAAAACTAATTCGGAATTACAGACCCAACAATTTTCTAAAAATCGTAAATATTAAATCGCATGCTAAATGAATTAAGTATCAAAAAAGTAAAAGTAATTTATTTTTAGTTTATATTTAGCTACATCAATTCGATCGTGGTTATTTAAAACAGTACTTGCGGAGTCTACAAAGCCGCGTGTTGTATTAAAAAGAAAGTAGTATACCACCTGTAGCTATATAGCATTCCAAACCAACGCAATTGTACACGGTGGATTAGACAAATTTTCACATTAAATACAAAAATATAAACCTTTAATCTAATGTAGTAATTTTTCCCAATTGTGCTACTATCTGAGTTTACATTATAGGCCAGTAGATATAGACAATCAATTAACATTAATTCCAAAAGTTTTGAAACTTCGATGGTATATTAGTGCATTAATGAAATCAAACTATAAAATTTTGCAGAAGTCTGCGATGAACGGAACATTGTTTAAATTACAAAAAACGCTTTATTTTTTTATTTTTACACTCAAAATTGCAAAAGTTCTGCAAACTAGGAATATCGCTTTTACAACATGCATTAAGTTTGCAACCTTTTAACAGCTACGGAACCTTGGTTTTTTCTCATTTGTATAAGTTTTTTATTGTAATTTGTTTAAAAAAATTACAAAAGTTATGCAAATTGGGTAAGTAAACGGAAAAAAAAACTGTAACATATACTGGTAGATTTGCAACCATTTCTGAAAAACGAATCACTTATTTATCAAACCTTTTTTCTCGGCGCGGCCATTTTCAATACACACAGGCCTCGAACTAATTACAAAAGTTTTTTATCATGGTTGCAAATAAAGAGAATATCGGTCTCAGTGGATATGTAACTTTGCAACCCGATACGAAAAACGGAACCTTAATTTTTTTTACTAATATTAGTTCTGCCAATTGCAGTTATAGTCCAGTCAATGAATGGGTTGTAGAGTGCGTGAGCGAACATGCAAAAACGGACTTCAGGGCTGTATTTGAAGTAGTTAGGAGGTATAGTTGCCTTCAAAATAAGTTGAACAAATTGTTTTGATCGTTTTAACTTATAATTTTTATTTCTAAAGAAATGCTATTCATTCATTTTTTATACATTACTTTTCTACAGATAAAAACACTTTCTTTTTCAAGGAATAGGCCAGTAAGTTAAAAGGATCAAAACAATTTGTCCAACTTATATTGAAGGCAACTATAAATATACTAAAAGTCACCGAGCGTAGGAGGTGCGCGGAGAAGGTCACTTTTTTCAGTTTTTCGCTTATATCTCGAAAAATATTCATCGTAGCAAAAAAGTTATCCAATACAAAATTATTTTTCCTATCTCTTCTGGTTCTAGAGATATTTGCTAGAAAAAAATGCATATTTTTGATAAAAGTTTTTTTTTTAATTATTTAGCGGCTAAAATTTTAGTTTTACAGCAAACTTTTTCTAAAAGAAGTTGTAGAGGATTTAACGATCTCTTAATTGATATATTTATTTATTATTTTAACCTAAACTAATCTAAAGCTACAGCAAATTTCTACATTCGCAAAAAAAACTGTACATTTTTGTTATTTATTTAAGAGCTATAACCTTCTATACCTAAAAAAATATTATTTAAGAAATTAACGTTGAGTTGTCTTGAGCCTCTTGGGGCGAGAGGTAAAAAAACGTTTTTCAAAACTTTGCATTTTTTGCTAGCAAATATCTTTAGAACCAAAAGAGATGGGAAAAATGAATTTAAACAATCTTGTAGTAAATTTTATGATATTGGGTGACTTTTTTGTTATGGTGCATATTTTTCGAGATATAAGCGAAAAGCCGAAAAAAAAAAGTACCTTCTCCGTGCCCCCCTACAGCCCTCGTACCTCCTACGCTCCGGGATCTTTAGTATATTTATTTCCTAACTACTCTAAATACATCCCTCAAGTCCGTTTTTGCACGTTCGCTCACGTACTCTACACCCCCCTTTTAATCGTTCATTGACTGGACTATTATAACAACGACTAATATTTTGAGATAGATTTGAAACCGTCTTTTTTCAACGCAACATTTTTAATTCAATTGTTTTGTTTTTTGTTCGCCATATGACCATAAATTGGAAACTATTTGCAAATAGTTTTAAGATTACTCATTGATTTGGGTTGGAAATATAGCTGAATAAATTAGTGCAACACAAAAAAAGGCGACAGTGGTCCAGTTAAATACTTGATTATCCATAGAGTACATTTCTTATACGCTGTATATACTGGTTGATTGTATTTTCACACACGTCTGCCTTAGTCGCTGTCATGTTGCCAAGTTGCTTTTTTGGTAGAGTACAAATACGAAAATATGTTTTTTTTGTTTTACCTCCATTTCCGTATTACGGGCGAGGTTGCAAATTAATGAAAACATTGTACGTTAGGACATCAAAACTTTTGTAAAAACTTCGATGTTTATTTTAATAGAAAAAAACAATTTCACGAAAAAATATGTTTTCCGTTTGTCGCAAGAGGTTGCAAATTACAGCACTTCTCAAGAACATTATTTTAGTTATTTTTTTCAAATTTGCAGAACTTTTGGAATTTTCTTCGAGAAATTGGGATGATGAACAACAATTTGATTTCGATAAAAGAAATGTTTCCGTATTGTTTGAATGGTTGCAAATTGCTATTTTACAAAACTTGGAAAGTTTGCAGAACTTCTGAAATTTTTTTCGCGCTATTAATGCGAAAATGCATTAAATCGTGATTTTCAATATCTTCCGTTCAGAAAAAAAGGTTGCAAAATCAGACACAATATCATTTGAACTTACTCTTCATTCAACTGAAGTTTTAAAACTTTTGTAATTATTGTTAAATTCGTAAAAATCATGTCTATATCTACTGGCCTATTATCACAAAGCAGTGAATTTCCAATTTGCTGGGGGTTGCGAAATATTTTGTTTGCGTAGTATTTTTTACGCAAAAAACTTGTTCTACAAATTAAACTTTTTAATAAACCAGGGCAAAATTATATTTAATTTAGTAAGTTAGACAAATCAATAGTGAAATCTTTATTTGATTTGATGGAATAAGAGTGGCTTATGTTATTAGATGAGAAATTTTTAATTGTAATGTAATTACGTACCAGCGTTTTATTTCCCTTAAAAAATAAAACATTATAGTGTGAATTTAGGTTAGATTGTTTGTATGGTTAATGATTGAATGTTTTTTATTTCAGGATTTAAGTGGGGGCAACAGTAATGACAGTTCTGGTGGTCCTGCACCAGGAACACCAAATTCGCAGGGTATGCGGCCAACCCCATCACCTACTGGTTCAACAGGTTCGAGGTCAATGTCACCAGCAGTAGGTCAGTGTCACTTTACTATTAATATGATTTTCTCTTTAGAACTTTTCCAAAAATGTACATTAAAATTACGTTAATATAGAGCTAAATCGTAATAACAATTATGGAAACCAATTTTAGCTCAAAATGCATGATTTTAAAATAGTTTATTATACAAATGAAAATTAATTACAGTAGTACAGTAGTACACTAGTAATTAAATGTCGTTTACAATAAAGCAAAATTTTGTGTAATAATTTATTCCCAGAATTAATTCAAATTGATAATTAATAGAATGGCATTTAATGATAAATGAGTATGTGCTGTTTGGTTGCATGAAAAGGAATCATTTTACTATTAACACATTGCAAGAAAAATAGGTGTAATTATCGAAAAAACAAATCAAATAATTATTGAACTTCAAAAACTGTAATTTTGAATCTAGTATTTATCTAACGTACGTTGGTTAAATTTCAACAACAGGAAACTTTTAAATTTAAACTTGTTGCTAACTAAAAATCCTTATTTATGTAAAAAATAGTCAAGAAAAAGTCATAAGGACATAATATTAAACTTTTCGTACAATATCGCTAAACTATACAAACCGTAATTATAAAAATATGTCCTTATTATAAGGACGCCTGTCAAAAACTTTGTTTAATTTTGTGTAAATTTTAATATTTCTTGTACCTTTCCATTTTTAAAACTGAGCTTTGGAAGTTAAGTGGATATTTATTGTGTTTTTTTTGATTTCAGGCCAAAACATTCCTATGCCACCAAGGCCTTCAAGTGGACAGTCTGACGGTAATGGACCTAGTCGTATAAGTCATTCACCGATGGTAACTCAGGGCAGCTACACAACACCCCATTCGTCTCCACATCCAGCCCACGGTTATAAAAGTCATCCGAGCATGGTAGTATCAGGTTCGGGAAACCAACAAATGCCTCTGTATCAACCAAATCAGTACCCTCAAACTGGGTACCCTCCACGACCTCCCAGTAATATCCAATACCCGGGACAGGGTGGTTATGGACCTGGACCTCCTACGTCGCAGCCACCGCCATCTAATAACATGCCTCCACAACAATTTCCAGGAAGGTCCGCTCCAAATCATATGCAAAACTCGCAATTTCCACCCTATCAACAGTCATGGCAATCTTCCATGTCTACAAGCTCAAAGGGCAATGGTCCAAACCCGCCTACACAGACGCCTGGCTCCCAATCACCAGGTCCTACGACGCGACCGCCTCACTACCTCAAGCACCATTTACAACATAAAATGGGTTTTCAAAACGTTCCAGGTTCCACGCCGCCCAGCCCTAGTCCTCCTCAAAATTACCACATGGGTCCACCATCGGGGCACCACCATTCGGGCATGGGACCACCTCCTTCGATGGGACCTCCTAACATGCCTCCAGGTAGTAGTCCGCTCCTTCCTAATAACCATCCCCACGATGGTCCCATGCCTCCTCCAAGTTCGACGCCAAATTCACATACGCAGATGGTTTCTGACATGATGGACAATGGGATCACTACGACGGCGCAGGGTGGATTAAATACCCACGTGACTACGGCAACTGGTGGATCCGTTACTTCTGTGGTTACTACGGGACCTGATGGTACGCCTATAGACGAAGGGTCGCAGCAGTCTACATTGTCAAACGCTTCTGCTGGTAAGTTTTAACTACTAATATTCCATGAGCGTCCTTTTATATTTCCATTCATTTTTCCAAAGAATATAGGCAGAAAATAATACAACAAGTTAAACCCTTACAAGCAAATTCCCCTATTCGAAAACATAATCCCACAAGACCATGTGCAAGACTTATTTGCAAAAGTCTTTACTCCGAACGAGGAGATAAATAATCAGGAAATACTGATCCGACTGGACCAAATAAAGTTCAAAAATGTAAAAAGAACTTTGACAAGTTTTGGCACATAACTACAATCGTACCTTGATAACAGACATTTCATTGTAAAACAAAACAAAACAAAACAATAAATATTCCAATCTTCATCCTGTCAAGGTAGGCGTCCCTCAAGGAAGCGTCATAGGTCCAGTTCTGTACTTGATTTACACTGTGCAGATGACACAGCAATCTTGGATATGGAATCTCACACTAACCCCAAAACAGCGTCAATCAATTTGCAGACTAACCTCGACAAAAGCGTGTCTACATCAGGGCTAGTATTAGAGTGCCATCAAGCTTTAGCCAGCGCTTCGGTAGATAACAATATTATCCTGAGGTGGGTTAAAGGGCACGACAGGAGCAAAGGTAACCAACCGCATTGCTGATTCCTTAGCCAGGGAAGCGGCTGGACTAAGACACCTACGGCTTGACGACTTCGGCAGTTGCGGAACTAGCTAAACGTTACACCCATGCTCAATCTCTAAAGAGATGGGATGAAATCAAGGGATCCAGTTTTGCCAGGGTCACACTGGGCGACCCTGGGAAGCTGGCGTCGAAGAAATACTTGGCGATAACCAGGAAAAACCTACGTCTAGCAGTAGCATTTCTGACTGGCCACTGTCAACTAAGGAAACACCTCCATACAATGGGGCTATGCAGGATGCAGGATGCAGGATGTGTGAACAGGAAGACGAAACGGTCAATCATGTCCTCTGCGATTGCCTGGAGTTATCGTCAATGAGAGAGTGCGTGTTCGGTGAGTTTTGGCCTACACCTGCCGATATAAAGGAGATGTCTCCTAGTGACTTGTCCACGTTCCTGGAAAGGACAAGATGGACGATGACCTAGGAGGATAACTCCTCGGGAGGATGTACAATGGGTCAAATGTGGCCTAAGTGCTGTGGGACTAACCTCGCCCTCCCTACTCTACAGATACAGAACCTCGATAAAATAGAAGACTGGTTCAAAAACCTTTTCTACTGGAAGAGAAATATGTCTCCAATTAAAGACAACTACTGCTAACTTTCTCAAACAGAAAGCGTAAAATATCTTGGCATACAACTTGATAAAAGACTCATATGGAAAACACACATCTTCATCTTCATCTTCATCTTTAGCAAAATGTACTGGATTGTAGGGAGCAAATCCCAGTTATCTTTAGAGAACAAGATCCTGCTATACAAAGATATTCTAAAACCCGTTTGGACCTATGGAATCCAACTTTAGGGCACTGTCAGCAATAGCAATATAGAAATCCTACAAAGTTTCCAGAACAAGGTTATCCGCTGCATCGCCAATGCACCCTATTATGTTCCAAATAGGGTTCTCCAACAAGACATCCCTCTAGCATCATAGACCAGTGCAGATAATTTTTGAAACCAAATAAAATAATAGTAGGATGAAACTCATTGGAAAAGGAAGAGAATATAACAAACATGAAATGAAAAATAATTTACAGGCGCTCTGGGGTCTGGAAGTGGAAGAGGGGGTGTTTTTAAGGGTAGAAAACTGTTTATCTCGATTTCCGGCAAAACTACAAGTCCTATGGAAAAAAGTTAAATGGCAAAGTTGTAGGTAATAAAAAGATCTTAAACTTTTGTGTTTACACTTTTTTCACAAATAACCAAGTTTTTGGTTTTTTATTTTTATCTATTACAAAAAATTTTTTTTTCACGAAATTTGGTGTAAACTTACCTTTTTATGTTCCAAACACTCTGTAAATTTTTTGTTTTAAAATATTTATTTTTTTAACCTTATTTTGACTTAATATCGAAAAAGCAGTCTAATTTTCAATCGAAAATTCTCACGTCAAAATATCTGTTATTTTAAAAAAACTCGGTGGGCTTTTTGTTCGTTGAAATCTCTACTTTTTGATGGTGTAAAAAAAATATACATTACTATAGTAAATGTTCTCAAAAAATGCAAATAAGAAACGAAAGAAAACTCCGAATTTCTTTTTTTTTAAATCATCATGTATAATTTTGAGCTATTTATTTAAATTTATACTTTAATTACTGGAAAAACGTGTTACATTGATAAGCAAAAGAGTAATTAAAGTATAAATTTAAATAAATAGCTCAAAATTGTACATAATGATTGCCATTACATTATGTCCATATTATGGTAATTCTTTGCAAATCTAGTTGTAAGAACGTTGAGTCGCTCCAGAATAGGTTGTACTCCCATTTTACTGTATAGGCTCTTTGAATACTTTTCGATAACTGGGGAGAGACCTGACCTGTGTATCTTTTTCGACGAAAATCTTAAAAAAGTCGAGTGACTACAGATCTGTAGTAGCGAACGTGTTGGTCATTCGAGGGGCTCTTTCCGGCCAGGATATATTTAATTGACTCTTTCGTCACATTCCTTCGTTATTTTAATTATCAGAAGATGAAATTATGCACAGTTTTGTATTTTTTTTTACTACAAAGTAAATTAACTAACAGTAAACTGGTGCTTTTAAAAAATTGAACTTTAAATCGTTTACAAGATATCTTAATTTCCCCGAAGACTTTTCTAGGGTAGAAAACATAGTTTGAGTGTCGAATTAAAACAATTTTACTACCAACTTTTACCATTAAAAAGTTTAAGTATATTTAATATACGCGGTACACGTATGGTGTAAAAGAACATTATTATTATAATTAATTTTTTTAGACAACTACGAAAACAACTGCATTTTTTTTATCCTGAAAAATGTACATACATAAAATAAAAACATGAATATAATTTTTTTTATTTAATCAAATTGGTTGATATATAAAAAAACTTTTTTTTAAGTGAAATATGAGTGATTCTATCAAAAGAAGCAGATTTCAAAAATGAAAAAGGCTTGTTCAGATCTGAAAAAAATATGTATATGAGCTAGAACGACTAAGATTACAGTGGTATATAAGGACATGCTTAAATTCGCATATTTTGAATTTTTCAAAAATCTTCATCCACGACAATGACGAAATTATCGGGTTCTTCTTAATTTTGTCTCTTCTCCTCTGTTCACACTCTCTTTTCCTCTTCTTCCTCGCCTCACACGTCATTTTTTTAGGCGACATCGTCAGGATTATATGAAATTAAACAGAAACGTTTGAAGGTGGTCATTGTCGTGGACAATTTGTCATTGTCGAGAATGAAAAAGTCCACGACAATGACATTCAACAACATCCACGACAATGGTGTTTTGAGGTTAAACCATTCTAAACACATGGATATATAACATAAGAACATAAGTAGACACATAACACGTATACACTCCAATATTGTCTTATTTTTCAATACTTACTGTTGTCTAATGTTGCTGCCACGTCAATGAGCCTTTATTAAAATACGCACTCCAGTTGGACAACGTTTCACCTGATTTTATCAATAACTAACTGGAATGGGCGATCGCCAGTTCCCGCTCTTTTGTCAATGCATGATAGTATTCGTGGTTTCTTACATGTTACCGACGACGAGTTTTTCACTATTTTCTACTAGACCACGACAATGATTTAACACCTCGTGGACAAAACTTTTAGATCTTATAAATTGTTCCTTTAAGACTTATTGTATTTATGTTTGCTACGTATTGTAGTTCATATTTTGTAACTGTTATAAAATTGCAATTTTATAAATAAATATAATGTTGAGGACAACCACGACAATGATTTTGACGTACTAATTATGTTTAGATTTATGACAAATAGCAATCTAATACAAATTGTACATAAATTACAAATACTTCGAATTAAGCCAAAGGGACATAATTATTCTTCTATTGGATTGCATTTTAACAAGATTCAGACATAACCAAATGAAATTAATTAATGTTGTATTTTTTTTTATATTTTTATAGCATCGGGGGAAGATCCGCAATGTACAACGCCTAAAACCACTCGTAAAAACGATATGGGTCTTTACAGTCATCCAACAACACCCCAAAGTACTGTCCCATCACCTGGTGCAGCTAGTATAAATTCAATGCACGAAGATTATGGAGAACTGGGTAGTCCAAGTTGGCCAAGAACGCCTGCGAGTCCGGTAAGTGTTATTGTAACGTTTTTATTTATTTATTACTTTTTTTAAATATGTTTCCTCGATGTGGTTGTGTTTTGCACAGCACTATTTTGAGCCATATTATGTTTCTGTAACTGTCGAGAATTTGTAAATACAGTCTCTTTAAATTGGGCCGACTGAGATTCTTAATAAGTTGGTAATATAGTTGACTAAGACTAACTAACTAATTAAAGAGAATACAAAACTTATGTTCAATACGCAGAGAAAAAAATTAAACAAATAATTTTATTAATACTATTAAATAACTATTTATTTTACTTCAATAAATCACAGGACGGAATGTAATTTCGAAAATAATGTTTGAAACTAATTTGAACGTAGTAATTGCAAAAGAAAATATAAAATTCCAGATGTCAGATTTTAACATGTTAATCCCATAAGAGATTTTCACCAACAATTTTAGGATATTTACAAACAATTTAGCAAAGATTTCAATAGCAAAATTTAAAGTAATATAATCACAGATAAGTCTGCGGTTACAATAACAATGAGAACATTGTTATTTTAGATGTTTGAATAAAAAGAAATTTTAAATTTAACCTCAAATTTCAATATCATAATATATCAATATGATCAATTCAAATTCAAGGGAAATAGAATAAATAGGGAAAATAAAGTGTTGGAACTTCTAAAATCAAAGAATTACTGTAAAAAAGGCAATAATAATAATAATAATAATAAAGTTGTATAGAATTTTAGAAATCGATAATGACGAACGAAAGTCTGTTTGTAAATTTAATATAAGTAGGAATTGTAAATAAATTATATCAAAATCATTCTTTTTGTCTCGAGAATGATTTTTGAATTTTTGAATTTTATAAAAAAAATTAAGTAAAAAACTCAAATTTTAACCTAGAGAGCCGTGATATGATGGTTTATAAAAACTACTTTTCGCTGTCAAGCGAGGCTTTTGATCAAAATCTCTAGAACTGTTCGCATCGGTGCTCGTAATAGAAACAAAAGAAATTTAAAATCAAAGCAATACTGATTGAAGATAAAAATTAAAAGAAATTTACCTGTCAAATTAAGTGAGGTTATTTATTTGTAAATCAAGAAACTTAAAGTTAAATCAAGAGAAGAAGCCCTACATTTGTTTCATTTTTGTTCCTTTTAAACTATTCAGATCCAATTGTATCCTGTTCCTGATTTTGATTCCATCCCATTTTGAATTGACTAGAAAAGTAACCAGAATTAGAAATAAAATTAAGAAGAATAACTTTTTTTCATAAAACTTTTTTTTAATTGGACATATTGTATATGTAATATAAATATCGTTATTATATTTTTCGTTTGCGATTACAAAAATAGTCGCTATTTTATTTAAACATCGTCTAAATACCAGATTAAACTAATTTTAAATATGTGCCCCCTCTGCTACTTCAATGTTGAACCAATAAAAAATGTAAATAATATAGGTCATTATGCAATAAAAGAAAAATATTTTCAGTATATATTAAATAATACAATTAAATGTATAATTACCAACAATATTTTATTTATATTATTTAATCGTATAGAAATACAATTTTGCAGATTATTAAGCCATCGGAGTCCGTACTTTAAATATATTTTTCTGGGGTTTGTTATCACTACAGTAATCTGATGTCAGATTTGAAAAATTGACAGTTGACAGCTGTCAATTAATTGTCAAAGTAAAATAAAAAAGTAAATATTCTATTTTGACAGCTAGTTAATTATAGCTTGGTGACAGCTACTCTCAAAATCATTACAATCATTTAATATATGAAATGAGTTACCTAAAAAATATAAACTCATATTGTAATTATAAGATTTACACTTTATTGTGGCACCTTGGCAGTTAATTTACAGCTGTAAACTATTATTTTCTCCGACTTTACATCAGCTTTGAATTTAGCGAGCTCAAAACGTATCATTCTAAGGTCACAAAACAATTTCTTTACTATTTATCCCACTTTGACAGTTAATTGACAGCTGTCAATTGTCAATTTTTGAAATCTGACATCATATTTGAATTCAGCGACCTCAAAAACATAAACTTTCAATGTCAAACGAGAATATTTACTTTTTTATTCTACTTTGACAATTAATTGACAGCTGTCAACTGTCAGTTTTTCAAATCTGACATCATATTTGAATTCAGCGACCTAAAAAGGATAAACTTTCAATGTCAAAATAGAATATTTACTTTTTATTCTACTTTGACAACTAATTGACAACTGTCAACTGTCAATTTTTCAAATCTGACATCATATTTGAATTCAGCGACCTCAAGAAGATATTTAAATAATTAAAATATGCTTTTGACATCTATAAATAGTATTAAAAATGAATAGTTTTGTAAAGGATTTGTGGAGCTGCCAAATTATTGAATTTGGAGCTTTGTGCCCATGGAGACTTTTGTTCAGGATGACAAAATATACAACATATCAAAAATTCAGAAAATTTGACCGAAACCCAATTTCCATAAGATTATTGCGGGGTCCTATAAAAAATGTTGAAAAATGACACACACCTCTCTAGCTAAAGTAGGAGAGCTGCTATGGCAATTTCAATAAATGACCGTCTTGCGATTTTTTTATCTTTACATCAAAGCGGGCCAATATATTTTAATAAAATGTTTGTATTTTTCTTAGTCTATATGCCGAATTTAATCAAAATCTAAGATGTGGTTAAATCAGTATGTTGATATGACACGGAATGACCCATCTAGATCAGCGGTTCTCAAACTTTTCCAATTTTGTACCATATAAATATTTTTTTCTCTAAAAATTGTACCACTAAAAATATGTAATGTACCACAGTTAGAGAACCGCTGATCCAGATGAGCTGTCGTTAACACCAATGTTGCTTATTTCAAAACTGTTGCTAGCAAATGTATCCTAAAAAATGCTGATTATTCATAATCATCATCATCTTCACCATCATTTGCTATTTGACCCTGGCCGTTTCATTGTTAATACAATTGATTTTTTTTTCGCACAAATTTAACAAAAATTTATTGTCACCGACGAATTGTTAAGAATGCAGTGATCTATAAAAGGTCAATGTTGGTGTTTTTATTTTTAACGCCCAATTTTTGAACACTCAATAATTCTCTTTTTTTAATGCATATACGGTGTGTCTCATTATGCGGTGGTAGAACAGTTTTTTTTTTTTTAAGTGAGACACCCTATATTTTATTTTAAATTTGAATTTAGTTAACTTTTTCCCATTTATCTAGGTTATACTAAGTATTTTAGAAAATACAACCAGTTTTATTTGAAACCCGTGTTGTATACAGGGTGATTCATAACTATTGGGGACATAACAAAATGTGAAATAAAAAAAAATTTAACTTTAACTTATTTATTAATCTTATTTCACAGCAACATTTTATTAAGGTATTTTTGGTCCTATCACCATATTTTGGTCGAAATAACCTGCTCTTAGCCTATTTCCAAATAGTTATGAATCACCCTGTATAACAGTGTATGTTTTAAACTAAAATAAATAAAACATTTTTTTGCTGGTGCAAGCTTTTCAAAGTAACCTATTTTTTTTTTATATTGCCTTATTTACAAATAGTTTAAGTTTGCTGTGAAATTTGAGATTTCCATTTTAAAAAATCAGCAAGTGACATTTTGATTATTATTTAAGTGAAAATATTTTGATAATGCTTCGACGATATGAATTTTCTAAATGATTAATAGATATGATATGATATGATGATATTGGGTGAGAGTGAAAAAATTGTTTACTAGCTGAACGAGTAGGTATATCAAGAAAGTTATCCTTATCTCAAACAACTCAATAAACGAGCATTTGAGAAATGCTTTTTTTTTCAGCTAGTCAGCAGTTTTTATCAAATTTACCCAATATCATATCACATCTTTTTGCTTTTGGAAAATTCCTCATAATATAAAAACAAATTGAAAAATTACCATTTGGGTTACCACAATTAAAAAAAACGTTTAAAAATAAATATATATATATATATATATATACAGGGTGAGTCAAGGAAGACGCGACGCCGACGGTTCATTGTGGCTAAACGGTTAATATTTTGAAACTTTTGTTTATTCATAGATATGTGGGTTGATAAATTTTAAAATTATTTTGAATTATACAGGTTGTCCCAAAAAAGTGTGGCGTATCAAAGTTACATGATTTTTTATGGAAGACCCTATATTTTGTTGCATTTATAGATTATACGCTAAGCTTTTTAGTTTTCGAAATATTTTGATATTTCTAAAAATGAAAGCACTTACAAGAAAACCAATTGCTTGGAAATCTATGGAATCAGCCAAATCCAATTTTAACTGAAAAATATTAGACTAATAATTGAAAGCAATAATGTATTTAGAGTTGCTTAAAATTATACAGGGCGTCCAAAATGGGGCGATTCTCTAATGACATATTCAAACGACAATATCGTTCTTATTTTAAATGGGAGACCCTGTATTTTATAATCCTATTGTGTAGCAAATTCCATTACCTTTTAAAAATTATAAAGGTTTACTATGCCTAAATCTATTAATTTTGGAGTTATTTTTATTTTTGTTAAATTTTACATTATTTTTCCACCGTAATGCCTAAATGTAACACCCTGTATTTGATCAGCTTAGACTATTGCAAGATCATTTTTTGTCTAATATCTAATGATACATTTTCCAACAATTCCCAGAAACTTTTTCATTATTATGAAAAGTGGATTCATCTGTAATTTTTTCGGATCATAGTCTAAGCTGATCAAATACAGGGTGTTATATTTAGGCATTACGGTGGAAAAATAATGTAAAATTTAACAAAAATAAAAATAACTCCAAAATTAATAGATTTAGGCATAATAGACCTTTATAATTTTTAAAAGGTAATAGAATTTGCTACATAATAGGATTATAAAATACAGGGTGTCCTATTTAAAATAAGAACGATATTGTCGTTTGAAGATGTCATTAGAGAATCGCCCCATTTTGGACGCCCTGTATAATTTTAAACAACTCTACCGTTCTTAAATTTTTCAATGAATTTAAAATTGTCAGTTACGGGGGTGTATCAACAAATATTAAAAATTAAAATTTTGTTAAAGTCGAAATCTCTTGTTAAATATTGGTATGTTGACGTAAAATGTCATCATAAACAAGTTTTCTTAATAATTTTTATTCATACTTCAAAAACAAAGGCACTTTTTTTCTTGAGCAAAATTCATATTTTTGACAAACCTCGTATACGACTAAAAAAATTTGATATCTGATGGTTGCATTTTAAGTTTTAGACCATGCACAACTTTTTATCCGGAATAACTTTTTTTCCTAAAACAAATAATAAAAAAGTTTTCCCAATGGTGCCATGCCGACTTAATTGGACACACTGTATATATACAGGGTGGGGCAAACTTTTTGTGCTGCCACTCTGAACAACCGATTTAAAAAATTTAAGAAAATGATACAGCCAGTTATCAATTACTCTGTATACTAAATAAGGCAATATTAAAAAAGTAGTAGAGATAGAGAGAGAGAAAATAGACTATACCTACTAAAAAACTTGCACCAACAAAAAAATAGTTTGGTTTACAATATTTTCTAAAATACCCAGGGTAGCCTAGCTAAATCATATTCTTTCTGATATCGGAAAAGAGAGTTAAAGTCCAATTTAAAATAAAATACTGGCCCCATTTATAAAAATGCGCTTAGAATTTTCTCTAACTCTCAATATAACGAAATTTGTCACAGGTTTGAATTGCCCTGTATAAATAATAAAATAACAATCAAACTAAAAATAGACAAAAAAGGATATATACTGGTGGGTATTTTTATTATTTTATAATATTGGTATCTCGAAAATCGAAAACTGTAAACGATAGAAAGACTCATTTCTATAGTTCATAGTGGCTTGGTACTCCAAATACTCTTCTCGATGGATATAAAAACGAGTTAATTATTTAAAAAAGTTTTTAAATAAATTTCTGATAAGAAGCATCCATCAAAGAACAAAATAATGCTATTTTTTATACTATAACCATTGACAGACAGAAAAATAATATGGCTTCCATTTAATGCAACCACGCATTTTGTTTTTTAAATATCAAAAACAAATTTTGATAATGCTTAAATTTTCATCACGTTTTAATTTTGTGTTGACACTGAAGTGGCTTCATGAAAACATTTTTGTCTAACCTCTACCATTGATTTTAAATTAATTTAAAAACATCAAAACTCACTTTTATCGTGATTTCGAAGGGATACTGGATCCCAAAATTTCTCTGAAAATTTGAACTTATTTTGACCTTTTTATACAATAAATACAATTCAAAAGATAAACTATTCATGTTTTAAATGTTTATGAATAAGGAAATAAAACTCAAAATCCAATACCAGAGTGCAGTTAAATCACATTTTGTATTTAAAACTTATCAATTTTACCATAACTGATATATATTTATTTTATTCGACATTCCAAAACACGCGTAAGGTCATTAGCTAGATCAGCTAAAAGGTTCGCAATTGTGTCACCATCTTTAGCAAAACTGCTGAAAGCTTTTGACCGATTGTAGCCCCCCAATGCACATAGAATAGTCAAGTAATACTTGTCTTCTGTAGCAGTGAAGAGAAATTTTCGAGAAACTTTGAGGTTATATAACGGTATAATAAAAACTTATCGATTATAAGAATCGAACTTTAATATTTTAAATAATTGTTGGGGTTGGATAGATGAAAGTTTCTAAAGCAACTTGAGCTAACTGGCGGGTGTTTACAGGTATTTAACAGTCATGTGCCTCCTCCGGATACGTATCGCTCAAAGGTTTATATCAAATAATATTTCTTTATTGTCATGTTAAACATAAAGCTTATTAAAGCATGTCTGGCATGTCCCTTAGTGCTTGCCCTAGAATATTTAATAATTTAGTCGCATAATAAAAATATCAAACACCATAATAAATTACAGGACTGCTGGATTTAAAATTATAGCTAACTTATTATTTAATTCATAAATGTTCGGTTAAGAGGGCAGTATACTCGGCACGGACATCCGTCAGAATGCGTAAACTGAGTGAGTCATGAAAAGTACATTTTCTGACCGTTGTCTTTGCCGACTATAATATAATTGAGTAACAGCTTTACATGTAATTCATTAACAGTTTTAGAGTTCTATCATTTAGTTGGCAGCACTGAAACTTTCACAACAATCTGTCAAATAATTTGTTGTTGGCAGCTTTTCAAAGTTCACATCCTGTTTTGTATGTTTGATACAAAAACTTTTATAAAATCAAAATAACAGTTTTGTAAGTTAGGTTGGTAATTGATATTTAAAGCGACAATAATTTTTAAAAAGAATCGGTAATATTTAATAGAGCTTATTAGTCTAGGTTTTTTTTGTTTATTAAATATATAATTGCAATTATTTTATGCGGGGAATTATATGGATTATTAATTTTACATACAGGGTGGCCCACACCTGTCCTCGCTCGGACCATAACTGCTAGGCTGATAAAGATCGAGAATAAAATCTTATTGTATTTTATTGGAGGCTACTTCTTAAAATTATTTTTGAGTTTACAGGGTGAAACATGAATCCGGGGCAAAACATTCGGTCTTTTTTTTAAATGGATCACCCTATATATTTTTTCATTTTTAGAATATCTGTCATGTGGACTTTACATACCCCTTTTGTTTTTGAGGGTCACATGCAACGTTGTCAAGTTATTTACATTTTAATAAAATTTTATGAAAAAACATGAACGAAGAAAAATCTTCATAAAAACTATATTTTCAAAAATTGATGGAAAAACTGGGTATGCAAATACCTAAAGTATGTGCAGAAACATACATATCATTTGGGTTCATTAAAAAAATACAGGGCGTTTCGAAACAAGGACCAAGTTTCGCCAACTTCAAATTGCTGAAACTCATTTATGATACCACTGGAAAGGTCATTGAATGGACCTTCAAATTATGAAATCATATATAGGGTGATCCATTTGAAAAAAATGAGTTTCGACAATTTGAAGTTGGTGAAATTTGGTCCTTGTTTCGAAACGCCCTGTATTTTTTGAATTAACCCAAATGATGTGTATGTTTCTGATCATACTTTTGGTACTTACATATCCAGTTTTTTCCATCAATTTTTAAAAATATCGTTTTTAAGAAGATTTTTCTTTGTTCATGTTTTTTCATAAAATTTTATTAAAATGTAAATAACTTGACAACGTTACATGTGACCCTCAAAAACAAAAGGAGTATTTAAAGTCCACATGACAAAAATAATATGGGCTGATCCATTTAAAAAAAGACCGAATGTTTTTCCCCGGATTCATGTTTGACCCTGTATACTCGAAAATTATTTTAAGAAGTAGCATATCGAGCCTCCAATAAAATACAATAAAAATTTGTTCTCGATCTTCATCAGTCTAGCAGTTATGGTTCGGGCGAGGATAGGTGGGTCACCCTGTATATAATTTTTATACTTGCCTAGGCTTTGCATTTTTTTTAAATTAAATCTAAAATTAAAATTCGAGAATGGTATACCGGGTGACTCAGCTCATAGGAACAGTTATAACTTTTAAATGGACAATTCAATTTTTTTCAAATTTGGAATAGAAATAATAGACAAAATTTCCAACAAAAGGAACCTCTTCTTTGAAATAAAGTATCATAATAATACAGCAATACTAATAGGTACATTCTATTTAAAACAATGGAAAATAGATTTTCAAAAAACTATTTAGTAGTGTTAATTTTTTCACAGTATCCCAGTTATACGCCTAAAGATATCCCCAAGTTCTGTTTATAAAGTGAAAGCAAAATAAGGACATACAACAGGATTATGTAATTAGTTGCCAGACAGGTCTCTATGCTTAATCCCAATTGATTTCCTTCTACGGGGTTATTTTAAGAACAAAGTTTATTCACGGCCCCCTTTCCAGAATTTAAAAGAAATGAGTTTCAGAGGCGCAAGTGCTGCGCTATATAGTCGGCACGGAGATCCGTCAAAATGCGTAAATTGAGTGAGTGATGAATTTCCAGGTAGTCCGAGAATATCATGAACCATTTTGCATAATTTCCGTGCCGACTATACCATAAATATGACCCAGGTGTGTATCAAGGAAAATGAACACCATCATTGAACATTTAATTGGACACTAATACTTCATGTATTAGTACACTATTTTTAGGATATCAGATTCGATATAGTGAAATGATCTAAAGCCATATCCTCTTTAAGTTATAGTAGAGAGACGTAACATATTGCATTTGTATTATTAAAATAATTCTCGAGTATTTCTTTCTTTAATTTGATTTAATTTGGAAGTACCTAATTCTTTAAATTATTGCATAATAAATAGGAATGAATTGTAAACATTTTATGGATTCATTAAAAGAAAATGATGTTAATGTAAAATGTCCATGAATTAATAATGGAACGTCGTGCTCCGAAAATAGTTACTAGAAATGGACCTTAGCGGACTATTCGTTAGAGTGATGATGAATTTGTAACAGATCAGACGAACTGTATTTATTTATATAATTTGATTATCTGCTTACACCTAAACAAAAATAAGAATTTGCTTGACAGTGGGCGAGAAAACCAAGTGACATTTGTAGGTTATGTTACAATGTCAAAATAGTTATAATTTTAGTTTGAAATTTGACATTTCTTACACTTGATGTGTTCCGTTGCTTTTTAGTGTAGTCTATATTACACTGACAGAACCGATCAGCTATTCGCAACCCTCAAATTCAACGAAATAGTTCTAATAACACTGGTTTAGTTTATCATAACTCGAAACTTTGTGTTTATAAATTCGTTATTTTGCTTCGAAAACTATTGTGTATATTTTAATACTTATTGCACTATACAAATGCAATGAAACGCGTTTTTTAAAAATTGTGTAGCTCCGTAACTACGCTTGCTAACTAACACAAGCTCCATTGACATTGGCAAATTAGAAGTAGAACTAATTTATCTTTATTTTATTAATATTTTTTATATTCGAATAAAAAATATTGTCTTATAATGAACTTAAAATATGAGTTGGCAGCAGAAAGCTATACAAATTAGTAAGGTTTTACTTACTATATATTACGAAAAAAACAAGGAAAAGTTTTGATAAATGAGGACGATGTTAAGATGAGACGGAAACAATATTTTGAAAAATTAATAAATTAAGAAACCTCTAAGATCGAACATCAAAATGTGGAGCAACAGTGGCAATAAGTAGAGAGTGATTTGAATAAAATTAAAGCAAACTACAGATTTGTAGGACCAGAAAAGCAAGTAAGAATTGTACAGAAGAAGCAAGAACTGAAATAAGAAAAATTGTAGGTTTAACAACCTTTATTTCTGTAAAAGCAGAACTATATCAACGTTCTATCAATATATCTCTTTAATTTGGTCATGTCATAACTCAAGATGTAAGAAATTAATCCCCGTGGAGTATGATATTTATGCGATTCTATCAAAACAAGCAGATTTATGATTGCAAAATTTCAAAAATTAAAACGGCTTGTTCAGATCTGAAAAAAATATGTATCCACGACAATGACGAAATTGACAGGATTTCACTGCCATATATCTCTTACATTATCGGGCTTTTCTTCATTTTGTCCCTTCTCCTCTGTTCACACTCCCTTTTCATCTTCTTTCTCTCCTCACACGTCATTTTTTTTTGCGACATCGTCAGGATTATATGAAATTAAACAGAAACATTTGAAGGTGGTCATTGTCGTGGACAATTTGTCATCGTCGAGGATGAGAAAGTCCACGACAATGACATTAAACAACATCCACGACAATGGTGTTTTGAGATTAAAACATTCTAAACACATGTATACGTAACATAAGAACATTCTAATTACATGTACAATAAGTAGGCACATAACACGTCTCTACAGTCCAATATTGTCTTATTTTTCAATACTTACTGTTGTCTAATGTTGCTGCCACGTTAATGAGCCTTTACTAAAATACGCACTACAGTTGGACAAAGTTTTACCTGATTTTATCAATAACTAACTGGAATGAGCGATCGCCAGTTCCCGCTCTTTTGTCAATGCATGATAGTATTCGTGGTTTCTTACATGTTACCGACGACGAGTTTTTCACTATTTTCTACTAGACCACGACAATGGTCAAAGGGACATAATTATTCTTCTATTGGAAGAATCACCCATTTGCGGATGACGTTGTGATTTGCGTTACAAGCAAGGGAGTGGTAGAAAGGAAGCTGGAAGAGTTGAGGTGATCGTTATAAGGTTGAAACTTGAAGATTAATGGAAATAAAACTGAATACCTAGATTTCAATGGAGAAGGAGATAAAAAAGTTGTGATGCAATGAAGCTACATCAACACAACACAACACAACACAAAAGGGGCAAACGGGATAGAGGAACTGGAAGAATGTTTCTGGTGTACTCTGTGATCGGAAAATTAAACAAATTGTAAGGACAGCAATGCTGTACGAAGCTGAAATATAGCCAGTAAAGAGAGCCTAGGGGAATAGATGAAGGCGTACTTATTAACAAAAATTATCCTTGAATAACAAAATCAAAGGGTTGGATTGGCTAACAACCATCCGACGCGCGTCTGAATCGTCGAAATTCAATGACTGCTGGGGCTGTAGCCCCAGGAGTAGTTTGTTAAAATTTTTTTAAAATTATAGTAAAATGTTCACTAATTTTAGGACCTATTTAATTAACAGGTTGTCCCTTATGGGTACCGTTTAAAAAAGATAGTAAAAAACTAATTTCGTTAAACTTAATGAAAAATATGTTAAACCCAATATTTTAAAGAAATATTTTTTCAGGTGACAGTCCAATTTCCATCCAAATATGCACAAATATACAGGGTTCCATTTAAAAATCTAAATTTGGCATTATTGGAAATCTTGTTATATTTTTTCTCCAAATTTGAAAAAAATCGAATGCTCCATTTAAAAGTTATAATTCCTTATAGTTATTGTTCCTATGGGCTAAGTCCCCATATAAGGTTCAATTATAAATAGAAATAAATAGAGATGCATTTTTTTAATCCAAGCTTTTCGTTTATTTTAAAGTGTGCTTTAATTTTTTTTTTTTGTTTTTTTTTGTGAATGCTTTTTACTGCCTAGACTATTTAATGTTTTTGTTGTGTTATTAATTTAAAGCAGCTCCGGTAATTTTGGTATTTCGTTTTAATAAATACATTTTTATGACGTCAGATTTCGTGGCAGATTAGTTTTTTCTGTCGTAGTATTTTATTTTAAAAATGTGTTTATTTTTCATTTAACACTAATTTATTGACATTTAAAATAAGACTACTAACTTTTTTTTTATTTAATAAATCTAAATTTATTTTGAGGGCTTTAATACCTATTATAATATAAAATAATCTAGTACTCATATAAATATAGGGTTTAGTACCAGATCGATTGTGCTCCTAATTTGCTAACGCAATTTAACCTTGTTTCAAAGTAAAATTTCGATCACTCAATACTTCATTAACTAACAACACATGATATCTAACTGCATGTTTGCAACTTCATTCATTAATTGATGCATCAATAAATAATTCATTTCTGTAATTCATAGTGGTTTGCTCTTTTAAAATACTATTTTTTCTGGATAATGAAACCACTTTTTATAATAAAATGTTTTTATTTTATTATCCAGAAAGAAGAGTCTTGCCACTCACCTAAATACGATTTACCAAAATTGCTGCAATAATATTGCCGGTACTTAGGAAATATGGAATACTTTGACCACACTTGAATTTAGAAAATAACCTTAAGGGACCTTTCTTTTGTAGCGAAATGTTAAAACATGATTTAATGCAATCTTCTATACGTTTTTGGCGAGGATGATATCTCACTACAGGATCATCTAAAATGATTTTTTTTAATTCTTCAAATTAGTCAAATGTGTGCGATGCCTTCTGTAGTCTTTACAATAACACCCACACTGGTCTCGATTTTTTACACATATTAGGCACCCCAACAACAGTTTCCAATAGTTTTTTTATTTTTTTTTTTGCAATTTGACCGTCTACAGAATTTTTTTTAATTTTTTTCTAAATTACAGGTGGAATAACTTTCAACCTATACTTTAAAATGTTACTTATAATATATGGTTAGAAAGTTGTTTTCATATTCAAGACGCACAATTTAAAAAAGAACGTCGAAATCCGATAAATAGATCACGAGATAATGGCGTTTTTGAGACAACTGTAAATGTTATACTCCATTTGAAAATGCATAATAGCACAGTTTCAATGCAGAAAAAAAGTAAATGTTGATACCTTCTTATCTGAATTTTCACTAGATTTTAGTATGAGTAAGGGATTAACCAATAATTCTATACCTCAGTGACGGGGAACACGAAATTACTTTAATATAAAAAATAGTAAACTGTCAATATTAAGTACCCACATTTATTTTTATAAAAATAGTATATACCTACTAGATATTAGGTTAAGGACATTTCCTTAAAATTTAATAATTTAATAAACAACCAAATTTATATGATGTAGATACTAAAAAAAAATATTTTCTCATAAAACACTCATATTTCGTTTTTAGAAATACGGGCTGATTCCATATAAATTTGTTTGTTTGTATTTTGGGTACTAGCGTCATATAAACTTATTATAATTAATATAAATATAGAGTTACATACCTAAATAAGTAAGTCGTTTTCCCCCGATAAGGAGTCATCATCATCATCATCAGTTTCCTCACGTCCCACAGAAATAATAATTAGTTCTATTGTTTCCTCTATTAACTTATCAAGTTTCCAGAATTTCTCTTCTTCTGGTATGACATGTCTTATAGCGTTTTGCCAATTGTCCGGTGAAATTTTTGATATGGAGTCACATAATAGTTGACGAACATCTTGAAGTTTAAATGTTGTATTGTTTCTCGCGACATATCCCTTCATTTGAGCCCAGATTAGTTTAATGGGGTTAAGTTCACAGTGATAAGGTGGTAACCTCAACACTTTAACTCCATGTTCTTTTGCTATTTTGGTGAATGTTGTTTACATAACTGCAATAGCTCTTTTGCCACTATTTCTTTGGTTGTTACCCAATCGGAGAGTTCTTGCTTTTTCCATTTAGTGTTAGGTAACGGTTCCTTTAATCTTGAATGGTAACTGGCATTGTCCATAACTATTACGGAATTGGTCGGTAATAAATCTATCAATCATTTGACTGAAATATTCCTCAAAAACATCAGCAGTCATTTCTTCATGGTAGTCTTTCGTAGAATTTGAAACAAATTCTAACAAACCGCTATCATCAACAAATCCTTTATCTCCTCCAATATGAGTGATAATTAAACGGGAAACCTTTACCATTTGGAAATTTTAAGCCAGTAAACAAACCTTCTATAAATGCCTGACGAGCATTTGTAACCTGTTTATCTTACTAAATTTTTTTTACAAAATGTCCTTCATTTATCCATGTTTTATCTAAATAAAAAATAGTTGTCTTCTCTTCTTAATATTCTAATTTCCCTTAAATATTGCCTCCTCCAATAAATAATTTCATCTTTCTCTATGAGCGCAGATTTTCTATCGTTCTTCTCCCAAACGAAGTCTAATTTATGTAAAGTTTTCCACAATTTGTCTCTTTTAAGGTTTGGCAAAGTTTCATCTCCATTAATGGTCTACTAAAAGTTTATCCAAAGTAAGTAGGTACCTTTTTTTTTGTAAATAAAACCAATGCACTTTTCTTCGGATCAGTTGTTTCATAGTACCGTTGCTTCAAAAGTCTATAAATATTTGTTCCTCCAACTCCGTTCATATGTGAACACTTAGAAACTATACTCCGAACAGCACTATTGAAATGTTCATGTACAAGAGCGTCATGTACATTTAACACTAACGTTTTCATATGCACGGTTAAATTTCACTTTAATTTCACAGAAGTATAATTAGACGTTTGTGCCATTATTATTGCACAAATTCACTTGATCAATATTGCTTTTTACCGCCTATTATTAGAGAACTAACAATTCTGCGTGTTGCAATCACAGGACTACACAAACAGAAATGTAAATTTTAACTAAAATAATTTACAATCTGCACAACACTTTCTGCCGATTAGAAATTTTAATCCGTTCTAAGAAAGTTGAGGGCTACTTAAATTGATCTTCTACCTGTAGAGATTATATACACTTACCAAGAATTGAAATAAATTGGTATTTTTAAAAAATTTTAGGAAGAAACCCCACGATATTTCATTTTGAAACAAATAATGCTAAACATTTTATTTTAGAAATTATCCGCCACTGATTTATGATGTTATATTGGGGTTTATCTTCTGGGTCATAAACATTTTGCTATCAATCATTTTCAAACAGAGTATAGCGCAATTTGCAAAATACCGATCGGTTCGTTGAACCATCTACTATCCACGTGCAAGTTGTTGAAAATATTATAAAAGGAATTCGCGCGACGGCGTTCTGCATTCTAAATGCGTGGGCATAACAGTAGATATAAAGTGAAAAACTATTTGGAATTATGAAAAATCCTTTTAGATGGTGATTCTAAAAATGATGAAAAACCGATTTTTAAAGAATTTACGTAAGAAGGACCCCTTAAAAATTTTATTTATCGCTAGAATATATGAAAGGGAGATTAAAAACAATTCAAATGACATGTGTTAAACTGCAAAAGTTATTTTTTATCACTCACTGCATACTTTTTTACTTTATCCTACTCTTCAAGTACTAGCAAATTAATACATGTCATTAACGTTGAGATGATAATAATAACATTTAAACTTAGATTGTTTTTAATCACTTATCAATCAAATTACATTAAGGTATATATACAAGTGTGGTCAAATAATATGGCTATGTGCGTTGTTTGTATTGTGACCATTGTGTGTTTCCAGAAAACCGACAGCCTTAGTAAGCTGTACGAAATGGATGAAAATCCAGAAAGGAAAGCTTGGTTAGACAAGCTGCTAGCGTTCATGGATGATAGGAGAACACCTATCACCACATGTCCGACTATATCCAAGAATCCCCTTGATTTGTTCCGCTTGTATATGTTTGTAAAGGATCGTGGGGGCTTTATGGAGGTTTGTACCCTGGTTTATGTCTATGGATCCACTACTTGACTTCTAAATCGACTACTTAACTTGCAATAAAATATTTTATGAAAGTAGAATTGGACGAATTTAAAAATAGAGTAAAGGCGCAGGTAGAAAGAAAAATAAATGAGTCTATTCTTAAATTTGTCAGATTCTAGCTATCCCAAGTTCTAAGAATCAAATGCAAGTCAAGGAGTTTCAAGAGAATAAATAGTGAATCACTACTATTTTTTTTTTTTTTTTTCTTGTATGAAACCCTTGGTTTTTCAATTGATGGTTAACCCCACTGTTTGTTAGTTTCGTTTAGTAACCAAACTATTGTAAGTAAACCAATTTTAAAACGGTTTATTATACACCCAACACAGTTTTGAATTTTTAACTAAAACCGCTTATTAGACGGGGATTGCTTTAAATATATTATTGAATTAAATATTTTGGTGCTTAATTTATTTTTAAATGTACCCTTTTTGTTTCTATAAAAATTAACAGTTCTCTTCTTTTTTTGTCTTGTGACTAATTGTAAAAAAACTTTTAAAGTAATTTTTTTCCTATCAAAATTGAATAAACTGTTGCGTTTTGTGTAAAAGGGTAAAATCTCTTAGAAATCGCACTTTCCTAGCTCGAACAAGCCTCTGGACTAAATAATAATAATAATAATAATGTTAGACAAAATGCAACAATCTTATTGTGTAAAGTTTTAAATACATGACAACCACTTTCAAAAATTTTATATTAACACTTCAAGTTTTTTGTAAACAATTTATATCATAGAATTCCACGTTCAATATCGTGTGTTAAATAATCATTTTGTATTCGCTGTTAAAATATAAAGAAAAATAATCAATCATTCGAAAAATCCAAAAAAATTTAATTTTTTATGATTAATAGAAAGCAATGTTACATACACATTTAAAAAAAAAATTCCCTGCTTTTGATTGATTTAAAAGAATTTAAGAGTAGATTAGATGATGTATTTGTGCCATCAGTTGAATTACCGAGCTTGGAATATTTTTTAATCTCCACCCTTACAGGTGACTAATAATAAAACTTGGAAGGATATTGCTGGTATGCTAGGGATTGGTGCTTCATCATCAGCTGCTTATACGCTAAGGAAGCACTACACTAAAAATTTGTTAGCGTACGAATGTCAATTTGATAGAGGTGGTATTGATCCTCAGCCTCTTATTAACAAAGTTGAAGCGACATCTAAGAAAAAGAGCGCAAAGGCCACCTCGGTGCCTTCTCCGGGCTCTTCAAATTCTCAGGACTCCTTTCCACCTGGGTCTGCCGGAGCATCGATGGATGGGTATGTAGGATACGGTGGGTACCCCCCACCATCCGGTAATCCAGATTATCCACCACAGAGGCCTTCTTCACAATCTGCTCCGAGTCCTCATGGAGGTAAGTTCGAAATTTGGCGGTGAAAGTGTTTATTTGTGTTTTTTCAAAATTTTCTACATTTTTTATCCCAAGTTTCCGTTTACCATGTCGAAATATTAAATAGACTATCAAAGAATATTCTAGGAAATTTATTATTTTATCTAATATACATACCTTTGGGTAAAGTGGTATTTGTCCAAAAATTTATTGCCAAAAATAACTAATCAATTTAATTATACAGGGTGAGTCACAGTAGACGCGACGGTCCGTTGTGGCTAAACGGTTAATATTTTGAAAATTTTGTTTATTCATGGATTTTAAAATTATTTTTAAATATACAGGTTGTCCCAAAAAAGTGTGGCGTATCAAAGTTATATTATTTCTTATGGAATACCCTATATTTTATTGCATTTATACATTATACGTTAAAAATAAGATAACTTTCCATATACCTATGCTTTTTACTTTTCGAGATATTTTGATATTTCTAAAAATGGAAGCACTTACAAGAAAACCAATAACTTAATTTTAACTGAAAAAAATTAGACTAATAATTGAAAGCAATAATGTATTTAGAGATTTCTCTCTCTTTCCACTGGATTAAAACCACTTAGTTTTTTTAACAACTAAGTGGTTTTAATCCAGTGGAAAGAGAGAGAAATTAAAATACAAACCACAATGAGCTTCCGAAATGAGTATTTAGAGATGTTTAATATAATATATAATACCTACATTATTGCTTTCAATTATTAGTCTAATTTTTTTTTTAGTTAAAATTGGATTTGGCTGATTCCATAGGTTTCCAAGTGATTGGTTTTCTTGTAAGTGCTTCCATTTTTAGAAATATCAAAATATCTCGAACACTAAAAAACGATTAGGCATAGGGAAGACTTAAGAAAGTTTATCTTATTTTTAACGTATAATCTATAAATGCAACAAAATATAGGGTCTTCCATAAGAAATATTATAACTTTGATACGCCACACTTTTTTTAGGACAACCTGTATAATTCAAAATTTTTTTCAAAATTAAAATATCAGGTCCGGTTTCAGAAATATTTGAGGAAAACCAAAATTGACGATTTTCGTTTTATTTAATTAACACGTTAATTTTGAAAGACAGAAAAAAGTTTATAAATCTTTTTTATTGAAGGGCAAATACAACTTAATATAGCGTATCCAATTTTTTAAAACAACGTTTCGTCTTTGAAGGACTACCCTCAACTATAATTTTTTTAAATACGAACCTGTACGTTTTATTTCATTTTTGAAATCCCCATTTTTTTCTCTATCCAACCATGTAGAACACTTAATATTTTTATTAGGTTTTGACAATGAATTGTACTTTAGGAATTTTCCTAAGTACGGTCCTGTTCCATTTTCACTGAAAATATTTATAAATCTTTTTGAATAAAATTAATTAAAAATTGAGTATACTTTGAGCTTATTAAGTCTAAGTATACTTTATTTCTCTTAAATATCTGAATTAAATTTGCATAAATAACTGGAATCAGAAAATAAATACAATTTATTTAAACATCAACTATTGAATTATAACAGATAATTATAAATTAGAATGCGTTAAACAGTCATTGTGAATTATTTTAATTTACATCTAAAATATGCTCAAAAGCGAAGTTGTTTAAAAATGAACAGGACTGTACTTAGAAAAATTCCTAAACTGCAGTTCATTTTAAGAACCTAATAAAAAAAATTAAGTATTCTACGTGGTTGATAGAGAAAAACTGGGATTTCAAAAATGAAATAAAAAGTATTTGGTGTAAACTTACCTTTTTATGTCCCAAACACTCTGTAATTTTTTTGTTTTAAAATATTTTTTTTTTTTCACCTTATTTTGACTTAATATCGAAAAAGCACCCTAATTTTCAATCTAAAATTATCACGTCAAAATATCTGCTTTTTTAAAAAACTCTGTGGGCTTTTTGTTCGTTGAAATCTCTACTTTTTGATGGTATAAAAAAATATACATTACTATAGTAAATGTTCTCAAAAAATGCAAAGAAACGAAACAAACTCGAATCAAAATTTTTTTTTTTTTTAAATCGTACAATTTTGAACTATTTATTAAAATTTATACTTTAATTACTCGAAAAACGTAAGATTCCATGTTTTTCGAGTAATTAAAGTATACATTTTAATAAATAGCTCAAAATTGTACATTTAAAAAAAATTTCGGATTTGAGTTTTTTCGTTTCTTTGCATTGTGTGAGAACATTAACCAAAGTAATATATATTTTTTTTACACCATCAAAAAATAGAGATTTCAACGATCACAAAGCCCACCGAGTTTTTTAAAAAAGCAGATATTTTCACGCGAGAATTTTCGATTGAAAATTAGACTGCTTTTTCGATATTAAGTCAAAATAAGGTGAAAAAATAAATATTTTAAATCCAGAAAATTACAGTGTGTTTGGGACATAAAAAGGTAAGTTTTCACCAAATTTCGTGAAAAAATATTTTTTTTTGTTAAAGATACAAATAAAAAACCAAAAACTTATTTATTTGAATTTTTCACATAAATTTTGAGGTTATGTGAAAAAAGTAAATATAAAAGTTGTAGATCTTTTTATTACCTACAACTTTGCCATTTAACTTTTTTCCATAGGACTTGTAGTTTTGCCGGAAATCGAGATAAATAGTTTTTTACCCTTAAAAACTTACCCCCTTCCACTTCCCGACCTTAGATCGCCCGTAAATTATTTTTCCTTTCATTTTTGTTATATTCTCTTCCTTTTCCAATGGGTTTCATCCTACTATTTTTTTTTACCATTTTTTTTTTACCATTTTCAAAGGCTGGTCTAAAGGTACATATTTTAGATTAATTTTTATGGAATATTATACGGAAAATTCATAAAATCCTGTTAAGCAAGATACATGAAATAAAATAATAAAATTGAATATTAACTATGGGTAGTCGTAACCAAAATATTTGACATACACGGTGAATTGGAAACTCGCAGGAATTAGTCTATTTTTTGTAAATTTGCAAGCAACTAATTTCAATTTTTTTAAAACGTTAACAAAAATATCCCTGTCTTGCAATATTTCTGCATATTTTATTTATAGCTTCCAGCCATCGACATTTTTACCTGCGAGATTTTTTACAATATTTATTTGATAATTTAAAGAGAAAATACTATGAATTTGTAATTTGTACGTTTGTGGGAAATGTACAGAGAATTTATAAAATTGGCCTTCGTAAATATTAGAAATTAGTTGCTAAATATTGGCACGAATTAAAAAAAATATTTTGCTGATATATAACAAAATATATAATGTTTCTATTTTGATTAAAATATCGTGAAACAAACTAGTTTTTTAAAAATTCCAATATACTTTAAATGAACAGATTTTTCAATTGGATCACCCTGTATACCATTCCTATAGAGATAGGTTAGTAGTATAAAAACACCTGAGTGCTTTTTGCATGGCTCATCACTTTTTGCTGCCACTTTAATCGACCTGCAAATTTTCAGTAGTGTACAGACACGGTAGTTAGCAGTTGTTTTGGTAATTTTAAGTAAAGGTGATAGAAATGTATCAGTTGGGTTGTTATTATAATTCTAGTGACTTTGTCCACTGTCGTTATTCGAATTTTTTGATCGGTTGTGAAGTTGGAGGTATTGTATTGAATAGCAGTTGTTTTCTTTTTAAATAGTTATAAGTATTGACATACCGATCGTTGTTTAATAGATAGGAAAGCATGTTTAGTTTCTAAGTGCTGTCACTTTTAGATTACTTATTTCAAAGGTATATTTATTAAACCGCTAAAGAATCGAATCTGAAATACATTAGAAATCATCGAAAATAAAAAGAAGGAGAAAGTCTAGTTAAGTGTACTTAGATTTTCAATTTTTTTTACACAAACATTAATTTCATGTCCACAACCACTAAAAATTAAAAAAAATCGTGCGGTATTCACGCAAACAAACACGAGTTATTCATTTTTGAATTTGCACAAAAACACTTTTATTTTGACATTTTAGGACTAAATTTTGTAGGTTATGAATATCTTGTTTTATTTTTCCAACTGACACAGCTAAAAGTAGTTGTTTTTTTAATATAATTTATATTATATTTCACTTCGAAAAATTTATTTTCGTTAAAAGTATTGTATTATAAAAAAGAGGAGGGACATTTAAAAATGTAATAGTGATTATACAGTACATACATAAAAATATAAAAAAAAAAAATAAAGGAAACCATATTTGTGAACTTGAAACTAAAATGTCAAAATAATAGTGTACTTGAGCATTTTTCAAAATTCATTTTTAGTGATTATGGACCTCAAATTAGTGTTTGTTTAAAAAAATTAAAAATCAAACTAAGGAAACTTAACTATATGCCAAATAAAATGAGTTTGTTGTATTTATCCAACACAAATTTTTATTTAGTAATCATTAGATGTAACTTAAATTTTGTTCTAAAAAAATTTTAATACTAAACGTTAAAAAGATTTGGTACCGCAAAGTGAATACTTACAATAGAAGAGAAGGTCCCAAGTGGCATTATAGTGACAGAAACTGATATCGCAACTTCGACTGAGTGGCTATTACGTAATAATCACTAAATCTACCCCCACACAGTAAGAATAACTTCATTTTATTTTTGCCTAGTTGTAGTCACGTAAAATTCACCGCTGAGAATCACTTAATAGTTTTATAATATTTTGGTGCCACTGAAGGTGGTTGAAACGTTATAACTACTAAGTAAGATTACCTCAAAATTACCTGAATAATAGTTATGGCCACCAAGCAATATCACTTAAATACCACTTAGAAGTGGCAGTGACCTTAAAGTGGGAACCATTAATATACCTTTAAAGTGGCGGAACTTGATTATATAATTGCAGTAATTCTCGCCACGTTTTTACCACATTCATAAGTGATTTCCACATGCCTCATGGAATCAAAATCACTTCAAATTTTCTATTACCTTCAAAAATCACTTGAAAGTTTTATTTTCTAAACGCAGCCATTTTTGAGAGTGCCATTATGAGAAAAATACACATATCAAAAAGACAAGCGCTGTGAACAAAATTTCGCGGTTAGTGTCGACCACCACACCACCACGTTTTCGCCAGGTAATCACAAAGTGGCTAAACCTAATTATATGATATCCAAAAACGTCGTTGGAACGTAGCTGCCACCAAGATAGTGTTCCCCATCTTAGTCACTGCCACATAATAGAACCGTTTGTTACGTGACAAAGATTTTGGCCATACGATTTAAATTTTCCAATGTTGTGGCCGCCACGTTCCGTCCACGAAGAATACTGCTTGAAAAAGAAACTCCGCATCCTTCTCTTCATTAACAATACGCAATTATGCTCTTTGTCTCTCTGGGTGTTAGTGTGTTTTTTGGTACTGGTTTATATTACCAAGTGGAAAGCCATTTTAAGTTCTGTTTAATTTTTGGTTTTTTTTTGCGGAGGTGAAGAAAACCCTTTATGGGGAGGTTATGAGCCTAACATCTCAAAGTTTACTGTGAGAATCTCCTTCCAGGCATACTTTTTATCACTTTGGTTACATATTTCCATTAACTGATGGCCCCCCCCCCCCCTGAAAAACTCCCTAGATCCGTCACTGCCCCCTAGTTGAACCCCTCTGACCGATGCCTCCGGTGACACTTAGGCCTATCGGCCCATTGTATCTTTTAATTTTTGGTTAATTTAATTTTTTATTATTATTTTTCTACAGTTTCAAAATACGGATTTATTAGATTTTTATTTATTATCTCTATATAATTCAGGGGACATTATTGGAAATCAACTAGACCTCCAGTGGGGTTAAAATGCTACCTTATGGGAGACTCACTGATGTGGAGCATGTCTCTGTCGTCTCATTCTTTATTTTGGGATTTCCATTTTTATTTACATTATCATATGTACCTTTAATATCCAGAAATAATGTATTTGCGGAGTTCTCTTTCTCCAAAAATCAATAGTAGTCCACTCAAATTAGGGTTTAGGTTGGTTGTTGGGGACCAAGTGCTTTCTATGTAAAAAAATGCGCTGATTTCGAAAAACCTAATCCAAGGACGCGATTCCTCCCGCTTCATATTGTTATTAACAAAAAACTGAAAAATTATCCAAAAAAGTCGTATTTTTTCTCATTCATCGTCGAATATCTCGGAAAGTATGGCTCTGAGGAGGAAAATGTATAGGAATAAATTTGTTTAGAATTGTATTTTCTACAATATCCACTTGGTCTCGAATATTTATTTTAAAAATTTATGGTTTTTTATGCAAAATACGAAAAAAAAAAATTGCAAAATTGACTACTCATTATCCCCCCTTAAAATTCATCCAATCTTTTTGAAAACCTGTAATTAGTTACCTCTTTTGGTTGCAAAAACAGTGACTTGAACCCAATCCCCGTGGGTTAAATAGTTATTGCATAATTAAGCCTTCTGTAGCCTTTGCTATAACACCCACACTGGTCTCGATTTTTTCACACATATTAGGCACCCCAACAACAATTTCCAATAGTTTTTTATTTATTTTTTTGCAATTTGACGACCTACAGAATTTTTTTAAAAAAAAATTAATTTATTCTAAATAATAAATGGAATATCTTTCAACCTATACTATAAAGTGTTATTTTATAATGTATGGCTAAAAAACTGTTTTCGAGATGAACAATTTCAAAAAAAATAGGATTTCGACGTTTTTTTCGACCTACTTTTGGAGCTAATTTGAGTGGACTATACCTCCTATAAAATAATACACATTCACATTTACGCAGTTAACGTGAAATGATTACTAAATAAAAAACTGTATGTTAAACAAAATAGAACAAGCGAATTAATTGTGGGTTTAATTTTTTGTTGTGACTTGCAATTTAGTCTTTTAATTTGCTGATTTTTTAACTTAAATTTTGTAACTGTGTTAACTTCTGAATTTAAAACGTTTTTTGAGTAAATTTTTTGGTTTTGTCTTATTTGTAATCGGACAAAAATGTTTTCCGGCTCAATGTATCATTTCATTGTACTAACATTGAATTTGAAAAAAAACTTTCCGTGTCCTAACTTCAAAAATAATAAATTTGCTGAACTACGGTATTTTTTTTGTTTTGTAGACCCAAATATTACATTCAAATTTCTGCTGACACACCTTGAAACCTTTCAAAAATCGCTCGATTGCTGCTTTTGTATTAAAAAACGATAATTTTGTTATACAAAGTATTCTTACAACAAAATTAATATTTAGGGCGTTCTTACAGCAAAATGTTTACTTATCTTACAGTAAAATTATTTAGAACATTCTTACAGCAAAACTATTATATCTTACAGTAAAATTATCTCGCAATATGAGCGTTTACGGTGACAGTGTCACTCTCTTCTTCGTATTCCTTTGACACCTTCGCTGCCTCTTTGTGATTTAAAAACTTCTCTGACAGCAACATAGGATTTTTGAGAAACCGTTTTTAAATGTTAAAAAACTTTGAATTTAAAAATCAATTACGTTTTCGAGCTTTTTACACAGTACTTCAACGCCATCTAACGTACACTCGCTCGCATCCAACGCCACACTGAGGTATTCACGTGTATAGTCATTAACACAAGAACGCGTAAACGCGTTGGAGACATCGGCCACAAGCCCAGTCAACCGCGTAAACGCGTTGGAGGCATCGGCCGCAAGCCCAGTCAAACGCGTAAACGCGTTGGAGGCATTGGTCACGTGCCCAGTCAAACGCGTAAACGCGTCGGTGGCAGCGATCGTGTTGAGAAGAACAAAATAAGGAAACGAGTTTATAAAACCTTTTAAATTATACATCCCAAGATCTGTTTTTCACTTCGGCTTCGCCAGTTGGTCCGTCGAATCCGATAAATTAAATTACAAACAAGGTCATTAACGGGATCAGCTAAAAGATAAACTTCGCAATTACGCTTTCATCTATCAGCAAAACTGCTAAATGAAGGTGAGGAGAGAGTTTTGACATTCTGATAATGCATAAATTCCCAATATTGCATTGGGAGTTGCAAAGTTTTTGAATATTCCTGGGCAAAGTATCGCTTTAATTGGAAATAAAGTAAGAAAACCACACAAAGGATGTGAAATAAAATCACACAAGCTCCCAAGAACCCTAAGGACATTAAAAATGTCATACACTGCACCAGCGTCTGGACTTCAACAACTACTCCTTGGTAACCAGGTATTGAATTACGAAAGTGCAGACGTGGTTTGGTGCCCGACAAAGTAAAGGGGCTTTAACCTAAAAACTTCGATTTTGTCATTAAAGGAACTTGCCATTCTTAGACCGGTTTCGGCATTATTGTGCCTCGTCAGTAAGAAGCAGGCTAGCTCGACATCCTGTCAGTAAAGGATGATTGAAATCATACGGAACATTTTCTGTAGCTTAATTAAAAATTCTGTTAGAGGTAAAAATCTGAAGAATGACGCAAAGACAACGACCATTATTGAATAAGAAGGCAGTAAAATTTCAGATTGTTAAGCCGAAATGAAAGGTAACTAAGAACCCTTACTGGTCTGGTAATTAGACACTGTGTCCTGAGGATGCACAAATAATATGAACTTAAAGTTCAAGTGCATCCAATTCAAAACCAAGAAGAAGAGTGGCTTAAAAGGTTTTTAGAGAAGAAAAATCTTTATAAAAGTTATGTAATGTTCTTACATAAAATTTGTTTTGGTTACTGCTGTAAGAATGTTGTCAGGCAAAAACAAACATTTTAAGAAATTTAAGTTGATATATTAATAAAGATATTTTGATGGATACAAAATAAATTGGCGAAAAAGTCTTCAATATCTGAAGATAAAATTTGGTTTTAGTCCATTTTCAGTTTCGAAATTTTTAGTTATCGAATTTTTCAATCCTGAAGGAATCGCTGTCGTTTTTTTTTTCACGTCGTTAAATAGAATGCAAATATTATGTACAAAAGAGTAACGTCCAGTTGTTTCTTGACGTTCAGCAGGAGTCAATCATCACAACAACGCGGCGCCTGGAGGTCCCAGCCCTGCTGGCGGGACTGCAGACAACGTGAGTGTATCCAATCCATTCGATGATGTATCCCCGAGCCCACCTCCAAGGGGTGGTCCTTTTCCTGGCGGACCGCATCCTTCGTATCCGGCCGGAACGCCGCCGCGACCCCCAGGTCAAAATTATTCCGGACAACCTGGGTACCAGTATCCTGGACCTGGACCTGGACCTGGATCGGGAGCGCCCCCTGACCAGTATTCTTCTTATCCTGCTAGTTCAGGTATGTCTACAAATTTTTCACCACTTAGAAATAGATAAAGGTGTGCTTATACCAAATAATTAATAAAAAAAACCTTCTCGAATGTTGTCAACAATTATTTTTCTTTGGTTTAAACACACCTCACCCTCCCTTCAGCCACTAGACTTCCAGAATCTCAGATCTTTGTAAATAAACTTTCGGTAAATCTTCCCCTACAGAAATAGTAGTTTAATTCTAAACAAAATTATACAGGGTGTTCCAAGTTCATTTGTTACTTTTTTTAATATATAAAAATGAGTTCTCTAAAATATAAAAAAAAAAATTCAAAATTTTATTGGAATATTAAATAACCAAATTGTTTCCTTTGCGAGGGAAATAACGAAAAATTCTTTATACTAAAAACTTGACAGTTGAGCTTAAACTAAACAAAAACCGTCAATGTTAATAAATATTGTAAAAAGTGGCCGATAATCAAAATCAGTGCTGCATTATTACGATGGCATCTACTACTAGAGGGAGCATCCAAGTTATAATCCAGACTTGACCCCTTGCGATTTATTCTCGGGTGTTAAAGGAAAACACTAGTTTCTGTAAATGGTTTGACAGAGTGAAAAAAAAAATCGGTGTGACCCTCGTAGATAAAAAAGTTTCTTGTAAATAGTAGTGCAAATTAAATTTTTTCAACAAGAAAAATACCATACGAAATCTACCAATGGGAAATGGTTAAGGGGATTACAAGGAACTTCTAAAAAAACGACGCCAAGGGGGTTGGTACAATTAACGGGAGGGGTGATTAAAGGGGTTGAAAAATGGATTTGTGTGATTTTTCACGATTTCCGGCAAAACTTGACGTCGTATCAAAAAACCATCTGCAGGCAAGTTGTAGCTTATAAAAAAACCTACAACTTTTGTAAAAGACACTTGTGACCATAACCTCAAAATCATCGAAAAAAAATGAGAAAATTCGAAGTAAATTTTTTTTTGTTTTCCATTTTTCATTTCCGCAAAAATCATTCAATTTCAATGAAACTTTGTGAAAGTATTTGTTTTTATGTTATAAATAACCAGAAAAATTTTGAATTAAAAAAAATAAAAATTTTTTGAGATATTCATTTTTTTCCGTCAAAAACACTTTTTTTTTTTCAGATGAAAAGTTGTATGGTGAAATTTTCTCGTACAGAGTTCTTCGGGTGCGCATTTTTTTCGTTTTCACGTGAACTTTTTGATACGATGATAAATCACTATCGTTCCCATTTAAAAACATCCTCAAAAATGGAAAAAACTAAAAAAATATTGTTTTAAAAATAAATTTTTAACAATTGTTGATAATTTGTTTAAACTTTTGAGAAAATTAAAAAACTGATTACACCATTGGATTGTACGGGAAAAACTGCTGAAGAAAATATGTTTTCTTTATTTTTGGAAAATTTCATACGTATACAGTATTGTTCTAAACATTAAACGAACATGTTGGAGGTCTCATATAAAAATTAAAAATAATCGTTTTCTAATTTTTTTTGTTACAGAATTGAAAAAGTTTTTTATGCAAAAGTTGTAGGTTATGAAAAAATCTTCAACTTTTGTGGAAGTCACTTTGACCATAACCTCCAATATTTCCGAAAAAAAGCGAAAAATCATATTTTTTTCTTTTTTTTTCCATTTTTAAATAATAATTTTTCAAAAAATATTCTAATTTAATGTAATTGAGAAAATATATTCGATAAGAATGTTGTACAGCTGCTCCAGTTGTTGGTGGTAATTTTTCCAATTTGAAAGGGGATTTTGTTATGAAAATTTTGTACTGATGAAATCTTAAATCATCCAAAGATAATTTAGTGTTCTTGCACTTGTAAATTGACAGCCATTTCTAGCAATCACTTTTGGATCAGAATTCGTTTCATAAAACGGCCTAACTAACTCTGACTGAGAGATTTTATCAGCGAGTTTATTGTTGTTTTTTTACCTTTACCTGCAAAAGCAGAGGTTGTTAATGTATAATATCAACTTAAGTATATACTATTTTCAAATTTCATTAATTGCAATTCAATTTCATTAAATTACGATATTTTTTGAAAAATTTTCATTTAAAAATGAAAAAAAAAAAATTTGAATTTTCGCATTTTCTCGGAAATTTTGGGAGGTTCTACAAAAGTTGAAGGTTTTTCATAACCTACAACTGTTGTATAAAAAAACTTTTTCGATTCTGTTAAAATAAAATTAGAAAACGATTTTTGATTTTTATTAGTCTTCGAATATGTTTGTTTAATGCTTAGAACAATACTGTATAGGTGTGAAATTTTACATAAATAAAGAAAACACATTTTCTTTAGCAGTTTTTTCCGTATAATTCAATGGTGTAATCAGTTTTTTAATTTTCTCAAAAGTTTAAACAAATTATCAATAATTATTAAAAATTTATTTTTAAAACAGTGAGTTTTTTTAGTTTTTTCCATTTTTGAAGATGGTTTTAAATGGGAACTATAGTGGTTTATCATTGTATCAAAAAATTCACGTGAAAACGAAAAAAATGCGCACCCGGAGAACTCTCTACTAGAAAATTTCACCATGCAACTTTTCATCTGAAAAAAGTGTTTTTGACAGAAAAAAATGAATATCTCAGAAAATTATTATTTTTTTTAACTCAAAATTTTTTTGGTTATTTATAACATAAAAACAAATACTTTTACAAAGTTTCATCGAAATCGAATGATTTTTGCGGAAATGAAAAATGGAAAACAAAAAAAAATTATTACTTCGAATTTTCTCATATTTCTCGATGATTTTGAGGTTATGGTCACAAGTGTCTTTTACAAAAGTTGTAGGTTTTTTTATAAGCTACAACTTGCCTGTAGATGGTTTTTTGATACGACGTCAAGTTTGGCCGAAAATCGTGAAAAATCACACAAATCCATTTTTCCACCGCTTTAACCACCCCTCCCGTTAATTGTACCAACCCCCATGGCGTCGTTTTTTGTTTAGAAGTTCCTTGTTACTCCCTTAACCATTTCCCATTGGTAGATTTCGGGTGGTATTTTTCTTGTTTTTTGACTACTAAAACTGCTATCTTGCCTGCACTAAAAGTGGCCGATAATCAAAATCAGTGCTGCATTATTACGATGGCATCTACCACATTTTAACCCAGATCTGACCCCTTGCGATTTATTCCCGGGTTAAAGGTTACACTAGTTTCTGTAAATGGTTTGATAGAGTGAAAAAAAAAATTCGGTGTGACCCTCGTAGATAAAAAAGTTGATGTATCAACATCAATTTCTTGTAAATAGTGGTTTTATTACTTCTTATTGTACTAATCAATAAATGCAGTGCAATTGACTGAACCGTGGATGTATTTATTGAAAATATATCTGTAAAATGTGACACCTCGGATATTTGCAATACAACCTCATAAAACGTTTATAAACAATGCAGAAATAGTATCGAACGTCATCAGTTTTGTCATACCAAATGCTACTCAGCAGTATCAACAATTTCGATTCGATGCTACTTGTCCTTTGTTACTTGTGTGACACATCGATTTAAAACGTGTATTTCTAACAAAAAAAACATTGTTTCGTTCAAAAGTTTTCGGGTAGGATTTTGAAAGCCAATGAACTCAATTTATTTATTGTCTACTGAAATAACTTTTATAACCAAATAATTAATTCGTGTATTCATAATTTGTACTTTTTTTGGGTACCAAAATGATAATATACAGGATGTCCCGTTGGTAAACGGAGATATTCTAAAGGTAGGTAGAGGTAACAAAGGGCATTTTAAATAACCCGTATACAGGGTGATTCATTTGGAGTTGCGCATACAGTAAGGGTAGATGGAGGACACCGAGGTGCTTCTAAATAACCTATATTTTATGGGTCTATCGTTCTTTATAACCAAGATACAGGGTGATTTATTAATTTTTCCCATTTTTTTTCGATTAATCATAACTTATGAACCACCCTATACATTTTTATATTATTTGGTTCGTATGGTCTTTGTCCACAGTGGCGTCGATTAACATAATAAGAAAAGTCTTATTCCAGGTCCGGCCTTAAAAAAATTAATAAGTAGGTTTCGAGTCGAAACAACACCAGGTATATCAATATTTTAAAATTTTATTTACAAATTTGGAAAGAGGAGCAAAAATAAGTAAGGCTAAATGTATTTGATGTTTCCCCATACAAGTTTTTTACTTATTAACTCAGTCAAATCTAGATATTTCGAAAATGAGGGGGCATAAAATTAAAAAAACAAAATTCTTTCACAAATGGTACTGTTCCAGCTTTAATCCATAAAATCAACTATTTCTTATTCTCCTAATTTGTGGATCCCAACCTTATTGAAAAACGAGAGGACATGTCAGTATTTAGGACAAATTATTATTATCAATGACTAACTTTCAAACACCCTGTATGCTTATTAAAGCTGGAACAGTACCATTTGTGGAAGAAATTTTTTTTTTAATTTCCGAAATATCTAGATTTGACTCAAGTTAATAAGTAAAAAAGTTGTATGGGGAAAGACAAAACGTTGTTTTAAAAAATTGGATACGCTATGTTAATTTGTATTTGTCATTCAATAAAAAAGCTTTATAACTTTTTTTTTCTATCTTTCAAAATTAAGGTGTTAATTAAATAAAACGAAAATCGTCAATTTTGGTTTTCCCCAAATATCTCAGAAACTGGACCTAATATTTTAATTTTGAAAAAATTAATTGATTTCTCTTCAAAATACGCATCTTTTTTCCCATTCAATCAACTTTGTATCTATAACGGTTTCCGAAATCCCAATAGTGTTCAATTAAATTTGCGCCACCCTGTATATAGTGGCTAACAAATTATTGCGGAACATTAGTCAAAATGTTTATCTGTAAACACTTATAAGATTACAACACTTCGTCTAGATCAATAAGTGATTTTCAATATTAGGATTGGCAGCTATTTCTAGTGAAGTAACTGATGTGATTAAGTTGTTTTTTTTTTACAATGATCAAGTCATCATATTTACAAGTGATTTTGTCAAATTCGTCAATGGTTTTATAATTATTCATTATCACTATCAGTACAAGACTCTTCTAAAGAAATGAAATTTTTATTTAGAACCTGCGGTACCTTTTACCTATTATCCAGCTACTTTCGTTAACAGCTAAACGTTCTGTAAATGAGCAAAAATCGATCAGATTCATCAACCTCATTTTCAAAAATGTTGTTTCACTTTTACTAACTTATACAGGGTGACCCAAGGTTATACTGTCAAACATTCAGGATCGGTTATTCGGAAAAGAATAAGAGAATCATATTTGTAGGTAATGAACGGATCTTCATTTTCGTCCAAACAAAAATTCTGTGTCATATTTTCGGAAATATCGGCGAAAATAGGCGAAAAAAAAACACATTTTTGAGACCAATGGGCCATTTTCCCGCCCTTCCACAAATTTCAGACAGCTGAGATTTCCGGGGGTGAATGTACCCATGAATATCTGCAAATTAAAAAAAAATGGTGCCGGATAGACCTGATGCCCGTTTATTGGACTATTAACAGAAACGTGGTTTTACATTTTGTTTTCTTCATTATAACTTGTTTCACTTTCACTAACTTATTTATTGATAAATGTATAAAGATGGATCAGAAAAAAAATTACATTACATTAAAGAATGTAATGTAATCTGGAAGAGTTAGGAAGAGAAGGGCCAATTCGCTGGCCACCTAGATCTCCAGATTTGAGTAAAGTCGATTTTTATTTCTGGAGCTGTGTTAAAAACGAATTATAATACAAGGTACCTCCAACGACAGTCGATGAAATGAAGATTTTACAAGAAATATAAATACATGCCTAAATCTTGTAATTTTATCACTATAAAATTTGTTATTTTTAATCTTGATTTGATTAAAATTCACACCCCATAAACCTAAAATTCCTATTTCTTTAATAATTATCTCCAAATGTTACATTGCATCACCATTTTGTATTCAATTAATGCTTGTACTCCAAACAACAATAATTAAATAATCATTGGAATTGCTATTTATGCAACACCTCACGTTATTCATATTTACTTGATCGTGTCACATTTGAATAACTAGGGAGAAACACATTTGTTATTGTCGCTTATATGTTTTGATTTATGTATAAATGAACTGTTTAATATTGTGCTATCACTATCAGCGATTTAATACAGAATCATGTTACTGATAACAATATATATAGGTGACCACACATCATCGTGGAAACTTTTATACCATAATAATGGTCACAGAAATACATTCTTTAAATGCCATACCCAATTTTAAATATTTAAAAATATATATATACGAGACATTTCATAAATGGACATAAAATATTGAACATACAAAAAAAAAATTATAATTTCTTTATAGGTTATCCTCCAGCTGTTAGGCCTGTATATCCACCATATTCAGGCGATGCTGCAGCTCCTCCACCAAGTCCCAACAATGCACAGGGACCTCCTTCATCGGCGGCACAGGATCCTTATCGATATAATGCGAATCCAGGATCGGGGTACAATCCTAGACCTGCCTACGGACAAGCCCCAAGCAACACTGGACCACCTACTTCTCAGCCAGCCGGTTCTGGAAACTATCCTCCACATCCAGATTACTATCGTCCAGAACAAGTACAAGTAAGTTAAAATTTTCTACGACCCCAACATTTTTAATATTCTAATTTTATTTTTTTTTATAAAATATTAATCATTGGATATATTAATTGTAGGATTTAAAATAAATTTTTAAAAAATAATCTTTTATTGTGCTTTTAAGAAAATTTAATGTCTTTTATAATTCTTCACTCCATGAATTAGTTGTATGAATAGGTGTACCTACCTTTCTTTTGATTTTTGTGGCAGTAGCTTTAAGCAGGTAATTTTAGGTGGTTGTAAATTCCATAAAAAATTCATCACTGTCCATTTCACTACTAATTAGTCATAACGATTGACAGCACTTTGACAGACGTTGCGCGTGAAAGTAAAATATATCACACGACCGTGTGATATTGCTTCTTCTTTTTAACTTTAACGAGACTCGTATGAGTGTCAAAACAATTCGGAAATTGCCATTTTCATAGGTGGTCGTATGAAACGAATAATTCTACTTTATAGGTTGTCAATGTCAGTGGAGCTTGTGTTAGAAAGTGTAGTACGGAGCTACACAATTTTTAAAAAACGCGTTTCATTGTATTTGTATAGTGTAAGATATACACAATACTTATCTATAAACATAAAGTTTTGAGTTATGATAAACTAAACCAGTGTTATTAGAACTTTTTCATTGAATTGCTGAATAGCTAATCGGTTGTCAGTATAATATAGATTACACTAAAAAGCACCGCAACACAAGTGTAAGAATTTTGAAATTTCAAACAAAAATTATAACTATAGTGACATTGTAACATAACCTACAAATGTCACTTGGTTTTTTAAAAAAACACATATCACAGCAAATCGATGTTATTTCGAAAAGAAAATACACCAAATATTATTGAACACTACTATTAATTTAAAGCTAGAACAAAAAGGTAAGCGAAATACCTATATTTTACTTTTCCGGACAGTTCACAGTCCGAAAAAGTAAGAAAAAAGTTTTTTGACATATTCGAATAAAAAATACTTTATTTTCGCACCTTTAATTATCATATACCACTAGAAACAGGAAAATCAATAAGTTTATTGTATTTTAATATTAATAATAATTTATGAAAGCAAATAATTAATCTCAATGATAAAATCTTGAGAACTGATGTTTTCACTCCCGTCTCGTTCTATTGCTGGATAGCACCTTGCTAAGATAACGCCAGTCATTTATTCTTTTAAGAGACAAGAGCCTCGATAGCTTTTCAGATTTTATTATTTTTCACATCAAATAACAAATGCGATAAATTGCTACGCTATTGTAGTTGTAGACAAGTAAAGCCTAGAAAACGAGTAGAAACAGTCAAATAAAGGCTTTAAAAATTGTCATTACTCTCTTCTAATCATAGATGGTAGCACATCTAAAAAGTAAAGCCTAGTTAGACATTTACAAAAACTAGATTGTCAATATTAATATTAGGGTAACATCCCACCACTAAAAGAGTCTGATCTGTCATTTTGATAATACTAACGTTTGGTTTAGAATGTTGCCTGTCAGTCATTTAAATAAAGTAACATTAACGTTGAAAGTAACGGGTAATACATTCAGTTTTTTATCCATTCTTGCAAATGTCAAAACTTAAGATTGATTTGTGGATATTTTCATAAAATGGTTTATCTTTAGCAGGGAACAGGCACAGGAACTGGATACACAGGTGGAACTAATGCAAATAAAAACATGCCTCCACCTGCGCCTCAACCACCTAGACGACATCCTGATTTTGCCAAAGATCAACCTTATGCCTACGGTCAACCTCGTACTCCAATGTATGGTAAGTAATTGTTAAAAAATAACTGTACTAGTTGCGATGACACTTACGTTTTAATTTTTTTAGGTGGCTGGCCAAACAACAATCAATACAGGCCTCCCCAATATGGCGGAACTCCAGGTGGACCACAAGTAGCTCCTCAACAATGGAACCAGAGTGGAAGACCCGGAGGTCCCTGGCCGAGTAATCAGAACTACCAACAGCAACAACCCGGGCAACCACCATGGCCCGGAATGGCTCAACCGACAGGTCAGAATGCAAATATGAGACCAGTTCACAGGCCTGGCAAACCATTTCCAAATATAATGCCGCCTAGTGCTGGTGGTAAAGGCAATCAAGCACAACCTACACCCAGCAATACCTACAGTCACAGTCAGATGCCTAAACGAGAGATAACTTTCCCGCCAGACAGTGTAGAAGCAACCGTTCCAGTTTTATATCGTAGAAAACGACTATGTCGAAGTGATGTCGGACAGATAGACGCTTGGCGCATAATAATGTGTTTAAGATCAGGACTTCTTTCTGAAAGTACTTACGCCCTTGACATGCTTAATGTTCTACTATTTGACGATTCTTCGGTGGGATATTTTGGTTTGAATCAGTGGCCGGGATTACTGGATTTATTGATGGAACATTTCAAATGTAGTCTTGCAGATATGTTTGATGGTCCATATCCACGTGAAGACAACAACTCGGTTGAACCTGAAGTGGATCTTGGTGGTGTAACTAAACCGATAGATCCTAACTTGAAGACTATCATTCTGCACGAAACTACGAATTACACGTTGGTATCTCGCAAAGGACATCCAGTGAAACTAGTAGATAGACCGGAGGATATATTCGTTCAGGATCACGTCAAAGATTGGGACACCAAAGGGGATCCAAACCGCGCTAATATTCTAGCTGAGATACCAAGTGATCCCTGGTACACGAACGCGGATCACATTTTACCTCCTTTTCAAGCTGAATTTGGTCATATTCCGTTCCATATGAGATTGGACGATGATAATGTTAAATCTGAAGAGGAAGATAATGACTTGGAGAGGAAAATAAAAAGTCCTCCGCCTGACGAAACTCCGCCAGATGAAACGCCACCACCACCACCACCTACCAACATTTGTGACAAAAAACCTAGGACAAAGTCATTACTTGATGTGATATATCGAATTACGCATGATTCCGAAGCAAGTGAAACGCCGTCGTTAGAATCGACAAACAAAATAAAGACTGAGGAACTGAGTGAGGAAGTGAACTGTGAAGAAAGTCCAAGTATAGATCTGAATATTAGTGTAAATGGCGAGTGTGGTGATACGAAAGGACAATCGGTGCGGGATCCATCAGGTACCTTGAAACGTCGACGAATTTCAGATTACGAAGACGAAGCTTACACTAGAGATGAAGCTAGTTTAATGCTCCTTACCGAGAGCCAAGATAACATTGGTAAACGATGCGTTTGCCTTTCTAATATACTTAGGAGCCTTACTTTTATTCCTGGCAATGAAATTGAATTTGTCAGAAGCGGGACATTCTTAGCACTTATCGGCAAGTTACTCTTACTACATCATGAACATCCACCGAGGACTCAGAAAACTAGAAATTATGACAGAGAGGTAAGTCTGTCTATATTAACCGCCACTTTACATTTTATATTATGGTAACAGGAACGTTTTCTAACTTCCTTTTTTGTGTTTAATTTTTAGTAACTAACCCAAGGGTTTGCACTTTCATTTTTTCTTAATTTATTTTACATTTACATTTACAAATAAGTTTTTCCAAGATAAATTTCCATTCTCACTATTTCTTCTTTAGAATGTTCAGTCCCCATTTTAACTAATTAACTGTCACGGTCGCCATGTAATAACTTGGTTATTATCTAGTTTAATACAACAGGGAACCTTTATAATGCCTTTATCGATTACAGTACATTAACACTATCAACCTATTCCTATGTCGCGTCATCGGTTTTATACTATTCATAGATAAACTTGCAAGTATTCACATTCATGAATCATTGATCCTTTGTTTATTGCAAGTTTATCGATTCATATACTACAAAGTGTACCCCCCCCCCCTGATCTTTCGAATGCGTTTAAATCCCCTCACGTGAAGTTCTACATTTTAAAATTATTGTCTAACTCGTTACTGGACTCTCGTTAGGAAAATCGCCGAGACACGTCGACTTTTGATTTCTACAACGTACATTTTTTTTATAAATAGTGTACCCCTAATTTCATCTCTTACTGGAGGGGAGCAACCCTTTCGAAAAATTTAAATAGCAGGTTTTATTCTCCATTCAACCGTGCAAAAAATTTTAAATTTGCTTCATTACATGTTTGTTTAAAAATAACAAAACACCACAAACAGGAAGGAAACTAAACTACAATTACAATAAATGTTCAAAATGTTCCCCGTTGACCTCCTGGCAAAAATAAAGTCTATTTTTAGTTTCAGCTCTGACTCTTTGCAAAAAAAAAATAAAAAAAAAATAAAAATAAAAAAAATATATAAAAAAAAATAATAATAAAAAAACACGGTTAAATAGAGAATAAAACCGCCATTCAAATGAGCTATCACTCACTACCCCATGTTATTTAAATTTTTCGAAAGGGTTGCTCCCCTCCAATAACAAAAATGTACATTGTAGAAATCAAAAGTCGACGTGTCTCGGCGATTTTCCTAACAAGAGTCCAGTGGCACAATTACATTTTAAATAGACCCTGTATTTTATTTAAAGTCTCAATATAGCTCACTTTTTCCGTTACTGGTTTAGCTAAGTTTTACTGGGTTTTTCAGTTTTATGTGAAAATTGTTTTTTCTAATAAATTGCCAGTCTATCTGGTGTGTTTCTGCAGCTTTATCATTTTTTATGGTGTTGACTGTGGTCTAATCTCGCTCTTAATGAACTCTCTTAATGATATTGAACGATTCAGGTTCTTTTATTTGGTTATAGACATATTTTGAGAACTCTCTAACTGATGTTCATTTCAGGTTCCTCTATTGAGTTGTGTTGTACATTGCTTTGCCTTGCCTTGGATTGCTATTTGAACTCTTTATCAGTTTAGGTTCTTTTATTTGATGGTGGTGTGCATTGCCTTATGATATTAATATTCAGGTTCCTATTTCGGTTTTGTTGGTCATTGTATTGCTTGGTGGAATCTTTCATTGGTATTGATTCTATTTTCTTTTTGTCTTTTTGTCCTTTTTTATTTTAATGTTCTGTATATTGTTTTTACATTTCCAATATTTTTTTTCATTAGAAATCTATTTTACAGCATTGTTTATAAGAATAAAGCAATTTTGACTTTGACTTTGATGAATTCAGGTTCCTCTATTTGATTGTGTTCATTCCTGGGTGAACTTTTCACCCTACTGATCAGTTCAGGTTCCTCTATTTGATTATGTTGTGCATTGTCTTGCTTTGCATTGGTTAGTAAACTCTCTTATCTGGTTTTTATTAGTTCAGGTTCTTTTATTTTGGTTGTGTTGTGCATTGATTGCCTTACGATCTCTCACTGAGGTCTTGAACCCTTGAAGTCGGATTTTTTTATCAAATTGGTTAAGAGCAAATCGAAAAAATTTAAAATTATTCTAAGCCTTTAGTTTTAGTCTGATTTTTGTGAAATTTTCAGGAAATACTAATAATTACAAAACATAGGGTGAAGAACCCTTGATTTTTTTTGTAAACCTTCGAAAAGTATTTATTTTGTTAATTTTAAATGGAAAATCACAAAAAGAAGAATCCGCGCCATTCTGTATTAAATCTATGAAAATTTGCTGCCATTTGTTTTAATAAATATCAAGTAGTTTTTAAATAATATGCTTTCCCACCTTTTTCTTAAATATCTTTGCATAGTGCTGCCTCATCGTTTCAGAAATTTAAAGCTGTCGAGAAACAGTCCATCGCCAAGTGTTCCCAGTTGCGCGCATAATAAATACAATTTTATATTAGAAAATCCTCATAAAATAGAAGTGAAATTTGCCCTTAAAATGATTTCATAGTATTGGTGAAAAAAAAAAAAATTTACACCAAAAAACCGTTATTTTGAATGGGACATATATGTCCAAGTAGATATCGATAAAACATTTTATTGTAAAAATGAAACATAAAAATGACAATCAAATGGTATCAAAAGGATTAATTTCCGTGCTTCCTCCTCCGGTTCTTTTGTAGAAAGTGTTTTTTTTTTGCTCATCTGAAATAAAAATTCCTATTGGGACAAATGTAAGTAAGTCTAATGGGACTTATGTGATGATTTTAGCCATATTCTTATAACTAATATACGTTTAGAATATCACTATTGTCAGCAGATGCCTCATAAAGACTGAATTTGGAATATTCTGCACAAAATGGGTTTAATTTGAACCAGCAGACAGTTTAGAACTTCAAAGGGATAAAGTAAACTAAATTTAAAAATTAAATAAAAAATATGACGTTCTATTTAAAAACTGTATGTTTCCTTTGATCTGTAAATATGGAGCAACATTTGTTATCAAAAATAATTTTTAAATGTAGATCTAAGGACGCCTTGAAATTTCGCTAAATAATAATTTTTCGTTTTAATGGAGTTATTGGAATTTTCTCACTATTAGAACATATACATAATCTGTAATTCATTTGTAAATTACTAAATTATTATTATAATTATAAAAATGTATTTTGTAAATATGCTGAATTACCTATTATGTCAATTGCCTTTTGGTAAAATAATTACAGCAATTTTACACCAAAAAAACCGCCATTTTGAATGGGACATATGTTGTCCCAGTAGACATCAATAAAACATTTTATTTAAATAATCTAAAAACTAAATAGTATCAAATGGTATCAAAAGAATTAATTTCCGATTCTCTGTCACTGTCAAACAATTTTCGTGCTTCCAAGCGGTTTTTTGCTCATCTGAAATAATTCCTATAGGGACAAATGTAAGTAAGTCTAATGGGACATATGTGATGATTTATAAATAAGTTCTTACCTTTATTATGACTATATTCTGTACAAAATGGGTTTAATTTGAACCAGCAGACAGTTTAGAAATTTGTTTGGGATATATATGTCCCGATAGACTTGAAAAGGTTAAAATATTTGTAAATAAGTTAAATTTTGTTTGTGTATTACATAAATATTTGTTTTTGTTTTAGGAGGATGCAGATTTCGCTGATTCATGTAGCAGTTTGCAGGGTGAAAGTGAATGGTGGTGGGACTTTCTTGTGCAAATTAGAGAAAATATTCTTGTTTCAGTATCAAATATAGCTGGACAAATAGATGTATCGTTATTCGATGAAGAAGTGGCTAGGCCTCTGTTAGATGGACTTCTTCATTGGGCCATATGCCCATCGGCAACCGGTCAAGATCCTTTCGCTTCTGTAGGTCCTACGTCGTTGCTTTCCCCGCAGAGGTTAGCTCTGGAGGCCCTCTGCAAATTATGTGTAACAAATAGTAACGTAGATCTGGTGATAGCAACACCTCCGTTCTCCAGATTAGAAAGGCTCTGCACCGTACTCACCAAGCACCTTTGCAGATCGGAGGATCAAGTATTGAGAGAATTTTCGATAAATTTGTTGCATTATTTGGCCGCAGCAGATAGCAGTATGGCGAGAGTGGTCGCTTCGCAAACACCGTGCGTTTCGCTGTTAGTGGCTTTCATCGAGCAAGCAGAACAAAGTGCTATGGGCGTAGCCAATCAACACGGGATAAGCGCTCTCAGAGAGAATCCCGATTCGATGGGAACAAGTTTGGATATGTTGAGGAGAGCCGCCGCTACGTTAGTGTTTCTAGCGAGACATCCGGAAAACAAACCTTTACTGGTGCAACAAGAATCAAGGCTGCTTGCTCTAGTTATGAGCCAGATACTAGACCAACAAGTAGCTTTATTGCTTTCCAAAGTGCTGTTCCAGATATCTCGTAGCTAATCCACTCTACCTCTGTAGATACTGAACTGTTGTTGGTTGTCTATGCTCTATGCGGCCTTGATGGTGTACAGATTAATAGACCCGTGTATAGTTTGATTTTCCCGGACTTTTACCATAAATGACAGAGTGTGCGTGCGTGAGTGTGAGTACGAGTGTTGTGAGACTTTGTGACACCAAGGACTAGAAACGAGATCCAGATCTCTCGGATAGCTAATCAATTCACATAGTGTGTAATCCATTATTGTACCATTTTGTAAATTAAGCGACAATATGTCTTTCTGGAAAATGTTAAACATACACATCCATGTTACTTTTTTTTTATTATTTATTCATTTGATATAAACATAAACAGTAGATTCCAACTGCTCGATCTGGTGCGGAGGCGGTGCAGGTGGTTGTCTCATCATCCGTTTGGTATATCCTGCACACACACACTTTCTCTTCATTCATGTTTGGTATTACTGTGCGAATGCTTTATACATGTCTGATAATGAATTTAATTAATTAAATAAATGTACAAAGGAAGTACCGAAAATGGTGTTTTTATACAAGTTTTAATTTTCTATGTATATTTAGAAATGTTTTATACACATCCCATTTTAGCTGTTACATTTTGGACTCTGTTAAAAAAGAACAACTAAAAGGACTGTAATCATTAGAAAAAAAAATGGCAGTCTTGATCTAGAACTCAAATGTAGTTTAAAATATGTGGTGATATTTTTCTGGCTGTAGGTATAATTCATCTTATGTATGATTGCATATTGTAAAATAAGTAAATGCTAAATACATTAAAACTTTTTTAATTCATAACACATTATAATACTCCTAACAACTACAATTTATGCAGTCAGTCACAGAGCACAGACTTTCTTTCTGTCTTCCAGACTCACCACAAACTAGTAAGTACCCCCAAACAAAACTTATAAAACTCCATCCAACAGTATAAATTGATAATTAATTAAGTTATGCAAGAATTAATTGTTTCAGGTAATCATTTTTACTTTAATATTTATTTTTTCCTAATACTCTGCTGTAGGAATTTTCTTCCTTTTCCGTGCTTGAATATACAGGGTCCTGCAACAGTGGCGCGGTGTTCCAAATCTCTATTTAGGAAACAGGAATACAATTTTCTACAATGTTTTATTGATCACGCAAGATGCTCAATTTTTTTCTGACCTGACCTGACCTGACCTGTATTTTTTATTTCGAAAATATTGACGATTTTCGAGATTTTTAGCATATTCGTCACTCAGAATATTTGAAATTATAAAGTTGTGCCAAATGTATCTGAAATTGACTTGTGATATACAGGCTATGAAAAACAGCTTGCCAATAAAAATTTGCAGAATCTTTCTTATTTCAAATGGAACAAACACCCTGTATATTACCGATCCATAAGTAGTGTCAACAATGGCTTTCCAAATTTCATCAAGAATTCCCTATGGTTAAGTTCACTAGTTTTTCTTAAAATAGATCTTTTTCTTTACAAAAAAAGGCATATATTCATATTTCTACGCTATAACCTAAATGAACGACTTTTTTGACGACTGATAAAAATACACGAACGACTGATAATAATATACAAAGATATCTTGGTTTAATTACACATAAGGTGTACAAACAAATATGTTGGTTAGGAAGGTTTTTGAATCTTGATTAATATGTTATTCTTTTTTTTTTTTGTTTCTTGGGTTTAGGATTCTTTGTAAATTAAACAATTATTGGAAAGACGTTTCGCTCCTGGCCAGGGGCTTCATCAGTTTATTTTCATTTTAAATTTTTACAAACGATAGAAAAGAAACATTTTTAAAAGTGTATACAAAAAAGTTTTGCAATCCGAACCGGCAAATATACAAGAACAATCGTTGTCGAAAAGTAGTAATAATAAAAATATTACAAATATTAATAGTTTTCCAAGTACAAAACAAAACGTCAAATGATTTTTAAAAAAAGAACAAAAGTAAAAGTGTACTTGGAAAACTTGTAATATTTTTATTATTATTTTTATCTCATGGTAAATGGTAAGGTTAATTATAAAATTGTTTGCTACTTGTTATAATTTTTGTAGGCCTGATAATGGCTAATAGCCGAAACTAGTTGCCGATATTGTTCAAATTTCCATTTTTATATTATGTGATTAGTTTTTATTTATTTATTTATTAATATACGGGATCACCCCCATTATAACAAATTTTGTATACATTTAAGTAAAAATGAATGAATCAACTTATATACTAAATTAAGATAAAATTAAACAAATAAAATCACTAACAAACATTAAAATAAAAATATCACAACTTAAACTATCTTTAACAGAATTCCTGAACATAGTTAACGAACCACCAAATATGTCTATGCTTTTGTTATTAATTATTTTTAAAGTACGCTCAATAGGCGAATGCATGCCATAATTTGTAAGGTGAAAAGAAATATAGAATAAATTTATGTTTATTAATACACTTTGGCCACATTTGAGATATGTTTGCTTTATTATTATTATTATTACTACTACTTTTCGATAACAATTCTTGTGTGTTTGCCCGTTCGAATTGCAAATTTTTTTTGGATACACTTAGAAATGTTTCTTTTCTATCGTTTGTAAAAATTTAAAATGAAAATAAACTGATGAAGTCACGGGTCAGGGGCGAAACGTCTTTCCAATAATTGTTTTAATTTATGAAGAATCCTAAACCCAAGAAACAAAAAAAAGACAAACAAATATGTTTTTTCATGTAATGTTTGTTTAATTAAAGTTGATATTGAAACTTTTGCAAAATATGTTCAACATGTCTTCCATTTTCAATGTATGCAGAATTGAAGAAAGACTGGTCCACACTTCGCAAGACAGCTGATTTAATGGCTCGACGAAAACCATATCTTATCAGTCGTTTGTAACAACAAAAACATTTAACATTTTGTGACTTTTTTACGTTACTTAATTATCCTTACAAAAATTAAAAATTGCCTCCGTCCATGTTTTTAAAAAACTTCACAGAATAGAACTTTTTCCCAACGGATGGATTGGTACTTATGGACCTATCTATAGCTTGGTCTCCCCGCTCGCCAGATCTAACACTACTGGATTATTTTTTGTGGGGTTATCTTCAAGAATTGGTTTATTAAGCGTTACACCAACTATGATTCAGGCGGCCTGTACAAGAACGCTTTTAACACATTTTGCAACTTACATGAATTCTGCAGGAAATAATTTTGAACACTTGCTGAAATTAATACTTCATGAAATGTTAATGTTTTTGTTGTTATATAATAAGAAAAACACCAAGTATGTGTTATCGTTGTATTCCAACTAGAATGAAAATATACAGGGGGCGCTATTTGAAAATAAAAGTGAGGGGTAATAATTTTTTTTACATTTCATTAGAAAGGTACTTTAATGCCATTCAAAGCAGTTTTTAATTTTTTAATTATCTTGTCAAATAAGCGAGATATTGCCTGTATACGATAACTTGGTACACCAGGTATATATAAACTAAAATTTTGCAAACTTTTAGTTTGGTGCTTTTTATATCTCGTGCCTATTTTGTATTACTGCAGATAGATACTAGATTACGGCTTATCAAATAAATATTAGAAACAGTTGAATATTCTGAAGATGCTAACATAGTTCGTGAAACTTTATATCGAGTGTAAGTGTAAGCTACTATAGCAGCGACTGTTTGAAGGGCGTGGTTATGCTTTTAGTTGACGGTATTGATGTGACTGCTATAACTAGAATTACGACTTTGATCGCAGCTACTACTATAACTAATAGTTATAGTTATAGCAGTTGCATCATTAGTCATATGACAGTGTAACCGTGTCCACCAAACAGTCGCTGTCAAGTGAAATCTCTTTATTGTACAATATTCACTTTGGAGTGTTTTATGCATTAAATAAAAGCCAGGACGAATATAGATTTGAAGGTTATTAAATTTGTACCACCACTTTTTCATCTACAGTGCTAAACTATGTTGATAACTTTGTGGTCTTTGCTGTAAAATACTAGCTGACCATATTGTTTAAATGAATACGAGAGAAATCATTAAGTGCTATACTGAAATCGCGATTGATACGGAGTAATAAATCAAAATTTTATGGAAATTTTACAGCATCGGCGGCTCAAACAAAATCTATGATTTTAAATAGCCGGTAGTTAAAAGGTGTGTTAAAATTAAGAATTTTGTCCGTGCCGCCCGGTTTTTATTGAACATAACAATAGACACTATCCTTTTTAAGACTCGGATGAGCGCACAGTTGGGTAAATTAGGGTGTATTTGTTTGTATTATTATTTTTTTTGTTACTATTTTAAACTTAAATAATTGTAATTTAACCGCCGGGGTGCTTGTTTTCCCCTCGCCACTAACCTCTGAAAAAAACAATTTTTTGTCTTTTTTTGGTGGGTAAACTTGGTAAATTCAATATTTTCATTTTTTAAAGTACCTACATACCGAAATAATACTCAATAATATATATTAAAAAAATATATATTGATGATTTTATGTACCCCGTAACTAATATATAGGCACCCACATCTGAACTTTCCTGTTCTGATAGATATATTAATTACTCCGGCTCGATCGCGATTTCAGTATAATCATAATTTATTTTGCATAAATTAATAATTATGTTTTTAGTATGAGCTTTTCTAAAATATTTTCGCATTTGCATTTTTTTACTAAGAAGGGAAAGGAAACTAAAAGAGGAGGCGTACTTTTAAATTTTTATGAATTAATTTTGTTTGTTTTATCTACAAGCAATTTTATTTTTGAATCCACCAAAATAGATCTTTTTCATATGTAGATTTGAGGAGTGCCTTGAATCCCTGACCACAACTTTCTGATTGGTCGACACATTGACGCCAAGTAATGTGTCGTTATTTGAATGACTTTTACAATCAATGCTCAATTCCTGTATTGTTTGTGTTGTACTATTCGCTGATTGGCTGAAATCCATTTCCATATGTAAAATATTGTTTAATATAATGTATTGAAAATGTTAAAAATCCTTTGTGTGTAAAATATTATTGGAACACAATAAAAGGACAAACGTTTAATACCCATTAAAGTACCTCGTTTATTTTTGTATATAGGTAGTTCATGGTTTTTTATTGGAATAGATTGTAACCAAGCAAATTAAGGTAAGTAACTAGATATTAGAAAAACATTTCTCAGAAAAGTTAATTTTACAAATAAAATAATATTAAACTTCAAGCAAATATCCGGGATAAATATTTTATTTAAAATAATGTAAAATCGGCGTAGAGTTTTAAGAATCATTTTTAATAAATTCGTAAAAAATGTAAATATTCTGGTAGATTTTAATAAAATTAATACTATGAAATAATTATAACGGTAATAATATTTATGCCAATTGCAATTCCATTAAACAATTATCTTTTTTTTTTGTTTTATCTGACTACTTGGGTATATATTTAAACATTAAAACACAATTATATTCAAATTATATATTATATTTAATTTAAATAGATATTCATTTTAGCTAAGAAAGTTATAAAAACTACTGGACTATAAAATATTACCTACTTGAATATTAGCGATGGCGCCTACCCCTTCTATCTTAAGTTAAGAGGGTCATTAATTTTAACAAGAAAATAGTTGTTTGCTATTGGTTGTATCTTTGAAAGAAGTGACATTAATGCCACAAACATGGCGGCAAGGATCAGATACTTATAGCCCAGTTATTTTAATTTATTCAAGCAACTCTAAGATATACTCGAACTTTAGCATCAACTATGATTGTATTTACAATTATTTTTCTTATTAAATTTTTAATTTAACGCATTTTTTCTAAGATGCAATTCTAATTTAGTCCTCAAAGACAAATCTTAAAAGGCATCCATTTATTGTTGAAGCTAAGAATTTATTACCTTCTAAATACCATTGGGCCGCAAGAAAATATGCGCTTCTCAAAAGTATATTCATAAAATTAAGATGGCAGTTACTGTCAAGTTTAGAGCAACCCTTATGAACGTTATTTTAATACAGTGCCCTATAGTGGCAAAGAAGGGTAGCCCTTTGGTCACCAGGAGTGCCAACCTTTAAACATTTAAAAATATGTTCGTTCGTTTGCATTTATGGAGACTGATATATCTATTTCACCGAATTTTATAAAATAAAGCCAATCGTAGTTTTCTGAGATAGAAACATACTGTATGTATTAATTTGCAATTATATTCAATAAGAAAAATAGGTTAAGATTAGTTCAAATAGTCATAATGTCTTTTAAAAATCTTCAGATGCTAAAATGAATATGTCCTGCTTAAGTTCAAAAAAGTGACTAGATCTTTTTGGCTAGCTGCTCTAGTGTTAAAGGCCGTGCGTGATAGATGTATCCACGCTGTTTTGTGAACGAGCCTTACATAAATGTCAGTTGTCTAATGTCAACTTCAGTCAAGCCCCTCCCACCCTGCATGGTTATGATTAGAACATGGCGGAAGTTTTGTTGTAAACATAAGTTTAGTTTCGAATGTTTGTGTTTCAAATGAATGAACTTTACGATATGTTTATCAAATCGTAGAAGTAATGTGTCATAAATAAAAGTGGTATTATAACAATTCGCATGATTTATCACACAGATGTCAGCTGTTACACATTCTGTGCCAGGTTAGTATTTATTATACAGGGTACCAAAATGTTTGGGGTGTCTTATTGTCAAAAATTTATTTTACTTAATTATATTTAGGAACAATACGCTTGTAGTAAGGCATATTTATATTATACATATTCGTTTTAAATGTAACACTAGGACAATTATTTATGTAATGATGAACCTTGTCTGTTTCACGGTTTTAGAAATATCACATTTTATTAATTGTTATTCCTATTTTTTTCTGTTCTATGAATATGAATCTATTAAAATATAATTGTTTTTATTATTGTTAGTGATTGGCTTTTAACCTAACCTCTAATTTCATAGGTGCTGATCCTACGAAGGGCATCCAGAAGAGGAGAGCCGTTAACTTAGGGTAAGTTTGTATTTATTTTATGCATGCTAATGAGGTTTTTATGCATTTCGTCGATAATCCTTAAAAATAATATTCCCTGCCCCTAAATAACTGTGACCATTCATACAAACAAGATTAAAGGTTTGCATAATTTGCGTTGCATTCATGTTTTCGTAGATGTCGCTACATATTCTAAAATATTCTTGATTTGTTACCTCATTTTCTTAAAGAACATTTTCGTTTATGGAGCTTTGCGGCATTTTTAGATTCAATTATGATAAGAAAATTATTTTTTCTTATCAGTTCATAAATAACTGGTAATGGGCTGTTTGTGTATTAAAACCCTCAGAATATGGTCCTTTGCAATGGAAACCCTTAATTTTATATTGATAAAAGATTCTTTTTTTGTGAATTCCATAAAAATTGTTTTTTGAGATAGCAGAAAAATACTTATGAAAATGTAGGTACCTACACTCTTTTTTTAGTGTACATGTTTATCAAAAATATAGAATTTTTATTGCATAAAATATGGAATCAATTTTCCTACGAATTTAAATATTTTTAATTTATGTCAAATTTGGTATATAATGTTTATAGAGTATTCTTAATCGGTACATATGGACGTCAAACCTATGAAACCTCTTAATCTTTGCCACTTCATTGTTACCAAAAAATAAGTTATTTTAAAAACTGACTTTAGTTTTAATAACATATCCAAATTTATAAAATGTGCAGCATAACCCTTTAGTATACTTGTTTTTGGTAACTACTAACTAAAATCAAGTTAAATATTTTTAACTGTTGTTAAAAAACGAGGGATCTCACGGATTCCATGCCAGAATTAATGCTAGGAAAATTAAACATTTGTGATTACAGGTTTTTGTTTTAAAATCATTATTTAAAAGTAATATTTATAAATTTTGAACATAATTAATTCAAAAAGTAAAATATGGCAAATAGAATAGATGGTCTGTTGAATTGAATTTGATCAGTTGGTAGTAAAAATACTATTAAAATATTCCATGAGGGTCCTTTTTTAATGTTACCATTGATTTTTCCAAACAATATAGGCAGCAACTAAAGCATGAAATGCTGATATAGCAAAACATATTGCAAAAATATATTTTAGTTATTATAAACAATAACTGTCCAGTCCACCCGCACAGTTTTATTGACCTAAAATTTCCTAAAGAACATTATAGGCTTTAAATTTATTTGCAACTTTGTAATTGGTCTTCTAAATATTCATTCCTGTACCTCAATTTTCTGAAGGGAATTTTGTATTGAAAATGTATAATAAAGAAAAACCATTTAAGGTATTTACATTAATAAATTGAAATTAATGCTGTTTTTCTTGATTGTCTGGGTGGTTCTGATGTGTTGATTCTACTGGAATCTGGATGTCCTAATTTGATATTCAAGGGACTGAAGGGATTCAAAGAGCATGAAAAAAATGTACAAGTATCAGAAACCTATGTTAAATAGTCCAAGATTAGGTATTTTGTTTTTAAATATTTTTTAATTTGTCTTATATTAGTTGACTTTGTATATCACATAATCCCCTACAGGATCATGTTCTTCTTATATGAAGGTAGTTTATTTTAGGCCCGATGATGGCTTGTTAGCCGAAACTAGTCGCCTAACGTCTAATATATTTTTGTGGTACATGACTTTATGTTTTATTGCTTAAAAAAATAAATTTTGGTAGTTATCTGTATAACAATCCTGATTAAATAAATATCGCTAGGACAACTCAATTTGTAAGATCGATCAGCCTCGATCTAATAGTTAAGCAGCATTCGCCGCCGTGGTTAGACTGTGCTGGGTGATCGTACGTTACAATTTAAGGCCCCGTCGTAGGGGGCAACCAGGATACGGTAAAATATAATTTTATTATAATGTGCCCAAAAAAATGTGAAAAAAATTGATGTAAATAATTTGAAAATATCCAATTGAATATTATCTTCAACTCTTTCAATTAAGTAAAATAGCCAAACTTACGGTTTTTGTCGTACCATCATCTGAAGGCTTGCCATTGTTATGTTATTTGGGGATACCCGAAATCTAACATAGTCATGTAAAACTGATGAATTTTCGATATATTACTTCGTAATGGTAAAATTCGTAATGGTAAAATTAGTAAATATTTTTATTTTTAATTAAACTTGGTGTTTTATTGGGAAATGCGCAGATAGCCGTCACCTATGTGTCATATTTAGTTGGTTTTTAAATCCGTATAACCAGCCATTTTACTCATTTCTTTAATTCATCATAACTTATTTTTTTAATATTCGATAGACGTTTTCTGTATTATCTCAAAACAACACCCTGTATATCATCGCATGTAACTCGTCCGATGGCATATAAAAAGTATATATATTTTTTAACATATGCTGAGATAAATACAGGATTTATCCTTAAGATAAACATGTTAAGTTGACAAATGATCCATTAAATTGCCTAAATAAAATGACAAATTCATTCATTTATTCGGTATTTCGCGACTGCATAAACTTATCGTCATTTATAAAGCTTTAGTTTATCCTCCGATTTGGAAGCTGGGGATTTACGGAAATCCCTCAACAGTAACCTAGGCAACATTTTCGCTCTTCATGAATAAAGTAGAAGCTTGAGGTAGATATTTGTATCAAATTAGATAATGTTCAGGAATGCCGTAATTATATTTAAACTTTATTTTATGCATGGCCGAAAATGTACTAATACAAAGAAAGTGATCAGGTCTGGGCTATAAGATGGATGCTCTCGTGCACGAGATTGACTCGTTGATAAGAAAAAAGAAGTCCTGATTAGATTAATTATAGTTTATCGAACTTTGTTGTCTTGAGGGGGGTTCCAACTTCCCCCGGGCCTGTTCAGTGATGCCACTTTTAAGGGTTCTAAAAAGTTATTTGTTTCTCAATTTAGACCAAAAAACCAACTAGAAACAAGGTACTACATTAATATAAATCACAGCTTAATTTTGTTACTGATTTTGTACTGTTTGTAAGAAAGTGTTTTAATATCTTTTTATAGCTGAACCAGTCACGAGAAGTTTACCACAAATTCCGATTTTATCAATGAAAATTAAAAAAAAAACTACCAAGTCCATAATGGGATATTATTCACACTTTGATTAATGTTGAAATCCATAACCATACAAAAATTATAACTGTACTATTTGCACTGTTTTAATTGAACGGTCAATTTATAGGAAAATCTTTACCTAGAAAAATATTTTTGTCTTAAAGCAGTTATATATTTAACTGTTATGTTCCTGGAGGATATTTATTTACTTTTTTTTATATACTGTATTTTTTAAATCGTGATTATACAGTGCTATGTTGAAAAACGTAACTGATAGAAAGATGGTTTAATACGAAAAAGTTACGCATGTAAAAGGTCAATGAAAATTGATATATCTCCTACGGTTCGCGTCTTAAGAGGTTCTCAGAAAATTAGATAATTAAAAAATCTAAAACTTTTGTACTTGTCAATCATTTTTCAACATAACCTCAAAAAACGCTAAAAACAGTTTATAATTTTTACCTCCCTATAAATTAAAATCAATGTGTTCGAGACTTTTTCGAACACTCATATTTAATAAAATATAATTCAAAAAGTTTAAAAATAAATAAAATTAAAAAAGTAAAAAACTTTAAAAACTTAAATAAAGTTTAAACAATCCGTCACATTATTGAAGGAGCTTCAATAAAATCTAAAATATTTTATTTTTATTGAAGCTCTTTCAATATACCCTCTTACACGGTCAATATATTGACAGAAATCAAATATTGAATCAATATATTGACCATCTGAGAACCCCTTTATACAGGAAAATGAAAAATGTGCAAAACGTTTCCTTTAAAATATGTTTTTTTTATTGAAAGGATGCTTTAATTCGGAAGTGTCAACTTTCCGATACGACGTTTCGTCTCTTCGAATGTTCACCCGCATTTATTATTTTGGGGTTTTAAAACTTATTTTGATGTTTAAAATGGCTTTTACTTCTCCAAAAATCTAATTAATATTTTAAATATTAAGAAAAAATAAAAAAAGATAATACGTAAAAAATACAAAACAAAAACACATTTAATTTATCCGCAAAATCCGATTTATACCTCAAACTAGCTGATGTAACTGAATTGAGGATATTAAAATCCAAAATAAAAATTTTTATGGCATGGGACCGTCCCCTAAAATATTCAGGTAATTTTAGTTAATGTACAGTTTAATTTACAATCAAAAATAGATTAAGATTTGTGCAAATTTTTTTTCAATTATTTACTATTCATGGCTACAAAAATGGACATTACAAATCAAGTAGAATATTGTAGGTATAAGAGCTGGAACTGGATATAGATTCCACTTAACACAAGCATGGTTAACTTGATGATTAACTTCTGAATATAAAACTCCAAATTCTGAAATTGGCTCATGGTTGCGATGGACTTTTGGTCTGGTATTTTTGAATCATGCTGAGGTTGGGGACTGCTTTCCAGAGAATTTTTGTTATTATTTGTGGGCATCAATTGAAAGAAAAACTAACTGTTGTGAACCTTTTCATAGCCATTTTAATTCAAATTTTTTACACTCCCCATCCCCTGATATATTTAGATTTATATTCGTGTTAAAGGATGTGCATTAATTTCTCTTTATTTATATTTTTCCAATACCCTGAATAATTTTGACCTCCGCGCGCAAGTGATATACGAGATTTTAGGGGGTCGCGCGCAAGTGAAATAAGTTAGCACCAGAACTGACCGCGGCGCGCAAGTGATATATGCCCAAAAATGCAGGTCCGTATTAACAGATTAAGTTGATGGTAATTCTGAATAGACAAAACGTCATATCGAAAATTTGACTCATCAAGATTAAAGTCTGCATTATTTCAATATAAAAGTACATCTACCATTTTTTAATGTTTTTAAAAATAAACGAAAATGGACATTTTTTTAAGTATCACTCTATAACCCGAGTTCTGTAAGAGATATTCTAATTTGATTCTAAGATTCTGCTATTTAATCATCCTTTTATCGTTTATGTTTTCAAGATAGCAGTGTTAAATTAAGATAAAAAACACCCTATAATTTTTTTTTGAAAACTATAGATATTCAAGTATCTGATGTTTCCCCATTATTTGTAAAACTTTACGTGAAAAAATCCCTTCCCTTTTTGGCATAATTTTTACTTACTGTGTCTATACAGTGTGTTTCGGGAACATAGTACACCTTCTTTTGAGATAAAATTTTCAAAATCGGAACATAAATATTAAATATCACTTTTTGACGTTATTTTGTATTTGTATTTATATAGGGTGACTCATAAATGTGGTTGCAGAGGGCATATAGTGTTTTTAGCTTTAACGAGTCGCCCCGTTTAAACAATGTATTATAAAAAATTTGTATTATCTTAAACAAATTGAAAAAAAATATAGAAAATCCGTGTTTTGTGCACCACCTTGTATTTTAAAAGTTTCGCCGTCAACTTTATAAATTAATACATTTTCACATTACCAAAAGGTAAGTATTTAACTAAGCAAAATACCCCTATAAAGTTAGCGGAGCCACTTGCAAAAAAATTGATAAAACCTATTCCAATAATTGTCGTGAACGAAAAAAATTTGTCGCGTTCTTAGTTTTTTTTCTAGAGGCTCTGCTAACTTAATATTAAGTTAGCGGTGTCACTCGCAAATAAACATCTAATATCATCACAATTGTTATGAATAATTGTCGAAGTCCATCTGACGTAAAAAAAATGCAAAAAATCCATTCCTTATGGGATATATCTTGAGATTTCCTGGTTTCTTGGGAAAATTCGCACTTTTGGCAACAGCGCAATTGTATTTGTGTTCACGACAAATACATTTCGGTCGTTCGACAATTGTTCAGTTCATTTCTGGATGAAAAAATAAATCAACAAAGTTTCGTGGGTGTATTACTGTGAAAATGTAATATTTCTATTATTCAGGATTAAAACGTAGTATTTTTGCTTCTGGGAAATAGGAGGTTTCATAAAAAAAACTTTATATTTGTCAATAATGACACGAAAAAAAAATCGTAAAAGATCATTATACAAATGCGCTGTTGCCAAAAATGCGAATTTTCCCCAGGAACCAGGAATGGATTTTTTGCATTTTTTTACGTCAGATGGACTTCGAAAATTACTCGACAATTATTCATAACAATTGTGATGATATTTGATGTTTATTTGCGAGTGACACTGCTAACTTAATATTAAGTTGTCAAAATATTACTAAATTTAATGGTAAATTTTTACTTTTAATTTTAAAATTTCAACACCCCCAGAAACTGAGCCTTTAAAGAGTTCATTTCCCTGTATGAAATTGTATCAATACACAAAAGCTCGCCGGTGTAGTGTTTTCGATCGAATATCGCAACACCATGTATATTGAAAAAACATTTACATACTAACATTAGAAAATTTTGAAAACAGTTTCCTAAAAATCATGTACGAAGTCTTAAATATCATTTTAACAGTATTTTTTAAAAATGTGTAAGAAAAGAAATCGCAATTTTACACTGGTTTGTCCCCTTAAAAAAATTAATCACCGGCGGATCTTGAGTAGATGCTGTTGTTATATGCTCATCTCCATCGGAGGATTCCGCAGTCCTCCGAGCCAAGCAGGCAGCGCTTACGGACTCGTCATGTCAGTTCGTCAAAATCTTTCGCAGAGGCCGGCCGTACATACACCTCTCGAACGGACCCATGCCATGTGATGAAGTGATCCCTTTCGAAAAAAAAAAAAACAACAATTCTTCCCTCATGTGACGGTTTTTTTTCTTCGTAAATTGTGATGCTGTTTTAGTGATTTTGTTTGTGTTTTTATTAAACAAGTTCGGTTTTTAAAAATAAACAATTGTGGATATGTACGCTGCTTACGCGGGGGGAGCCCCCTCGCATTATGCTCCACCTCCGCCCCCCACGTATTTGCAGCCCCATCCACCTCCGCCACCGATACCGCACCACGTGCAGGTACCCCCCGTTGGTATGGGGCAGGATCCTTCCCCCGTAGCGCATTTTTCAAAGAAAAGAATACGGTAATTATTTAAAATAAAAACATATTTAAAACAAAATTTATAATTATGTATTGAAGATTTACACATTTTACTGGTGGCGGTAATTTTCTTAGACAAGCTTATTAATAATTAGCGCTTAAAACTTATTTTAATAATCCAAAATGTTGACTAAAAATAAATAATTTGAACTATAAAAAAATTCTGTCCTTAAAATAGTGTTAAAATGAACATTTTTTAAACAAAACAAAACAAAACAAAACAATTTAATTGCTTGTCTGAAATGTTATATTCATTTTCAGAGGAATGATTGTTCTAATTGCAAGAAACAATAAATAGCTATTTACTATATAGCAGCAGCTGTGACTCATAACAATTGGGACAAGAGTTATCAAAATTGGCACATAGGCATAACTTTAGAAATATTATTTTACATTCTGTTACATGTTTTCTAATCAAAATTACTTAAAAAGTTTCGTTAATAAAGTTACGACTCATTTCAAATAATGTTCCTCGTCTAAAGTTTTGCCTATGTGTCAATTTTGCTAACGATTTATGAATATATTGGGAAATTATTACCAAAAATCAATAATTTTTTACAACCATTAACTTTTTCCACAATATTTTATTAGGACATCTTTGGTTGAAATAACCTACACGTACTCTAGGCTTCAATAGTTATAACTCACCCTGTATATACGACATAAAGCTAAAAATCTATAATATAATATATATTTAATGAATACAAAAATGATATCACCATTTTGAAAATAGAAACTACCTGTTGGGTAGTTGTAAACAATTTCAACCCAACTAAATTGTACCACGGGCATGATTTGAATAACAATAGTAGATACATTGGGGTTAGTTTATTTACACAGACTAGGGGAAACTGTTGACAGAAATATCGCAATAGGGGTTGATTCTGAAAAGACGTCTGCGACTGATTGTTCTAAGAGTGTCATAATATATATACGAAATATTTAAAAAAAATAATTTCTGCATTTTGTAATCGTTAAGAAAGCTGCAATCGTAATCTAGATATCTTTTCCTATTGACTTACATATCTTGTTACTTTTGTTAATGTTAAAGCGTTTATTGAAGAAAATAAGTACAAATATGTCTGTATAAATACAAAAAATACAATAAACATTACAAATAACCCACAGAAGGTGTTGAGAGCCTTAACAACTTGTACGTGGTAACACAACACATAATAAATTTATTTGACTTAATTCAACTTGCTAGGTAATGAAACAACTTGCTTTTAATTAATTTTACTAATACTAGTATTGTACTAACTATACTAACATAGACCAGTGCAGATAATTTTTGAAACCAAATAAAATAATAGTAGGAAGAGAATATGACAAAAATCATAGGAAAAATAATTTACAGGCGCTCTGGGGTCGGGAAGTGGAAGGGGGGAGTTTTTAAGGGTAAAAAACTGTTTCCGGCAAAACTACAAGTCCTATGGAAAAAAGTTAAATGGCAAAGTTGTAGGTAATAAAAAGATCTACAACTTTTGTATTTTCACTTTTTTCACATAACCTCAAAATGTATGTGAAAAATTCAAATAACCAAGTGTTTGGTTTTTTATTTTTATCTTTTACAAAAAAAAATTTTTTCACGAAATTTGGTGTAAACTTACCTTTTTATGTCCCAAACACTGTAATTTTTTTTGTTTTAAAATATTTATTTTTTTAACCTTATTTTGACTTAATATCGAAAAAGCAGTCTAATTTTCAGTCGAAAATTCTCACGTCAAAATATCTGCTTTTTTAAAAAACTCGGTGGGCTTTTTGTTCGTTGAAATATCTACTTTTTGATGGTGTAAAAAATATAGATTACTGTGGTAAATGTTCTCAAAAATGCAAATACGAAACAAAGAAAACTCCGAATTTCTTTTTTTTAAATCACCATGTACAATTTTGAGCTATTTATTTAAATTTATACTTTAATTACTCGAAAAACGTAAGATGCCGTGTTACATTGATAAACGAAAGAGTAATTAAAGTATAAATTTAAATAAATAGCTCAAAATTGTACATGAAGATTTAAAAAAAAAAGAAATTTGGAGTTTTCTTCGTTTCTTATTTGCATTTTTTGAGAACATTTACCATAGTAATGTATATTTTTTTACACCATCAAAAAGTAGAGATTTCAACGAACAAAAAGCCCACCGAGTTTTTTAAAAAAGCAGATATTTTGACGTGAGAATTTTCGATTAAAAATTAGACTGCTTTTTCGATATTAAGTCAAAATAAGGTTAAAAATATAAATATTTTATAACAAAAAAAATTACAGTGTTTGGGACATAAAAAGGTAATTTTACACCAAATTTCGTGAAAAAATATTTTTTTTTTGTAAAAGATAAAAATAAAAAACCGAAAACTTGGTTATTTGAATTTTTCTCATAAATTTTCAGGTTATGTGAAAAAAGTGTAAATACGAAAGTTGTAGATCTTTTTATTACCTACAACTTTGCCATTTAACTTTTTTCCATAGGACTTGTAGTTTTGCCGGAAATCGAGATAAACAGTTTTCTACCCTTACAAACTCCCCCTCTTCCACTTCCCGACCCCAGAGCGCCTGTAAATTATTTTTCCTTTCATGTTTGTTATATTCTCTTTCTTTCCAATGGGTTTCATCCTACTATTATTTTATTTCACTTTTTACCATTTTCAAAGCTATCTGCACTGGTCTAACATCCGATTATTTATTTATTAATGTTAGATGTTGCCGATTACAAAATTTTGGCCGGCCATCGGATCGTCATATTTTTATGGACTGACAGATTTGTAATAATGTAGATTAATATTACAAAGTAGTTCTCGTTTAATTATGCCATAAAATGTATAGAATACTTACTGGCTGGACGATAAAAGAAACGTAAAATTCCCATAAAAACTTGTTATGAAGTCAAAAAAAAATAATCAAAATTTCAAAAACGTACGTTTACCTTACCTGACTCTGATTTCTCTATGACGATAAAAAATATAAAATGCGTGATGCGTTCGGCTTTTTTATTACCTTATTTTTCATGTTTGCATCTTATTTCCTGAAATAATAAAAACTGTATACTCCTTTCTTTAAATACACTGTGGGGGTGACTGGGCCACAAGTAGGTTGTCAGTTTAAAGAAAACTTGTAGAATAAGAACAGGATATATAATTCAGGGCGATAGCTATAGGTTTCCTCTAAGTGGACAGTAACATCCAATAACGTTATTACCTTAATCAAATACTATTAAACGAGCAAGGTTTGTATGTATGTATGTATGTATGTATGTATGTATGTATGTATGTATGTGTGTCCAGAGGATCTCGAAATCCACTCGTCAGAATTCAATGAAACTTTCAGGGTCTAAATCGGCAAAAAATGTAGGTCTCATGTCGATCTTCGATCTTCCGAGATATTTACAAGAAAAGTTGCATATTATAAAAATTTGATGGAAATCCGTAATCCAATCCTAACACCTAAAGCAAATCATCTACAATTATTTTATGATTAAAGTTTATAAGTATATTATAAAATTCTAGTATAACCAAAAATATAGTAAGATCATAAATCAATATTAGCCTACGACCCTCCTTATTACCTATTGTTAGAGATGTAGTAAAGCAATAAAATTGTGTGCGACTTAAAAGATTCCCAGGTCCGGCTTAAAATATTTTACGATCATTATACATATAGATGAGAACTTAATGGCTAGATTAGGTACGCCTGCTGATAACTCAAGGGGTTGATGATTTATGAACTTACTATATTTCTGATCAGACCATAGTTATTTTTTTTTAATTTACTATTTATTAGATATCTGATTTTTGCGTAATACATTTTTTCCAGTTTAAAATATTTAGGTACTTAACTGAGATATTTCTAGTTTTATTTTCTGTATAGGGAGTCAAATGCTGTAAAATAGAAATAACACGTGTAGAAACATTAAAATTCAAAACCAAAAATTATCGTTGGCGGCCGGCCCTTTCATAAAATAAAGATTGTATCTCTTCTATTCACCCCTACCTATATAAAAATAGTATTGGGGTATCGTGATGAAATCTACCATAACCATGGTGGTACGAACTCGGGACGGACGTTAACATTTTTACCTACTAGCTCATTAATATGGACCTTTTATTTTTTGCCTCATAAATGGGCCAAATATTGTAAATCTTACTTGAGAGGGGAGGGGAGCATTTAATTTTTTTCTTTTATAAAAATAAAATTTTCTAGAAAATTGATACCTGTTTAAAAACATGTATTGTGTGAATCATAATAGTTTGTTAACATTTTTCTGCTAACTAATGAAAAAATGAGATCTGTTTCACAATATTCTATATAATTAACCTAATAAAAATTTATTTTTTCTTATCATAATAAAATGAGTAACAAGCACGAAGTCGGAGTGCTCTATCAGCATTTTAGATTTTATATTTACAAAATGTTAAAACATACTAATTACATACTTTTTTTCAATATTATTTGTTATACTATAATTTCAGCTAAAATCTTAAAGTTTGTCCGAATGTTTATTACATCTTCTTGAAAATAACTTGAAATTGAAGCAACTACGAGCAAACACAGTCAAACAACAAACCGTTTCTATAGTAGGGACACAGAAAGATCACTGGATGCTGTGAAATTATGCGATAATTTATCGGGATAAAAAACCACGTCAAGATGTATTGGAAGTATTTACTTTTAATATATTTCAGACGATGTAAATTAACATTCACAGTTGTACAAAAAATGTTATTTGTATTTCGTGTATAAAATTCGTGTTTTCGTGGCACATTCGAGAGAATTTTTTTTAACACTCATGTGCCATTAAAAAAAACCTCATTTTACGCACTTAATACAAAAATAACTATTGTATACGTTGCTACAATTGTCCATTAATTTTTAGCCCTTTGGGATAATTAGTTTTGGTCTGTTAAAGTTGAACTAAATTTTTATTTACATTTTCAATTTTTGGTCAATAGCGTGAAAACTATTGATTTTTGAAAAAAAATTAAAGAAACAAGACTTTGAGAAAATGTTCTTCCGAATAATTTCCATTTTTTTAATCTTTTGTCTGTAACGAAATATGGCCGTTTGAAATTGCATACAACGTCAATTGTCATATCTTCCTTCGTATTAATCGTAGAAAAATAAAAAAAATTCATTTTAATTGTTACCTCAATGCCATAAATTTATTCAATATCAAATTTTATGTAATACTAATAGATTTTTGGTTATTTTAAAAAAACTTTTAGAAATGTACGATTTTTGTGGTGAAAATCGTAATTTTCTAGGCCCTATAACTTGGGAGAGGTGGGTTTATTTGCATGAAAAATTTCTTTTTTCCCCTCTCTTTTGATGGTATAGAATAGATCTTGATTTTCAAAATTTTGATTGCTTTGTCAGACGCCAAACTAGTTTATTTTTATGTTGGTCTGACTTTGTAAACCTGTATTTTGTTTTGAGAATTGTTCTATAGTAATTTTAGTTTCAACTTCTGAACATTTTTTTTTAATTAGGCAACTTTTTACCGACAGTAAAGACAGTTACTTTTCAGCAACATTTAAGAGGTATATTTGGAACTATTAACTCCACCAATAGTTCTACACATAGTTCTAGAATCACAACAAACCTTTAGATTTTAATGGCTCTGTCATTCTTGTTTTTCTTCCTCATCATTTTAAAATCACAGTAGATCTTTAATATTTGGAAAAGCTGTAAAGAAAAGATAAACATAAAGTAAAGTTCGTGTGGTGCAGAAATTTTCAGGCTTTCTACATAGCTTAATTAATGACTACAGTTATATAGGTACGACCGACAGTTTTACATACGCTCCGAGACATGGTGGTGGATTGTCGATACATTATGAACCACTTGATTTTCCCGGGAATCGAACCAGTGTATATGGAAAACCAAATGACTGCACAAAAATACGTCGATAGTTTTTTCCTTTTACATTTCATTTGTAAATTTAAAGATATCTTGGTATAATTTATCACATCCACAAATATGCACACTGGTTATATGTAACTCACAGATTCGAATTCTTTTTAGATATTCCTTGCAATTAGATTTTCATCAGTTTCCTCTATCATTTTGTGTCATTATATGCCATTATTTTCATTTATATATTATACATAAAAGGTGGATTCTTGTCCTGAAAAAAGTTTGTGCATGGTCAAGGAAAGTCCTGGAAATTTTCTCGCTTCCATTGTGGAAACCCTGAAACTTCATTTTTAAAAATAACAAGAAAATAAATACCAGCCATTACTTACTGTTTGGAATTCTTGGAAAACGATGTTTAAGTTTTTTATTTTCATTTCGTGGATAATTTCCATATTTTTTTCAACGTGTCGATGAATACAATTACTATTTATAGAAGGAAAATTGATAACCCGAACAATTATGATTGAAGATAAATCGTGTCGAAAACGTGAATTTTATTAAAAAATTGTTTTGCAGATAGTTTAATAGCTTTTAGTGGTCTAGGTTTTGCAGGCCAAAGTAAAATCAATCATAACTTAATTAAAATTTCGTGGTAATAAATTTGCTCTGATACTTTTATACCCAACACAAAAATTTCATTTCGATTACAGTTAATTAGCGAAAAGTAGCTTAAATTAGAAATTTCCAATGTGATAAATATAAATGGTCTTTTGCAACAATTACTGAAAAATATTTTTATTACTCTGTATATTTCGTAATCTGAAATCCATTAGAGGGTTGTAATCTGTTAATAGAACAAATTCGATAAGAAAAAGAGGACTTGGAAGTTTAACAACAAATCCCGAGAGTATTTTATTTATGTCAAACGGAAAAACGCTCTTATTTCCCCCATAATAAATCAGCAGAGATGGAATGAAACTCCCCCACTTCCTGTTTGATATTTAAACAGTGTAATTCTAATATAAGGACTAAAATTACTAAACTGCGGTGTTGCCAATAAAGAAAACTGTTACAGAATTTTTATGCATCTTTTACTCAATTTTTCAAAACTAAAAACTGTCACGTTGTGAGAGAAAAGGGAAGTTTGTCTGGAACTGATACAGAGGGTCAAAGTTGGGATTCTTGAAGGGGATGTAGGTGTCATGGAGATGTGTTTTGAAAGCAGAGACATTCTGTGCATTGGATTGAAGGATTTGATCATTGGCTACTATGTCCCAGAATTGGGATACCGTTCACTGGTGACTTTTTTCGTGGACTGGAGCCACTTTTTCGGCTCATTGGAAGGGGGGGGGGGTCCTTTGCCTTTCGGGGCATATTGTAACGTATTCTTGGTGGTCAACTTTGCAGTCGGAGCATTTGGGCTTTACAGCTTGAGGACAAACTGATTTCTTATACAATCCCCCGTGGAAAGGTTTATTGGTGCATTTACTTACCTATTGAATGGTCGTTTTGGGAACACTGCGTTTAATTTTTAGGGTTAGGGTTGGAAGTCTCTATTTCGTAGTGGGCGTAGTGAGTTTTTCATTCGTTTATTACTCCAGTCAAGGATGTGAGTATATCCATGATATTCGAGATAATTATCCATGTTTCAGTGAATGGAAACGCTTATGCATTAAAAAAATTGTTTAAAATTAGTTTTCAGTTTAATAGTATTTTAAGGCAACATAAAAGAATAAAATGACTCTTGGAAAGAAGAATTTACAAAGTTAGTTGTACAGATTGTGATATACGAAATATGTTGGGCGATCTAGGAGATCTGTAAAAATCCGTTTTAAAGAACACATGCCTTTTTTTAAATCGTAGATTAACTGGATAGAAAAAATATGTACGAAGCAGTAGATACAAAACTGTAGGTATCTTTCTAACCAGCATGATAAAAAAAAAGATTAAAGTTTTTCAGTATCAAACAACAACACAATAACTTATTAATTCTATCAGAAAATAAAATACTAATAAAAAATTGCAAATAAATAAAAAAAAAAGTTATTTTATATTTTTAAAATGAGCTAAAACAGTCATATAATATCCATATTATTAACAAGAAACCAAACTATTGCAAAATTTACAGACTTTTAGTGCTTTTCTCTAGTAGGTCGCCGAAAATGACTAACACAAAGACCCTAGTCCTTAGAGATGATTTATTCAATTTGCAACTATTTTATTATTTTCTTTAATCATATCTTTCGCGGAATATTTCCGTTCGGAGAGAGTGCATGGTCAGTTGATCCATAGTATAATAATTTATTAAATGATTCTGTTTTGTGAGAGATTGTGACTCTCAAAGGGCTCACGGCATTTGATATTTACCGTGGAGTTACCGTGTTGCAACTCTAAATCTGTGTTACGTGCTATGATGGTCCGATAAAGGTCTCATTAGTAAACCGTAAATCGGACTATAGGGTGCAAACATACCCCCATGGTCCTGTAAATAACCCCAGCATAATGGGTGGTTTCAGGACCGTACTTACACTTCTTTCAAAACTTCACTTCCGGATATTTTCAAAAAAAAACTTGGTTTTAATCTAATCTTTGAGATGGGATTTTTTATTTGCTACTATTTCTGATATCACAACTTCGATTGGGTGGCTATTACGTAATAATCACTAAACCTACCCCTACACAGTAAGAATAACTTCATTTTATTTTTATAATATTTTGGTGCCACTGAAGGTGTTTGAAACGTTATAACTACTAAGCGAGACTACCTCAAAGTTGCACAAACATTAAAGTGGGAAATAATAGTTACGGCTACCAAACCATATCACTTAAATACCACTTAGAAGTGGCACTGATCTTAAAGTGGGCGTGATAGTTTTAGTGTCGTTTTGGGAACCATTACTATACCTTTAAAGTGGCGGCACTTCATTATATGATTACAGTAATTCTCACCATGTTTTTGCCACACGAAAATCACTTTAAAGTTTTATTTTCTAAACGCGCTATTTAAAAAACTTCAAATTTAGAGTTAGAAGATGGTTCATGACATAAACGTATGAGATTATTACTCCGAGAAGTATAATTAACCCTCAAAGGGTATAATACTTTATTCCGGTGCTATAAAACTGTATAGAATATGTTTCCACGTAGTTCAAAGTTTGGGCGGATTTTTGGTATGGTAGAGAGTGATAGTATAAAGACAATGTAGAGAAAAGAAGAACATTTAAAACACCCAAGCTACTTATTAATGAAGAGTTATCAAGTAAATTTAATTGAAATATAATAATGTTTAGATAATATCAAGGGAATGACTATAGGTTATTAAAATAAGAGGTAGTTTCTTGAAAACTAAGTAAAATGAAATTATATAACACATCCACAAACTTGTATCTCATATTTTCTACCACCACCAGAGTGGTAAAAAAATTCATGTACGTTAAATATGGCAAAAATGCCTTCATTAACGTGTGGGTGTCATGGCTCAGCGGTAGCATGTCCACATCGCAACGAAACGACTCGGGTTCGATTCCCGGGAAAATCAAGTGGTTCATAATATCGGCAACCCACCACCATGCCTCGGAGGGCATGTAAAACCGTCAGTCATGGCTGTAACTGTAGAAAGCGGTAGTTTTGGCCTGAAAATTTCTACACCAGTTGGACTGAACCGTCACCCGTCACACGAACTTTAAAAGCTGACTTCTTTGAGTAAAGAAAACATTTGCAAAATGATGAATTTATGAAAGATTTTCCGGAAGGACTTAACCGTATAATAGCATTCAAAGTAGCCTGGAGAATAGAAGGATAGCAAGTTGCAAAATACAATTTTAAGGCCGGACTAATAGAAAGTGCCAAAAATGTATGTTTGGTTATTCTTAAATAGGCATCGGACAAACAAAGTTACTGATCATTCAAATCGATAAAGAGCCGTTTCTAAAACACAAACTTTATATTATAAATTTCTGTTTTTGTTGGTCTTCTCTTGTAGTTTTTAATCTCATTTTATTAGGGCAGCACCTACATGAAAAATACGTTTATTTTCCGTGATTATTTAAGAGATACATCTCATATTTCGCTATATTTAAGGAATCGTATTGTTTTCTGCCACATAAGAAGGATGTTAGCTGAGAGGTGTTCATTTGGGGTTAGTCCGATCCATTTAACAGATTGGATTTATGCTATCGATTTACAAGGGAAAGTAAAATAGTTGTTTGTCTCTGTACGGTGCATGGGAAACGGAAGTGATTTATATGACGTTTAAGTGGGAAACTGTGATGTCTCTATTCATTAATTTTTGCAAAATTGCCTATTAGCACGCATACAGGGTTATATTAAGAGCGTTGCATTTCAAAGCGGCAAGAATTATAATGAAGTTAATGATATTTCCATAAATTTAAGTACCAGTAGAACCACCACACATTATTTAAAATAATATAAAATGTCTTTATTGATAAATGTATAATAATAATAATAATAATATGGCGAAGATTATCTACAAGCTACTCTTTAACTCTTAACCTGTCAGGTTTACCCAACCTATTATACAGTTAAATTTGTCTTCTAAGGTAAAGTAAGGTAAGGGTATTGTGTCTTATATTACATGTATGAACAACAAACATATACGGGACTTTTGGATTTAATTAACCGAAATAGAAAATTCATAAAATGTAAAGTAAACAAATTACAAATTAACCATTTAAGTTAAACGAAGTGATTTGAGATATGATCAAATTTCCTTAAATTATAGTTATACCTACAGCAGTTATTTTGAACACGCTGAAGCTGGTTTTAGGAGGCCTTATCTAAACAGGGAAAGTAAACAATATTACAATAATTTAGTAATGAAAGAATTAAACATTCGCATAACTTTTTACGAGTTTTGAAATTCAAAATGTGCTTGTTTATATACAGTAACCGCATCCTTAAGTAACACTTCTGTAGTATGCTTTTAATGTGACTTTTAAATATAAGTTTATTGTCAATAAGTAAACCTAATTTTTTTGCTTCTTTAGAAATGTTAATATTAACGCCATCCAATTCTAGTCTCAACGAGCCTTCAATAAGATCTCTCTTAGCTTTACTGCAAAACAAAATAGCTGTCGTTTTTAGTGGGTTAACAGTCAAATTATGATCTTTAGAATATTGTGCAATCAGAGTTAGATCATTGTTTACTGAGTTTGTTACATTATCAAGGTCTGTAAGATCAAAAATATGTAGGTAAGTCTGATGTGTATATAAGAAATAGTAGTGGGCCTAAAATAGACCCTTGAGGTACGCCTGATACAATAGTCTTAGACATCGAAAAATTATTGTATACAGATACTCGTTGAGATCGCTTCCATAGGTATGACTTAAAGAAAGGTAATACTGTATTGTCGCAACCATAATATTTGAGTTTCGCACTCAACAACTCATGATGAATTAGACCAAGAGCTTTTGAGTACTCTAAGCTAACTAAAATGACACCTATCTTTTTATCCATGACTCGTATAATATTATCAATATTATCAAATTTAGCATAGCTGAACTAGTGCTGTTGTGACCCTTACGAAACCCGGATTGTTCACTAGGTAAAATATTTGCTGAAATATATCGATACAGTTGAGAGTATACCACTCTTTCAAGAATTTTAGAGATAACTGGTAATAAGCTTATTAGTTGGGAATCTGAGGGGCTGAATTCGACCACCTCTATACAACTCGCGAACATTCACCTAAAAAACATGAAGTCCTACGTAAAATGACCTGCCGGATTTGAATTTTTTGTTCGCCCTTTGATCCGGAATTGCGAAATGTGTCAAAACTAGTGCTTAATTTTGTTACTTGGTGTCCGATCGTTATGAATTTTGGATATGATATTTTTCAGTACTTCCCTGACATAGTGTCATAACAATAAAAAAAAATGTAGAACGTTAAATAAAAGCTACGTCATTCGTTTTTTCCGCTAGATGACACAAAATTCCGTCATTTTGCAGAGTAAAATGGTGAGTCGAAAAAACTTTTTTATCTTTAGAGATAGTTAACTACTGTAAGCGAGAAAAATGTTGCCAACAGAGCAAAGAAACTTTTTTACTTTAACTTTTTTTTCATACGACGTTTAGTTTGGGTTGTGTACTTTTTTAAAACCGAACGAAATTGAATCGGCGCGTTGAATCTCCTTGGCTTTATCACTGTGGGTGCGAATAAAGCGATCAGTGTGTCAAAGAGAGTAAACACCATATCCTTCTTCATACGCGTAACAAAGATGAGGCGCATTACAATATTAATATGACACTATAGGGGGTATAGTGCGATTTATGAGATTGAGAAATGATAGGAATAATAATAATAATTTTTTTACAAACCTAAAACAATATTATTATTATTTAATTAAAATATTTATTTTACAATGCATTTTCCCTCACACTGGAAACTTATATTGCACGTTACATTTGCTTTCAGGCGTTTGCACTTGTTACCACAGTTAAATAATTTACATTTGTAAAATGGAGTAATTTTTAAAAATGTAGGTTTTGCTTCTTTGGACATTAATTTGAGAACAAAACAATTATTGTCTTTGCGTTCGTAACCAAACTTTATAATTTGTGGCAGATCTGGCTTTAACATATATATCGATTTGAAAACTGCGCATTGTAAAAATGCCCTTCTCACATGAAAAATAAAAGAATCCTCCGTCGGCGGCAAATCCCTAACAAAAGGTCATTATTAAAACCTTATTTACTTACCAGTATAATAGTATATACTTCAATGATATATTTTGGTTCCAAAATATTCATCTCATCCAAAAAAGTACACAACCCAAACTAAACGTCGTATGAAACAAAAGTTAAAGTAAAAAAGTTTCCTTGCTCTATTGGCAACATTTTTCTCGCTTATAGTAGTTAACTATCTCTAAAGATAAAAAAGTTTTTTCGACTCACCATTTTACTCTGCAAAAAATGACGTAGCTTTTATTTGACGTTCTACATTTTTTGTTGTTATGACACTATGTCAGGGAAGTACTGAAAAATTCATATCAATTGGACTGACGTTTCGCACTAGTTTGCAATAAATATTATTTTAATAAAAATTTTCAGTTTTTTAAAAAATGTCATGTTTTGACACATTTCGCAATTCCGGATCAAAGGGCGAACAAAAAATTCGAATCCGGCAGGTCATTTTACATAGGATTTCATGTTTTTTAGGTGGATGTTCGCGAGTTGTATAGAGCATCTTTAAAACGCTTCCTAGATTACCAACTATATGGGAAGAAGATCGCGGACAGAATCTAATACAAAAATGGATACGTAAAATAATTTAGGTACTATTTCAAAAAAGATAATTTTGATGCTACTATTTTATTTAATAACTCAACGATGAATTTATAAAAAATAAAAAAATTAAAGCTAGTACTAACATTTTCATAAAGAATTTTACTGGTATATACATCTATTGAAACACCCCTGGTTAATATAATAAAATTCGAATGCAATATATCGTGTCCATTGATGTCTATCAATCTATTTTTTTATTTAACTCTAACTCGTGCTTTCTAACAATTATGTTTTTTATTTCCATTTTTTCTCAAGTACAATGCTAAAGGTCAAAATAATATGTTATGATATTTTAATAAAATTATTTATTTTAAATGTTAAAATCCATACTGTTATTATTGGTTAATTTGTATATTATTATACACTATAGCATAATATTAATAATCATTTATTATTTATTATATTGTCCAGTATTGATTTGTTTATGTAACGTGAGTAAACTGTAAATAATTTGCATGGGTTTTAATTCCACGTAATATAGTGCAAATTTAGCAAGCACACACAATGAATTTTTTTTTGAAAATATGGAATAAATTAAAGTTAAAATTATAACAAAATAATACATTTTTGTAATTCGTTAGTAACTCTAGTGATACATTGAGGCATATTTAAGAATCCACCACGATAACTTCTCTTCAATGAAATTTCGTTTGAAACTGTCCTTGAATGTTAAGAAAGTTGTTCGTGATATATGGTAATGCAATTTTATCAAAGCTAAAAAGGTATGTGAGATCTTTAATTGATTTCAGCTGCGGGAACTCTAACAACACTGTCGAAACGTTTTAAAACGTTATGTTGAAAGCTCGCCGCGGAAATGTGATCTAAATCATTATCAAGATGCGAGTTAAGCGTAAAAAAAAGTGTGTTGCAAAACAAAATCATTTGATGTAAAATTGATGTTGAATGACGTAACTGACATTTTGCATCTTTCGCCGTGTTGCAGAAAGACCTTAGGCGCAGTACTTGGTATAGTTTATAGACATAAAAAAACACAACTTTACATATAATTAGCATTAATGTCTAAAACGATAATAAATGTAATTATTTCCAGAAAGGGCGTAGATATTTTGTTTTAGTGCTTCTCTGAATCTTTACACCACTTTCAATTAGGGGTAAGCGGGGCAAAACAAAGAAAAAATAAAATAAAATAAAAGTAAAAAAAAATATCGAGACAATAAATGCCGGATCTTGCCTCTTTGATATACCGAATTATTTTGACGTCGAATCCTATTTTTGAGGAACAAATTAGTTTTTCGTGAAATCTCTGAGATATCCGCATAATGTCATGTTACCAAGATATAGGTTATCGATTTTTAAACGATCATTATAATTCAGTTTTAGTTTTTAACAGTATTTCTCAAAGTCATAAGAGTTAAGTCTCTCAGTTTTTTTAAACAAATTCTGCTGATCAAAATGAATGTATTTATCTTTTTGATGTCTACAGTCTGTATAATTTTTAATGAAATCGGGTCGACAACCAAACAGTTAAATCCATAAACAATTAATTAGTTAATTAAATTAAAAGCTAGTACAAGTAACGAAGCAATTAGGTAATTTGTATTAATGAGAACAATGTATTCTTCTCAGTATCATTACATTTCAGATATGATATTGATATAATACGAGTTGTTTGGTATCATTTTATTACAGTTGGTTTAAAACGTTCTATTCATTAATTTTACTGTGAGTAATTACTGTAAGTAATCAATTTGGCAGAAACTGACGGCATACGACTCGATAACGCTTTTTGGTTCATAACAGTGATTTTATATAACGCCGTGTGTTATGTCATATTTTGACTAATTTATTTTACCCTCTTGTTAGTAAAGCTATTAAAAATCTCTTCTTAGTGAGTATCTATGTCAACCACTCCTAAAATATGTTTCCAAATACTCTTCTCTCTGGATATTAAAACCACTCCTTTATATCAAAAAAGTTTTAAATTTAACGTTTCTACTTTTACTTTTAAAATCTAAAGACGAATATTGTAGATCCCTTATGATGGTTAAGAGATTAACCGAAAGCTTGGAATAAAACTTAGAAGAGTAGGTACACTTTTTCGTTTTGCTGAATACCAACTATTATAAAATCTATATATTATATATTAATATCAAGCTCAAGAGTGACAGCTTCTAAGGTTGCAAAAATCTTGGTGAAAAGTCCTCGCACAAGTTTAGATTTTATAGTAATTAGTGTCATTAGATAAAAAAATAATTTCAAAAACTAAAAACGTGAGAACAAACTATTTTATCATGTCTAATAATGACCCAGAGATAAATAAAAAATTCAATCAGAACAATTTTTCCTATTTTCGTAAAACTACCTGTCGTGGTCTAACGTTTATGATAAACCCATTTATCCAATAAGCAAGTACATAAGACATTTTTCTTGTATCATATGTATTTTATCTTAAAAATGTCAACGTGACCGTTGGAAATTCTTATTATTCTCAAGTCAAGAAAAGCATGACAGTTTTATCGAAACTACCTTATGTTGGTTAACTTTATGAACCAAACGATAACGGAGATAATCTAACACTCCGGTATTTAAACATTTGTCTATCAGTTTATTAATGTTAAACTTTAATTATACAATTGCTTTATTTTTGAAAAGCAATTGGGCTTCTGTCTCTATGTATCTTAACATTTTCCGTTTAGTCTTACAAAATTACTCTTTACTCTTCAAAATAGCGTTAATGTTTCAAAAAATGCCTTTTTTTATTGGAGATTAGAAATTAACATCTATTTTTCAATTAACATGTTTCCTGACTATTTGAATTCACTGCTGGAAAATATTCTAAAAATTACTTATACAAGAACCAAAAATGATTGAGAGTTTTATTGGCCCTTGGCATATTGAAGGCAGTGGCGTGCTTATTAATATTTTTACAACAAACTAAAATCTTTTTTTTGATTTTATATATTTTTTTGTATCTTTATACATACTTTTCGTCTAATCTTCCACCTCAGATTCGCCAGATGCACTGTCGCTACCACTATGGTCAGCAAAGTTGATAAGTTCAATATTTTGGTCAATGCGTTGGTCTATGTCCCACATTTTTTGTTCTTCTTTCAGAACATGCTTGATGCATTTCTTCCAGTTTTCTGCATTGACGCTTTGAATGGCTTCTTTTATACATCCGCCATTTTAAATGTTCTGTTTTCTCGTGCTGCTTGTCCTTTTACTTGCGCCCAGATCAATTCTATAGAATTAAATTCGCAGTGGTAAGGAGGTAATCTTAAAACTGTCATTCCACGACTTAACGCCATTTCATCAACTGCGAATTTTTTATATTTATAAACATGTAGTTTTGTAATCTGTAGTAATTCCGCCTTTAGACTATCCTTGTTATAATGGATGTTTTTATCTATCATCCATTGTTGAATTTCACCTTTTTTCCACAATTGTTTCGAAGGGACATTATCCATGACTATGACAGACCCAGGTTCCAAAAGTTGAATGATACCTTCAAACGTTAAAAATACACACAGATCACAATAAGCACACAATAAATAATAATCTTTGAAAGCGTCTATATTGTATCAGTACCCAATCAAGACTCTTGACCAGGCACTTTCTATTTGTCACTTATTATCTGTCTAAGCTAATTCCCTGAATGCATTTATTAGCCATTAAATAATCGTTATTCTAAATCAACCCTATCTGATACGCTCCTGGTAAAAGCAGGTAAGAAATGAATTCCTACTTACTCGCTCGTTAAAATGTACTTATCAGTGAAACGGACAAAGACATGCCATGAGTTGTATAAAAGTACAAGCAATAAATAAAATAACTTATTTGAAGTAGGGAGGAAATGATTTATAAGTATTATTCATTAATGTTTTTTCTCCTAAATAATATTGTTTAATCGTACTTTTATTTGGTAGGATCCATAATTAGCCACAACCTTCAACTTTACTGTTTATGTTTTGATTATGTTAAAAATTGGTAAAATAAGAATGAGATATGACAACGTTGTTTTGCTTGTTTTATGGTATTGTAAATTCTAAATTACTCTCGAACATTATTTGTTATAGTTTAGATGTGTTAATTCAGTCAATTATAAAACACTTCATTATAAATATGTAGGATTTTTGGAACCGCCTAAGCGTCCTGGCGCGGTTAATAGTTCAGTGAATATAATAATATCAGTTACCGTGCTCTCACTCATTCTCCGGAAAACGTATTAACTCTAATGGCCAAAGACATTGCGACTTTCTTCTACCAACATACAAAACGATCAATCTACAAGTCATCAAAATATAAAGTTAGGTGTAAGTTCCATACTAGCAATTAATTTAACAAACTGTTTTCTAAATGTTATTAATATTTTCCTAAGGAATAATAAGCAATCGTAGACAAAGTATAGTATTCTATAAATACAAAAAAGCATCTCACAAATGCACTTGTTTCGCAGAAATGTCATGGGATGCGTATAATCCAAAATTCTTACAAACAATGCCAGTTGGGGCAGAACCTCACAAAAGAAGCGATATCCTTTTCGGTTGTATACATCGCTGGTGGACAAGAATCGCATGGTGGATAACGACCGCATGGAGAACACATATTTAATTGTTTAGTTTTCTTTAAATCGATACTAAAATTTGGAAATTATAAATCGATAAATTAAGTAATGACAGTTGTCAAAATACATGAGAATAGAGACTGACAGATTGTCCGGTAATTCTGAATTTTTGATATGTTGTCTAGGATGGTTAGTGAGTGTTTAAAATACAAAATGCACAATTCCTTCCCCTCCCCGCCCGCGGCCATATTGAAAAAACCGAAAAAAATCGGCAATTTCTTCAGATTTTCGCTTATATCTTCGTTAAGGTACATTTTAGCTAGAAAAGAGTTCTACACAATGTTGTATTTATTCAGTTATGGCCTATTCTAGGGAAACAAGTATCAAAATAAAATTTGTAGGGATTTTAATTACCTACAAAACGTATGTACATTTTTTAAACCAACTGGGCGGAGTGGGGTGTAATAGTAAAAGTTTAAACAACGGAATGTTTTTTTTTTGGTATTGTAACTCCACATTGTATTAAAAAAATCACTAATTATTTTCTAGTTTTGGCTGTAATTTGGAGTTTATACCAATCCTACTTGAGTTTGTTACAGCGTAAGGCTCGGGTACTATTTCACTGGAATACCTGCTGGTGAGAAGAGATGTTCAATTTCAAATAACCGACCAACACAGCAGATACATTTTTAAAGATTCATTTATTTAAACAAATTAAGAACAAAAGGCAATAATAGGTAATCATACATCAATCGAAGCTTTTTAGGAACTAAAAAGAACAAATTTACAGCTTCGCTCGTTTCGTATGGGGTGAGTTGATGAAGTCGGGTTCTTCATTTTCGTCAACTAGTGAAGTTACTAGATCGGCGTCGTCTTAGTCGTCGACGATGACTTGACTTCAATCCTGTTATTACATTCTTGGCCAACACAGAATTTGCAAAGGGCGAAACACTTTAGGGCCGCCTTTGTACAGCCACATACCCCCATACATGAGATGGTCTTGAGCAGGGGTTTGGGGGAGCAGCGTCTTTACTCATCTTGATGGGCTCCAGCTCCACTCGATAGGGTCTTTGACGATCCCCATCCATTCCATGACCTGGTGGTATGTCCTCAGGAAGTGGAAATTGAGCTTGGTGGCACTTGTTTTCAATTTGCTTTAGCGAAGGGAGTTCAACGTCTGTTCTCTTCTGCCACCATACAGGGATACCAATATTTTCTCTAGCTGCTGAAATTTCTTGGGAGCTGGCAGCGGAGTCCTCGAACCTCTCCGCCTGCTCCAGTAATGAATGGTTTTGTCTAAAAAGTTGGCAGAATTTATTCTTTCCAAACCCAAAAATGTTTGAAGTGTTGTCGCAGCCCGATATTGCGTGCAGGAGCAAGATACAGCCTTTGGAGTTGTAAGAGGAGGCAGAGTAAATTGCGTCTGGACGTTTCCCTTTCGCTGGTTTTTTTAGGTAGATATTGTTGATCGTAGGCGTTGTGCCAGTCATCAAGACGAGTAAGTCAATGTCTTCCCCGATAATGATGACGGTGTCGTAAGCGAGGGAGAGGCATTTAATTGTGGCAACTATCAACCTGTCAGCATCTTCGGAAGCTTGGTCTGTGGCTAAAATGCGATTTTTTTCATTTTTTTAGAGAGTGCTTATATTATTTTCGTAACTATCTGTCCTAAAAACAAAATTTAAAACGTAAATTATAGGAAATTTAATTCTCTACAACATTGTGTAGAACTCTTTTCTAGCTAAAACGTACCTAAACGAAGATATAAGCGAAATTCTGAAGAAATTGCCGATTTTTTTTCGATTTTTTCAATATGGCGGCGGGCGCGGAGTGGGAGGAATTGTGCATTTTTCATTTTAAACACTCACTAACCATCCTAGACAACATAACAACAATTTAGAATTACCGGACCGTTTGTAAGGTAACCTCTCTCTATTCACTGGATTATAACGTACGCAATGAAACAGCCCTGTATAGGTATGTACTTGTTGAAATATATTGTATCATTAAGAAGAGGTTATAAATTGTCCTGAAGTAACAAAACTATGTCGTTGCCCTAACTACCGTTTTAAAGGGGACAGAAATGTCGTAAAGTTTACAATATCAGACATTGTTTGCTTTTCTGTAACTAAATCTTTTTAATAGTCACAATGAAATTTTTTGTTGCAAACGTCGTACATTTTAAGATCAGTTTGTTACTTATGGCAGGTTTATTGTTTCTTGTGTCTAAAGAAACATGTTTAGAAGTTGGATGCATTTTTCACACTTGTTGATGACATTTATCAAACAAATCGTAGTAATTTTATACTCGTTGAATAACAAAGAAATTTGATAAATATTTGAGACGCCGGACACGCGATGTTGTTTTTGAGCCTCAGTTAATTTATAGGAGATCTATTGACAACAAACCTCCCTTAGTTGTAGTCGATTTTGTACAATTCTGTTTATAGTTACAGAAAAATCCAAAGGGTTAAACTTAATGACAAGTCGAGAGATCTCATGGGAAACCTCAAGGATCGATCACTGGCCTTTAAATTTTTTTTCTTTACATATCTGTTTTTTAGCAAATAAAGAAATCATTCTACAGACTGGTAAAAAAAAGGTTAATTATTTACATAATTTAAATTAAAAACTATGTTTCCTAGGAAGTATGACACTGATTATCTATAAACATCTTCTACATGGTTTTCCTGTTAAATTATTATTTAAATCTGTCACTAAAAAAAATAAAATAAAAAAATACTATCTATTGGGGTTGCATACACAATTTGCAGTGTGTGTTGCAAAGCTTTTATTTGACTGATTCTAGTCAAAATGTCACTTTCTTCTTTCTAGCAACAACAATGCGTATAAAATTTTCCCTGAGTAAAACAAAAATTCTGCGAAACTCTTTTCAATTGAGAATTAACCTAATAAGTATACTACACTGATTCTCACTGTTGCGTGCGTTTTTACAATTGTTTAAATATATACAAAGCGAATTAGGGTATGCTAAAATCCTGTTTCTATTTAACATCTAAACGAATGAAATTCATCAGATGGAATTGTAGATTCTAGGAAAAATGGACGCCACCTTTTTAAAAGCCACTATCAAATTTATTCGATCTATGGTAATTAATCCACACCATAATTAATGTATACATTAAAACAATATAATTGAAAATGGCTTAGTTTATAATTAGACGATTAATTGATAATAACTATTTTCAAATTGATTGCAGGAATTTTAACTTTTTATTGTATACCATCATTAAAAGCCATTAATATAAAACATTACTAAGCAAAAATTAATTTTTGATTGAGACGGATTTTTTTTTATTTGAAAGAAGGAATTTAGTCCTTTTAAATTTTAAGTATAAATTCCATCTTCTTCGAAAACGAGCTTTGGACTGGGCAATCACAAAATGTATGATCTGGCAGTAAACCGCTTTCATTATTGAGCATGTAGTAATTTGAAACAAAAGAGAAAAAGTGAAATTGACTCGAAAGGAGAAATAGGATCGTAAATCAAAAAATTCTCTGAAGAAATTAACAATAAATAATAAAAAGATAAATAAAACTTTTGTTTGTTCGTAGTTATGCAGCATAAACAACTGACCAGAAGATGTGGTAGCGAAAGTTAGTGGACCTTTGATAGAGTAAGGGGATATCTTATACAGAATATATATGCATAGGTCACGACCCTCACAGTGGCGCATCAAATTTAAATATACCCTAAACACATCGTGGCATATAAATTAATAAATTGTTGTTTGTATTGTTTATTTTACTTACTCAGTTCACTACAAAGAAGAAGTATTGGCAGTACAAGCAGTAAATGAATTGGCTGTCGAGAAAATGATTGAATTTATTGAATTTCACCCCTTTAGGTAATCTTGTGGTTATTAAGAGCAACAGGTTACTTGGTTTAGACTGGAGTTCTCACAACATGAGGTTTTTTTTTTAAGTATCGAGACTTAAAAAGGTAAAAATCTACCAAATGAGAGATAAAATGAAAAAAAAGAGGGTTCTTAGAAATAAGAATAAATTATTAAAAGTTCACCATTCACTATTTGCTGAGGGCAGCACAATACTTTTTCCGATCAGTTCTTTATACAGGGTGTTTCATTGGGAGTGGGCAATATTTTAACAGTGGATAGGAGTCACTGAGGTGATGCCAAATAACCCTATATTATGGGTCTACAGTCCCTTATAGCTGAGATACAGAGTGTTTTGTACATTTTGGTCATTTCTTCATTGCCTCCTCTGCTTTTAACCACTCTGTACACATACTCTCTGTATCTTAACAAAGTAATCTAGATATTATTAATATTGAAAATCCAGGCCCGGCTTCACTAAAAGTTGACAAATTCGTTCCGCTCATAAACAACACCCTGTATGTTAAATTTTCAAAAATATTTTACCATATCTAAAAAGACGACAAAAAATTGAATTTAACGATATACTTTTTAGTCTTCCTACATTTTTGGGTCACCAACGTGCTTAATTAATCCTATTAAGTTGCAATCAATATTAATTGGCCTAATTAACTATTTGGTTTAAAAGTATGTTATTCCAAAAATTGCTAGGAACTAAATGTCACATTATATTTACCCATACAACACCCATTTTATTTATTTATTTTAACCTGCCTTATGAAAAATTGTGTAGTTTGAAGTAGAAAAGTAAAAAAAAATAAAAATCAAATTTTTGTAAGGGATAAAAGTACATAAAAGCACATTTTTAGTTAAATAGTATCTAATTAAATTATAAACAAAATTCAAAAATTACACAACACTTAAAAGGCTAGGAAAAAAAACACTGAAGTTTAAAAAAATTATAATAATTGTTCGAAATGACCCCCATTCTGTTGAATGCATATTGTTGCTCGCTTAATAATTTCGTTTACAGATTTTCGAATGATGTTTTCGTTATTTTTATCCTCTTGGCCATTTATTATTCTTTCAATTGGTTCTTCCCTGGTATTTATTTGATCTGAATAAACTTTTGACTTTAAATGACCCCATATATGGTAATCGACGGAATTAAAGTCCGGTGATCTTGAAGGCCACCTCCACCTATTGACCTATTAGGAAAATTTTTATTTGAAAAATCCCGTACAATTAGCCTAAAATAAGGAGAATCATCATCATGTTGGAAATAAATTCCAGCTACACTTTTATCTTCCAACAAAATTAGTAAAATATTTTGAAGAAAATCTAAGTAAACCCCTCCAGTTAATCTTTGAGGAAAATTTATATTGCGAATGAGCTTCCCTGGTAGCAAATGCGTTTTTTTCTAGTCTTTTAAGTGTTGTGCAATTTTTGAATTTTGTTTGTAATTTAATTACTTAGATATTATTTAACTAAAAATAATTTTTATTTGTGTTGTTGACGTATCTATTTAATTTCACAAATAGTATAGCGTATCCGCAACTTTCAATAAATAACGCATCACATTCACGATGGTTTTTATGTACGTTTATCCTTTACAAAAATTTGATTTTTTTTACTCTTCTACTTCAAACTACACAATTTTTTCATAAGGAAGGTTAAAAAAAAATGTGTGTTGTATAGGTAAATCTAATATGATATTTAGTTCCTAGTACGGTCCTGTAAATCTGTTTTCATAGGCCTAGATGACCATAAAAAAAATTTGGTATAACCTACTTTTAAACCAAATCGTTAATTAGGCCAAATAATATTGTTTACAACTTAATAGGATTAATTAAGCACGTTGGTGTCCCAAAAATGTAAGAAAACTTAACTATTTATGAGTAGTAAAATCATATGTGCAAAAACAAAAAGTACCTATATCGTTAAAATCAATTTGTTGTTCTCTTTTTAGTTATGGTAAAATATTTTTGAAAATTTAACATGCAGGGTGTGAAACCGGGCCAGGATTTTCAATATTAATAATATCTCAATTAATTTGTTAAGATACAGAGAGTATGTGTACCAAATATTATAAAATTATACAGAACGGTTAAAAGCACAGGAGGCAATGAAGAAATGACCAAAATGTACAAAACACTCTGTATCTCAGCTATAAGGAACTGTAGGCCCATAAAATATGTGTTATTTGGAATCACCCCAGTGACTCCTATCCACTGTTAAAATATTGTCCTCTCCCAATGAAACACCCTGTATAATAAAAAAATAAAATAAGTGAAATTTATTGAAATGAAATAATTATTCTGATATTTTAATGTAGGTTGCGGATAAAATATATAAGAGCCGCTTATGAAGAGAGTGGGTAACAAACGTTTAGGAAATACATTTCTTTGGCCGCATGGGGCATTGTAAGTTACCATGACCATTGTTGTTCCTAGATAAATACCGTCTGAACAATCGATCGCGCTATGGGTTTTCTAACCTACATAGTTGAATAGAAAGTGCGGTGGTATGTACGAATTGCCATAAGAACACCAATAACTAATGAAAATAGTCCTATATTCATACATCTTGATCTAGTTCTCACGCCCACACCTCTTTTTATTAATCGTACGCCTTACCTCTTGGCTCTGCTTCCATTGTATCATTATGGGAAGTAATTTTGTGCATTCCAACTATAAACATTATTCTCGATATCAGTTATTTACAGATTTGCATAATAGTCTGGTACGGTTCGGACACAAGTGGTTTTTAACGTGTCGAATTTAAATTATTTGACAATTCTTCTTTTACCCCTTTACCATGGGCGTCGCTAGCAGAAAAGTTTAAGGTCGGCAAATAGTTCAATATTAATTTTATTCTTTAGGATGTGTATCATATTAAATTTCATTTCAAGAAACTGGTTTTGTCACAAGAACCGTTCCAAATCAGGACACCGAAGTCAAAACGCAGGCGAACTTTGTTTTTTTGGAATTTTCTAATATTCCCTATAATTCTTTTCGGATACAGTCTTTATACCCAAGTAGCATTTTTAGTGGACATGGTTAACCGTCATACTAATCCATTATGATGAAAAGTGGATTGCCCATAAACAAAAATCTATCAATCTTTGAAAATCTGTTCCATACAGATTTTGATGCATCTCGTAATACTTTTAATAATGTCAAAACTAAACACACAGTTTCAAAGATAATTTTTTCGGATCATAGTCGAAGCTGATCAAATACAGGGTGTTATATTTAGGCATTACGGTGGAAAAATAATGTAAAATTTAACAAAATTAAAAATAACTCCAAAATTAATAGATTTAGGCATAGTAGACCTTTGTAATTTTTAAAAGGTAATGGAATTTACTACGTAATAAGATTATAAAATACAGGGTGTCCTATTTAAAATAAGAACGATATTGTCGTTTGAATATGTCATTAGAGAATCGCCCCGTTTTGGACGCCCTGTATAATTTTAAGCAACTCTAACTACATTATTGCTTTCAATTATTAGACTAATTTTTTTCAGTTAAAATTAGATTTGGCTGATTCCATGGGTTTCGAAGTTATTGGTTTTCTTGTAAGTGCTTCCATTTTTAGAAATATCAAAATATCTCGAAAAGTAAAAAGCTTACGTATGGGAATACTTATAAATGCAATAAAATATAGGGTATTCCATAAGAAATAATATAACTTTGATCCACCACACTTTTTTGGGACAACCTGTATAATTCAAAATAATTTTAAAATTTATCAACCCACATATCTATGAATAAACAAAATTTTCAAAATATTAACCGTTTAGCCACAATGGACCGTTCCGTTCACCGTTACTCACCCTGTATATACGTACAATAAACAATTTAAATCTTATGAAGAAAAATATTGTTTTTTTTTTTGTTCACTGGAATTTCTTAAAGCAAGTTTTTACTGTCATAGTTTTCTACTTTTGAATGTGCCATATTGTAATAAATTTATAAATTTAGGGATTACAAATACTATATTGTAATAAAATAGATTTGCTTACATGGAATATTTATATAAACAAAAAGGCATTTATGGTTTTATTCCTTTAATTTAAACTACAATTTAAAACACTAAAATACATATTTGTGCAAATATTTTTCTTATATCGCATATACATTCCTATTTATATTTAAATATTTTAGCAATACAATTGTTTTATTTTTAGCTACACTTCAAAAGAACTGTATTACAATGAATTAGATTTGTTATTGTTAAAACAAGTACGTAATTAGAACAGAAATACGACACGTGCCAATAATAAAAATATTATTCATCCCACCAAAAGTTAGCCGTAAATAGAGATTAACTCAAAAAGTGTAAAGCTGAGGAATTATTATTTTTTTTAAATTATTTAATGTTAAAATCATTATTTGCATAGATACTAAACATATTTAACATTATTAAGAAAATCAGTGTATAGGGCAGCATATCTATCAAATTATTTTCATTATATTCCCCACTTAACTTATAATTACCTACAATTAGCTGTTTAAAATAATAAGAATGCAAATTTCTTAGAAATAAAACAAACACGCCATCGTTTTTGCATAATTATTGAATAAATGTTTAATCCTAACGTATAAAAAAATGCATTGCAAAAAAGCAGTTCACTTCCTAGAATATTATATGAATATAATCTCTGCAAGTGCTTCAACTAATTAAATTGATACAAATTGAATAATATCTAAATTAAGATATTACGTTAAGTTAATGTACTTTTTTTTTAATTACTCTTTTGTCATGATTATGAACAATTGATACAATACTTTTCTTCCAAATATTGACGATCTAAATCAGTTACTTTTGAAATAGTGGGGTGATAAAGACAAAAATGTCAAACCCTCAGATACCTAAGCTTCGACTTTATGACCTCCCCTTTTTAAAACTATCAAAGCAATTAAAAAGCGATCTTAAATAGTATATTGTGGGCTAATAGCTAAGGCGGTTTCTGCATGTGTGACACACAACTGTTTTTCGCCTACCAAAAAAAACAAGAAATAGGAAAATATAACAAAAATATTTAAGAGTCTTCTATACCCATCAACTCTGTCAATTTCATACATAACCCTTACGTCTTCGCCTGAACGTAGATTTCTATTGACATGAACACAACTTTATGCGATCTAGCGGTATTCATTTGAAATGCCCGAAACGCGTAATGTTTGTTTGTTTATCTGAAGTTTGACATTTCAGCATTTGAATTTGAGCGCGAACGAAACTAATATGAGTAACTTGTATAGAAACCTCTTATCTATAAATTTTGCATACTAACTCACAATCTTGAATTAAAAAACCTCTGTCGGCTAAAACAATATCACCTGGGATAATTAAATTTAAAAAACCATAGTTTTCTGTCAAAAATTTGTCACTATAGTGTTTTAACAAAGCAGGTTTACCGAAAATTTACACAAGTAATAATAAAAAAAATACATATAAGAGATCGCTAAAAATACCTTTTATAAAATGTCTAGAACAAACATGTCTATTATTCACTTGGCTTTCAGAAAATGTGCCTCGTTTCAAAGCTTTAAATTAAGCATTTCTTCATTCACTAGACAACGCATCGGCAATAAAAAACTGTAACAGAAAATTGTAAGTATACGGGTTGTCCCATTTAAAAATAAACATCTTGTTCATATATCTCAGAGACTGTACATTTGGCAACGTCGAATATATAAAATTTAAAATCGCTGGTCCATCTAATATACATAACCTGTCAAAGATATCTTCATGTTTCCATACTTTATGCGCGCACTGTATATATAATTTTTGGTGGGATCATGACCGCTATTACCATTTTCCCAATTTATTTATCACTCAGAAAATGTTAGCCATCTAGTTTAGTTAATAATGTACCTTGAACGATCTTTCACACTGGGCGTTCGAAACTCTTTGTATTATGATTCTATTTATTAGTAATTTGCCGCTTGGTTGAACCACAGTATTTTAGATATAGATTCTTTACAAAACATCATAATTCAGTTCGGTCAATAATATCTGTAATCATGAACAATAAAAATACTTTAACGTTATAAACTTTTTAAAAAACTGAAACTAATTTCTCCTTTTGGATCTTTTATAATAAAAATAGAAACAAAGGAGAATTGCAGATTTGGGTGGATTCGCTGTTATTTTATCGAATAAAAAAATAAAATCACTAATTCTTGTTGGCAGCAGTTGAGGCTTTAAATTGGTAATCGTTTACATACCTACTCATTAACTAATGCGCAATTTTTACTTATTTGCTCAGAGCGTTGTTTTTTAAATAGGTTTTACTCATTTACTGTTAATAACTTGCGTCAATCATTATTATTTAAACTGTATATCGCCGACAACATAATGACTATTTAGCTCAAAACAGCAGAAACGAATTTTATGGTTAATAAATCTTTATTGGAATAACTTTTATATGCCGTTTTTTTAACGGATGATAAAAATTAATTTGGAATTAAAAAATCGGTTTTTAGGGTACTCAAGGTAACTGTCTTTAGGGGAATGAGCTCGTGTTTGTTATCAACACGGTTTTCTAAAACTAATAACCTTTTATTGTTATGTGGTAATGTGCAAAAAAATGTAAATATTGTTTATTTTTCTGTTAATAGTGTACTTATTTCGAACAGTATTGATAAAAATAATTTTTATGACCAGTAATATTTTTTTATTTATGAATGGTTAAAACGTAAAGGTAGATATTCCAAAATGTTTTAAAACATTGTATGTGACAATAGATTAGAATTTTTTTATCACAATTTAAATATCAATAATTTCAACAAATTTGTATTTTTTACTGTTTTTGTGCCCAAAGAAATTTATTTAATCTAAAAGCCTTTTTACCGTTAGGTCTAAGGTGTACATTGAGTTTAATACATTACGTTAATTTACAATATTTTTCTCCACTTATTTCTGTCTTGTGCCATTTTCTTGCTTTCCTCCCATTTTATACTTCCTTTTCCAATTCCTGCTTTAGTACATCATTCCATTTTATCCTTGGTCTTCCCCTTACACTCTTTCCTGATGTTACGGATTCATACCCTTTTTGCTACTCTTTCCTCTGGCATGCGGCAAACCTGTCAGTACCATCTTAATTGTCCTTCTACTATCTTGTCTTGTATTAGTTTTATTTGTAGCTGTCTCTCCTTGTCTTTCCTTCAATTTTCCTAAGGAATATCATTTCCATTGCATTAATTCTTGACTTATGTTATCTGTTAATGTCCACGATTCACTTCCATATAACATTGTTGGTCTGACTATTCTTTTCACTACTTCTGTTTTGACATTCTTCTGAATTTCTCTTTTTCCTTTATATATTCTTCCAGTTTTATTTAACCATTCATTTATCTCCTTATGCAACTTTCCATTTTGCTCTATATTTTGTCCATTTAATTTAATATTATGTGTTTTGCCCTCCTTTGCAATTATTAAAGTTTTAGTTTTCTTGATGTTTATTTTCATGTTTACTTTATCGCCCAATGAAATTCATATCACTATACTCCGTTTGAAAATGCATGATAGCACAGTATTTATGGCAAAGGTCTTTATACCGGATTGTTCACTGCAGAAAAAGTAAATGTTAATTACCTTCTTATTTGAATTTTCACTAGATTTTAGTATGACCGCCCCGAAAAATCTCGAATCATAAAATGTAAATAAGCAAACCAATAATTCTATACCTCAATGACAGGTAACACGAAATTACTTAATATAAAAAATAGTAAACTGTCAATATTAAGTACCCACATTTATTTTTATAAAAATAGTATATACCTACTAGATATTAGGTTAAGGACATTTCCTTAAAATTTAATAATAAACAACCAAATTTATATGATATAGATACTAAAAAAAATCTTTGCAAAAAAATATTTTCTCATAAAACACTCATATTTCATTTTTAGAAATACGGGGTGGTTCCAAATAAATTTGTTTGTTTGTATTTCGGGTACTATCGTCATATAAACTTATTATAATTAATATAAATATAGAGTTACATACCTAAATAAGTAAGTCGTTTTCTCCCGATAAGGAGTCGTCATCATCATCAGTTTCCTCACTTCCCACAGAAATAATAATTGATTCTATTGTTTCCTCTATTAACATATCAAGTTTCCAGAATTTCTCTTCCTCTGCTATGACATGTCTTATAACGTTTTGCCAATTGTCCGGTGAAATTTTTGATATGGAGTCACATAATAGTTGACGAACATCTTGAAGTTTAAATGTTGTATTGTTTCTCGCGACATATCCCTTCATTTGAGCCCAGATTAGTTCAATAGGGTTAAGTTCACAGTGATAAAGTGGTAACCTCAAAACTTTAACTCCATGTTCTTTTGCTATTTCATCTAAACTATACTTCTTAAATTTTGGTGAATGTTGTTTATATAACTGCAATAGTTTTTTTTTTTTAGTAATCCCTCTTCTGCCATTATTTCTTTGGTTATTAGCCAATCGGAGAGTTCTTGCTTTTTCCATTTAGTGTTAGGTAACGGTTCCTTGAATGGTAACTGGCATTGTCCATAACTATTACGGAATTGGTCGGTAATAAATCTATCATTTGACTGAAATATTCCTCAAAAACATCAGCAGTCATTTCTTCATGGTAGTCTTTCGTAGAATTCGAAACAAATTCTAACAAGCCTCTATGAACAAATCCTTTATCTCCTCCAATATGAGTGATAATTAAACGGGGACCTTTACTATTTGGAAATTTTAAGCCAGTAGAACAAACCTTCTATAAATGCCTGACGAGAATTTGTAACCTGTTTATCTTGCCAAACTTTTTTTACAAAATGTCCTTTATTTATCCATGTTTCATCTAAATAAAAAATATTTTTGTCTTCTCTTCTTAATTTTCTAATTTCCGTTAAATATTGCCTCCTCCAACAAATAATTTCATCTTTCTCTATGAGCGCAGATTTTCTATCGTTCTTCTCCCAAACGAAGTCTAATTCATGTAAAATTTTCTACAATTTGTCTCTTTTAACGTTTGGCAAAGTTTCGTCTCCATTAATGTCTACTAAAAGTTTATCTAAAGTAGGTATCTTTTTTTGTAAATAAAACGAATGCACTTTTCTTCGGATCAGTTGCTTCATAGTACCGTTTATTTGAGTGGGTTTTCTCCCAGTTGACGTTTTAGGTGCTACTGTAATACTTCCATCCTTTCGTTGCTTCAAAAGTCTATAAATGGTTGCTTCTCCAACTCCGGTCATATGTGAACACTTAGAAACTATACTCCGAACGGTACTATTGAAATGTTCATGTACAAGAGCGTCATGTATATTTAAGACTAAAGTTTTCATATGCACGGTTAAATTGCACAGGAGTATAATTAGACGTTTGTGCCATTTTTAATGCACAAATTCACTTGATCAATATTGCTTTTTATCGCTTATTATTACAGAACTAACAATTCTGCGTGTTACAATCACAGGACTACACAAACAGAAATATAAATTTAATTTACAATCTGCACAACACTTTCTGCCTTTCTAAGAAAGTTGAGGGCTACTTAAATTGATCTTGAATTGTAAATATTTTCTACCTGTAGAGATTACATACTTACCAAGAATTGAAATAAATTGGTATTTTTAAAAATTTTAGGAAGAAAACCCACGATATTTCATTTTGAAACAAATAATGCTAAACATTTTATTTTAGAAATTATCCGCCATTGATTTATGATGTTATAATAATAATGATATAAAAACTTTGCTTTCAATCATTTTCAAACAGAGTATAATCTTATTTTATAAACATAGATAAATATATTTTATTCAGTTTTCATAAATATTACAATAGCGAGCACAAGTATACTCATATTTATATTATTATACTGTTAAATCTTCTTTTACGGTTACATCATTTTATGGAATGGTTTTTTTCTTTACAGGTCAGATGAAGACGACCCAACTGGTAGTAAGTTTACTAGAATGGAAGACGAAAACATCCAAGACAAAGAGAGATTTGCCAGGTATCTATTAACTCCACCATTTCATACTCTCCGATACTCTTGAATTACATTGAAATTAAAAACATTTCCAAATTATTAAAACCACCAAAGTTTCTGTTCGTCTGGTATAAACTAAAATGTTCTTTTTACAAACGTAAAAACCTTTTGTTTAATAATAAGGGATAAATGGCAGGCGTTATTTTTATCTTTATTAATAGTGAAGTGTTAAATGTTTTCATTTTTTTTTATTTTTATACATCTTCATCGGAGACTGTTTCAAGGTTAACACAAAGATTTTTCTATCCTGAAGGAAGTAAAGAAAATTTACATCCTTCTGTGGATTAACGGTACTCATGACACTGTTTTTGCCCTAAAATCGATACCGTAACACACGTGGTTATGATTTATAAAATGGTAGATGAAGTATATTCGTTTTGACTTAATAAAAGGTCATTATCGATGCAAACCGTAGTACGGTAAATATTAAAACAATTTTACTAACACGAATTTCAGTAATATTTTATAAATTCGCCAGTTTAACTATTTATTTATTTAACTCTTTTTTGTGAATATCAAAACCACTTTTTCTATTGAAAAGTTATTATTTTTTGATGTTTCGATTTAGTGTTCGTAAATCGTTTTCAAAAAAAAAACTGACTATGTTAGATTTCTGATATGCCTAATTTTTATAACAATAACAAACCCTCAGATAAGGCGATATGGTGCGACAAAAGGTGCAAAGTGTATACGGAAATATACCTTAAATCTTATAATATGAGAAACATTTTTTAAATTCAAGTTTCTTTTTTTAAGAGATATCTAAATGCCCGCTTAATTTTAATTTAATAATAGTAATAATAGTAAAATACATGAACCAAAGTACTTGTAGCCAATAAGTATACAGGGTGTCTCGTTGGTAAACGGAGATATTTGAAAGGTAGGTATAGGTCACAAAAGAAATTCTAAATAACCCATATGTAATGGGTCTCTTGGCTTCCATAACGGAGGTACAGGGTGTTTTATCAATTATGCATAATTATTTGGCCAGAACTTTTTTCCATTTTTGGCATACAGATTACACTTCTCACGAATAATGTACTGAAATATTGAGAGATATGAAAATCCAGGTTCGGCTTGAAAGAAAAATTGAAACATTAAAAATATCAAAACAACACCCTGTACATCATAATACCTAATTGAATATTTTCCCCTAAGTACGGGCCTGTAGGTACACCGGTACAGTGTAAAATTATTTTAAGCTGAATAAACAAGAAATATGTAAACGATACGAAGTGCATTTTTGAAATTGTTAAAGAAAAAATGAGTTTCATAATGTTTTTTCTAAATTTTACTTTCAGTATTTTCCCATCTATTCAAATCTAAAATGGAAATATTAAAATTGTGGTATACAGGGTCTGTTTTTGATATTTTTATTATGTTTCACTTCAATAATTCAGTTTATCAACCAACGGGACATCCTGTATAAGTGATAATAACGCGGTAGTGGAACCTGACGTATGTATCTTCTTCATCCGGACATGAAGAGCATGTACAGAAAAGAATTCATATATCTACCGACGCAAAACAATTGTTTAAAAACTGTATTTTTGATAATCACCGAAAAGAGGTGGTGTAACAAAAGCACCAATGTCTACTGTAAAAAATATTGAAAATACTAGAATATCTTCAAGAAAATCTAGATGTGACATCTAAAAAATTAGATGGAGTTCGACATACAATTTACAAAATGTATTAAGAACAATTTGTGCAAAAATTAGACAATTTACTTCAGCGAGATAAAACTCAATTGGACTAAACCTTGATACTCACAACACTTCCTTACTAGGTTGCTTTGATTCTAGTAGTAACTATGTAACCAAAGCCAATAAATATAAAAAATCGTTCTCCCGAATGACAGACTTGAAAATGGATGGACTCCAAATGCACTGTCTTTATCTGATAAGAATATTAAGGATTCTTGTCTTTATTACCTCGAAAAAACGTCAGCTTAACTTTTTAAAGATCCCTCTAGAGATAAGTTATTATTATACGAATCAAGATATTTGAGACGACCCCGAATAGTTCTTATCATGGTTGCTAAAGCCATGCATAGATTATTATTGATATATACTTTAAAGAAAGTTATACAAAACATACATTAATTACCAATAAATGTGTGAGTTATTGACTGTACTGACGAGTTGTCCTGGCTTTAGAACAATCAGAATTGGATAGGACTTTGTTACTGAAGGAAAACAAAGCTAAGGGACAAGACTATGGACCATTGGTTATACAAAACGTTTGGGCCAAGAAGGGAATGATTAGCGTTCTTAGTTAATGTTGATTCAAATGCAGAAAAAATACAGTAAAATATAAAACTAGATATTGAATTTTTTAGCCAGTGTAAAGTAGTAATCAAGCAAAATATTAAAAGGCATAAATAGTTTCAGCCTAATCAAAAAATATTCATTTTCAAATATTGATAAAGCAGATATTGAAAGTTTCACTGGAACGGTATCCGATAGAACAGCTTGTGACTCAATTGCTTATGTTTAATTTGAGACTCCAATTGGCATTTGTTAACTAATTTTTCCACATATTAGCCGTAGAAGTCACGTGACCTTAAGAGAAACGAGATAATGATTGTACTCTTTAAATTATTAGCAAAATTGCAGTAAATATTTTTTGACATACTAGATAAACAGATGCTTTTGGAAGCTAGTAAGCCAAGATTTACGTCAAAATATTAATGCTAACGGAATGACCTTTTGACCTCTACCTGGTGACATTTTGTTTGAATTTTTATAGCGCATCATCTTCTTTTTTTCTTATCCGAAATATCAAAAAAATAACGTAATTATAAACAATATATTTTTGACGCTGTTTTAGAAAACTTACCTACATATTAAATTGAAACTTGATTCATATCTTTAAAAAGTTTGGACAGAAAAGGATTTAACATTATTTTAAGACACGATTTTTATCAGTTTTTGATTCCTTCTTGCAAAAATAGACACTTGTTATTAATTAAACTTTAGTTAGTTTGTAAAAATTTTATTGACAAGATAAATTATATTATTATATCCGGTTAGGTAAATGTAGAGAAAAAAAAATGATTTTGCAAGTTTGTAATATGTAAAGTAGTAATTTTGAATTCTAGTGTTGGTTTTTCGATACCGATCACTCGGTATAGACAGATAGATGGGAGTGAAGTAAGGTAAAGAGAGAGGAGTATGTGAGCGAGCGCGGGGGGGACTTGGGGGAGGAGAAGGAGGCTCGGCAGCGTGGGAAATTGCGGCCGACGTTCGTTGCTGTTCTGTGGTCTACGCTATTCGCTGTTCGATGGTGTGCGGCGGTGTACCCCCCGCGGCAGGTCACGACTGCTCGGGAACACGATGCTAGATGCTCCCTTTTAATGCCATCCACGGTGCACAAGCACAAGCACAAGCACAAGCCTTCTTACTTCTTACCTTACGACTAAAACTTACAACTACTTGACGGTTCCGACGGTACCCTACTCGAACTTCGAACCCGCACCGAACGTTATCACCCATGTGACAGCTTATTTCCAGTAAAAATTGTACCACCATCGCATGTCTTAATCCGTTTTTTAAATCTGTAAAAAAATTTGCACAATCATTCTACCCTAACAACGAAATTCAACTCAAAATTTTGATCAAGTGAAAAATCATTCAAAAGAAAATTACGGCAAATTGGGACTGATATATATATATATTTTTCTGTCTATATTCCTTTACCTGATTCATTGAAAACGCAATAGGCTCACGAAAAATTCTCCGAATTTAAAATTGAATAGAACAAATTAAATGCAGAATATCTTTTGACACAATCTATTTTTTTATCTGATCGTCCTCATTTGAAATAATGTATCGGTATATCTTTAGAAAATAATTATTTGTTGAGCCTTCAGTTCCCATCAACTGACTTTACGTACACTCCCAACTTTAACAGAAAAGATATATTTTTCTTCGTTTTAAAAACGCCCTTTTAACGTTGTAATACAAGGGATTTGGAAGAGAATTTTATAAGAATGAATCAATATCTGAAGCAAAGAGTAAATTTGTTTAATATCATGACCACTTTAAAAGGTAGATACTTTTTCTACACAGACTATAATCTATCTATCTTTTTATAAAGGTCAAAGGCATAATACGATGATTATTAAAGTGAAAGTCAACTGGTTTAATTTTTAAATTACAAATACATGTTTCATTTCAAAAATAATATTCGATCGAGATCTATTTTTAAATTAAACTGATAGTCCTAATAACCTGACCATTTAATAAATATTTTTAAAATTTGGAAGACATGTTAAGAAGGGTATGTTGCAGGAATATATAATGAGTTGATTTACGATAAAAATACAATATCTGTTAATAATCTGCAAATAAACATTGAAAAAACCACAGAAGCAGCAAATGCTGCACTGAACGAAAAAGGTACGTGTAATTAATAAAAAAATACATCTTCAGCTGACGACAGCTATAATCAATACAATAAACGTTCGTACGTAAATTTTCTTAATCCTTAAGTTACGATTTTTGTACGTAAAATCAATAAAATATGAGCATAGATTTCTGATCGCAATGATAGGCCTATGATAGCTGGTTATTAATGTTACGAACGATGGATATTAATCTACGTTTAGTGTTTTTAAAAACAATGAAAAGTAAGTATACATCTAAGATTACATTAAAACCGTAAATAAAAAGCATGGGTCTACGATCGTCGGTTATTAACGTTAGGGATGAATAATTATCTTAATTATCCTTCTACTATCTTGTCTTGTATTGGTTTTATTTGTAGCTGTTGTTTCATGTTTCATTCCTTATTCTGTCTTTCCTTCAATTTTTCTAAGGAATCTCTTTTCCATTGCATTAATTATTGACTTATGTTTATCTGTCAATCTCCACGATTCACTTCCATATAACATTGTTGGTCTGACTATTCTTTTCACTACTTCTGTTTTAACATTCTTCTGTATTTCCCTTTTTCCACGAAATGTGTTCTTTATCAAATTATATATTCTTCCAGTTTTATTTAATCTTTCATTTATCTCCTTATCCAACTTTCCATTTTTCTCAATTATCGTGCCCAAATATTTGAAACTATCTAGTTGCTCTATATTTTGTCCATTTAATTTAATACTATGTGTTTTAACCTCTTTTGCAATTATTAAAGTTTTAGTTTTATTGATGTTTATTTTCATTAATTATTATTAATTATTTGGGTCGAATATTCTTCCAATGTTTTTACGGGGAAGCCTTGTAATACATTTTTCAAGCGCCTTTTCCAGGTGTTTAAAAGATTCACAGGTTTGAATATTATCTGGTAGGGAATTGAACAACCTTTGGGTCCAAAAATTGGTGAGATATGTTTTTGATATCTTAATATATTTCTTGATTTTAAATTTTTGTAGGTTGACAATCACGTTTTAACATCAATGTAGCAGTTTAAAAATGAAGAAATGTTGCAGGAATATGTTTTTTGAAGATCGCGTTTAGATGTCTTTGTTGGTTTTAAATTGACGAGATTACAAGCTCAACATTTAAATTTTTGTAGGTTTGACATTCATCTCTTAATTACCTTTATACTTATGAAGTCTAGCCGAAATATTACTTTTCTTACGTGACTGCATTTGTTGTTCCTAGGTCAGTTAGCTCACGTTAAACTAAAAAATGGTTCTCGCGTTGCCTTTTGACGATTCACGATGTAGCTTTACGTTGAATAGTTTCTTGAAAAATTCGTAATTAAGTCTAATACATGAATATCCACTGTCCAAAGACCTTTGTTTTATATATCAAGAATAAATGAAATAATAAGAAAATTTAACACCAATACAATTTGAATTTCAGTAGAAGAAATCATTTAAAACATTTTTTAATCATTGGTTAATATGATAATCATAAACTTAATAGATACACAGACCATATATAGCACTGTTGACCCCATTTATAGATATTTACATGCAAAATATCATGGAAACAATTTCCGAACCTTTTATTTCAAATAATTACATTATTTTATGTCAAGATTATAAAGTGGTTTCTACAACTCTTAATATAATGGTGATATCGAACTTTCTCAAAGGTTTTGGACACCCGGTATAGTGATTTCACACTGGGTTAAAATAAAATCTAACCGAAACTGAAAAGAATCAATTATTGGAGAGCGAATGAGTAAAAGTCAACTTAACAGTTGAAACAGCCGTTAGTGCATTGTCTGAGATTATTTTAAGTTAAAAAAAAAAACTGTTACGAATGGACTGTATTTTCTGTAAATAGGTTCTTGGATATAATTAAAACTAAGTTAAAATTTCAAAATGTATTGATAACCCAACCTGGTTATTCGTTTATTTCAAATGCCTTTAACACGCACATAACTCATTTCAACACTCAACATCGGTTTTTGAATACCTAAACACTTCAAATTACACAGAAAAGAAAAAGGGTTGAAAAGGACCCCTCGGTTTCTTGTAATCTTTAATTAAAAAAAACTCGACTTAAAGGGGGAGGGAGGGCTGCAGCCCCCACAGACTCCCCTGGATCCGCCAATGGATAACCATCATTTTAAAATATACGAGGTTTTAAAATTATCTGCCGAAATACAAGATGAAATAATAATATGGAGTGGGAATGTGTATATGTATAAACTATGAACACAAGTATATTCCATTGCAGCGATGCCAGCTGCTAGATTTTGCTTATAACAGCTGTTACGTGTTCCAAAATCGCGTCCAGGACCCCGATGTTTGAAACGCGAGAGAGCAACTCGTGTGCAAGAATGTACCACGTGATCACTCCTCACTCTCTCAGCGTCACAAAATCCGTGTGTTTGAAACCAAGAGAAATCGTCTACGAGTTCGCATAGGAGTGCTCTACTGGGTTGTACCAGTAGAGTTGAGTATAGTAAGAGAGTAATCATGCGCAATAGCGCCGTGAAGGCGTTAAGTGTCAAGACTGTCAAGTAAAAAAAAGTGTTTTCTGTTTAGGTAGAAGATGCTGAACAGATGAATGCATATCATGGAAGAACACCCCCACTTTCGTTCAGTGTTAGCAGGTGTTCTTCGGTTGAATGTTAGGCCGCATGTTTTTACTGTTCAAAAAATTAATGCATTAAATTAAATAATAAATTCATATATTTTATCACAAAAACTATTTTTATTCAATTTCCTTAATTGTGAAGTTTATTTTTAGTAAAATTTATATCATGGTTCATCATTAAACTAAATAACCAAATAATACAGAATAAAAGACATACCAAAAACAAGCCTGTATAAGCAATTTGTGCGGACCACTTATGTACGAACCGTCAAACGAAACAAAAAAAAAATAGTATATTGTCCAGAGTTTCGGGATTCGCGATTGAAATTTGTCGTTAGTGTAGTGTTCATCGGAAAGTAACACAATTACTGAGGATAATCAATAATTGAGGAGAGGCTAAATAACAATGATTATCCTGGGTCGGCAGACGTGAGATAGACCGCAACATTGGTATGTTCGGCTCAGCCACAGATCAGCTAATAGTCGTAACAGAGATTACAGAGGCACATGTAATCACCCTAAGGCTCACTCTAGATAATTTTGTCTCAGCCACCCTTTCTCCCAACCAATTAGGCCACTTACTTTCCGCCGTCAGGAACCAAACTGTAGGGGTGACAGACTCAAAATCTCTAAGTTAAAAAAAAAGGTTGCATTCCACTATTCTACACAAAAAATGGAAACTTTTAAATTATGTTGGTTTTTTTATACTGCGAATTATATTTCACTGTTTAAAAAAATGCTTCTTGAATATCGCGTTACTAAAACTTGAATGCATTTGATATGAAGCGACAAATTTGAAGTTTAACAAATTAGTCCCAAACACGTCACAAAAACTATGTTGACAACAGATTTTAAATTTTAAATTTTAAAATCTTTGTAATGGAATGGAAAAAATCTACTATTTATTATTGAGATGCAGATTTTTTTTAAATACTCATCTTACAATCGTAAGTGGCGAGCTGAGAATGTTGAAGTTCAATTGTTTGTTGGTTTGAATTTAGGAATCACCTTGACTTTTAACGGTGTTTCTAATCACCATACATGGTTGTGGGTTACTAATTGCTACAACACCGGTGAATTATGGTATCCGATTTCGTATTTTGGTCTGGTCATCGAGATATATTGCGTGATACGATCCGCTCCCAGAATCATCGAAAAATTGTTTCTGTTTAGATTAAAATACCAGATATCATTAATTTGAAGGGATGTAGAAAAGTTGCAATATTTTCTTTTAAAACATCCAAACATTGACAAAGCGACAAAGCTTCTTGCCCTGCTTCCACCCATCTCAAGAATTTGTGGTAAAGTTTAGATAGCGACAAAATCCAGTGCGGAACAAGGAAACTTTGACAGTTTTAAGTTACCATCAGCTCTTTGAAAGTCATTAACATAATCAGATAATGGAGCTGGTGTCTCTATCTCAAGTCACAACAGCAATCGTTTCTGATATTATATCCTTGAAAATATTTGGGAAGTTTTAGTTTTTATTCATTCAATTATAATTTTTTTTAAATATTTTTATTTTAAATTTAAATAACGAAAAATTGACTAAAAATGTTCATTTGATGTACCTACAATCTACTTACGGAGTTGTCCAACATAAAAACTTCTAATCTGAGTTGGTGATTCTGGGAAAACGAGATCAGATTTAGTTCGTGGTCGAGGTAGAATTGTTAAAGAAACAGCAAAAAAAAAATTTAACTGCTGGACTATAAGGAAAAAGAATGTGAGTCTCAAGTGATGGACCCGCTGTTCTTTTACCAAAAAGTACGTCATTGGTCACAGTAGTTATCGATTCTAGTAACTCAGTTTTATGGTGTCCTGCCATCCGGATAATTTACTCAACATCCAAGCAGGTATCATAAAACTTTATTTGTCGTCGAACCAAAGACGTATCCAAAAATTGCATAAGGGGTCATAACTACATTTAAAAAAATGATGTTCGTTACGGCTCATTCTTTTACATATATTTACATAAAAATTTTGGTGGAGCAATCCCTTTAGGAGCGTGAAAAATAGGTATTTTTCGGGGATTTTTTTTAGAGGGGATAAAATAATCGAATCATTTTCAAATTTTGACATAAGTTTATTATAACATCCCAAGTTTTTTCTTGGGATGACCAACAAAATGTTAAGGGCGATGTTAAGGGTCTTCGGGCGCCTGCTGCAGTTGTCACTCTTTTGCTGTTGGACCAAAAAGATTTAACAAGTGTCATTCATTTAATTAAGGGGAAGGATATACCTAAAAAGTTATGAAAAAGTGCAAAAATGAAAATTTGGGAGCCTTTTTATTTTAAAGTTCGAATTTTCGACCATTTTTTCGGGCATACAATAAACTGGGCTCCCATTTAGGCTGAATATGTATGCAGTGTGAAAATTATATACAAGGTGAATCAAAACTGTCGAGCAATACTTCTATGGGTGGTAGAACACATAAAAAATAAGTAGTTTTTTTATAAAACCGCTTATCAATTCTGCAACAACCCCTAGAATGTTAATGGGTTTTCCAAAAACATCTTTCGAACGAAGAAACATTATAAATTCAAATTTAGGTACTACTTTAGGGTACTTAAATACGCTATTTACTTGTTTTGTTTTGATTCTTTCAATTAAGCCCGGTTTTCAAGGGGCGAGTTATCATTTTTTTTGATAACTCATTCTTTTCTGAAGTTTTTTTTTTTAGTTTTGATGTAACGAGTAAATCGTTATTTTTAATTTTGTTTTTACGCCTTTTGGATCGGGTTTGTTTGATCAACTATTTCTGGTTGCATACAGAGCAAAGTGCAGACACCTCCAAGCTTTTGAAAAAAGAAATTCTTCCTTATGGTTTGATACGCTTTCCAGAATGATATTCCTCTGATTTTTTATCTTGATTTGTACGTTCAATTGGCGTCTTAATCTCCTCATGTTTCCAGTTCCATTCTGGAAAACAGGAAAAAGTCAGGGAATTCAAAAAGCGTTGACAAAGTCAGGGAATTTTGCATTTTTCAGCAGAAGTCAGGGAATTCAACCAGTGTATATGGAAAACCAAATGACAAAAAATACATCAATGTTTATTTCATTTGTGAATTCAAAGATATCTTGGTATAATTTATCACATCCACAAATATGCACACTGGTTAATATGTAACTAACAAATTCGAATTCTTTTTAGATATTTTCATCAGTTTCCTTTATCATAAAATTTTTCATTTACTTATTTGTATTACTCTATAAAGTATAAAACGTGGATTCTTGTTCAAGTTTGTGCATGGTCAAGGAAAACCTGGAAAAGTCAGGGAAAATTTTCTCGCTTCCATTCCAATCCTGTAATTTATTATACACCAAGTTGGCTCTTTTTCGTATACTTCGTATTTTATATGATAATAAAAACAAAAAGAAAACAATGGATAAATAAAAATATATTTTTTATAAATATTTTTTAATCTAATATATCACACTGTTTTAAAATTTTGATTGGTTTTGAACTGGCGAGGTAACAAATTCGAAGTTAAGATTTCGGGGGATTAGAGAATCTTTTCTTTATCACGATACAATTTTAAAAGTTTTAAAACTAAATGTTCTTGAAAACAGCGTTTTAATTTTTTTCATTGATTTTGAAATGGTCAGGTGACAAAGTTTACATTTTTGTGGGTTGAATATTCAATGAGTTTTGGTGGGTTATTTTATTACACGCGGATGAAGTTTGTAGCACGAGTGAGTGCTGTAATCATCCGAGTGTAATAAAATAACCACACAACGAGTTGAATATAAGTAATACTTTATCTTCTAATGTCGACAAATAATAGTAGACTATTTATACTTTAAAAATATCTATTAAATCAAATCAAGAACAAAACATTTTTAAATGCTAAAGAAACTATTATAAGAATATAAATACTTAGTGATGTTAAATTAATTCTTATTTATAATAAATTATTTCTTGTTAAAATTTAAAGTTATTATGCTGCAACACCAAAATTCATATTGTGATCTGTATTTGATATGAAATTACTAGAACTAGCATATGTTGTTGGATTATTAGTATAATTTTTATGGATTTGATGTAAAATTCTATTAACAAAATATCCATTTCAACAAATTTGATAAACTTTTCTTCTTCTTTTTCTTTAAGTTAGTCTAGAAAGACCAACTTCTTGGGCCTTAGTCTCTTGACTGTTTACCCAGTGATAAACTTTTTAGTGAATGACTTTTACTGGCATTAATTTAATTTGACATTGACGTATAAATTAAAGATCGTGTTACATAGTAAATGTAAATGCATTCTTGATCTTGATTGGTTAAATTTAGTTGCCTTATGATTATTGGTTAACACGGTTACAAAATGACTGCAAACTTAATAAACCAAAAGCTAAAACTCCACGCAGAGAAAATTATTGGGACTACCAAAACGGCTTCAGAGCAGGAAGGTCAACAATCAATGCAATCCATACGCTAGAACAAATAATACAAAGAAATCCACATAATATTTATAGACTTCAAAACCGCTTTTGATAGCATCAATATACTAAAGATGTTGAAAAAATTAAAAACACTGGATATACCAAAAAAAACTGATAGATTTGCTAGAAATAACCCTTAAAAATACCAAAGTTAAAGTGAGGTTTCAGGGAAACGCCACAGAAAAAGTTCAACGTAAATACAGGGGTAAAGCAAGGGGATTCCATTTCACCAACAGTATTTAACTTAGCTCTCGAAAGTATATTAAGAAAAACAAATCTAAACAATAGAAGCACAATAACAGACGAAATACAAGTTATAGCGTTTGCCGATGATCTGACAATAATAACAACAAAAGAAAAAGATCTAAAAAAAGCAATAGAAAAACTGGACAAAGAAGCGAAAGAAGAAGAATACCTAGAAGTGCAAAAGCATAAATTCGAAAGGCTAACCACCTTCAAGCGGAGAAATGGTCAAGGAAAGAATACTCAAAGGAAACCATGCTCTAGGAATAAACAGAAAGATACTGAAAAACAAAAAATTTAGTAAAAGGACAAAAATAAATATATATAAAACATTAATAAGACCAACGATTACATACGCTACGGAAACTGTGGTAATGACTAAAAAGGAAGAGGAAGACTTGAAAATACAAGAAAGAAAGATTATGAGGACAATACTAGGTCCAGATATAACGGAGGAAGGAGAAAGAAGACGAAAAAGAAATGCAGAAATTGAAAAAGAACTAGGAGGGGAAAATATAATAAGGCAGATCAAGGCTTTGCGTTTGGAATGGCTTGGACATATAATGCGACGGAAACCCATAGACACGAGTAGAAGGATAAAAACTGGGGACAAGAAACAGAGGCAAGACCAAGGAAAAAATGACTCGAAGAAGTAAAGGAAGATATTAAAACACTGAATATAAAAGATTGGATCATAGCATGTAAAAACAGAAAAGACACGTGAGAAGCTATAATCTATAATGGGAAAAAGAGGAATAATCCACCTTATTAAATGGATTTAAAACGCTATAAGCGATGCCATAATCCTACGGGATTGAACGGCAATGATGATGAAGATTATTGGTTATTAAAAGTGTTGAATTTTCATTATTCAACACTTTTTAACCAATCAAATCATCAATTTTACAAACGCACTATTGAATAATGAAGCTCAAATTCCGGTTTGTTTTTCGATTTATTATTTGACATTAGTAGATAAAGATTTGATATGTGGATTTGACACTTAAAATTTTTAAAAATAAATAAAAAATTTTTGTATTAAGCCCCGAAATCCATGAATCGCGAGTACGCCGCTGGTGGAACATTGCCGGACTCGAGACCAACAAAAAAAATACTTTCAGCTTTAATTGATGTTGAACTTTTATATACCATTAAAACAATAAAATTCCTTTCGTTGATAGGAACAACTTGGCAAATCTTGTAAACGGGATAAAAGAAAAGTTGGTACAGTTCTTCCTAAAACGGTCGGCTTCGTGTACGCATAACAATTGCTGACTTCCCACAGGTGGGTAACCGAGCTACCTGTGCTTTTTGTCAATGGAAACGTCTATAAATAAAAATTCGTTGGTTGTAAAGTTACGGTTAATACCTTTTATATATCTTCTATTCTTTTTGTATGAATGAAAACAGCATTTAATCGTAAACGGTATATCCATATAGATCTTTCTGTATTTTTTTAGTTTTCAACCAGTAAAAGAACTTTTTACATTTTTTTTCCAGTTTCGACAAATAAGTAACATTTAAAATATTCCTTAATTACGTAGTAAAATGAAAAAAAATTTAAATTGTGTATGTATCGATAATAAAATATAAAGTCTCGTATTATACGATTTTTAATACAAAAAGTAGTTTTTTAAAATTCGGGATTTTCTCGGACCGTTAATGATACACAATTTCCTGCTTGATTTATTGAATAAAATGAAAATAAACATAAATATATTACACTTTAACGCTATCGGCAAATTTTATATCTTTTCCTTTTAACAGCATATTGTTGGTTTAGACTGTTAATCTCACACTCTTATAAATCTAAGATAACAATACAGTCTAAACGGTAACATACAATTAAACAAGTTATAAAACCGGGTTTAAATATGACATAAAAGTGCAAATTATAACAATATAAGAAGCTTTTGTTAGTGGTATACGACGCATAAAAGAAAATAAAATAATTCCTTTTCTCTCACAAGCGTTACACTGCCATATTTCTAATACGTAACAAAAAAAATATTCTTTTATCCAAATTACTTCTGACAAAAATTCTCCGCATGATGAAAAAGTGGTTTAAAAAATATGTATCCCAAAAACGGTTAGAGATAAATAAATGAAGTATTAAGAAAAGTTGTCAAGAATAATTATTGCCAAATATACAGGAAAAAAAAACGAAGTTACAACCAATTTCCTTTACAGCCAGAAGTAGGAAAAGGATGTCAACATTTTCATTAAATACTATCGAGCTCTCTTTCTAACTGACGGTCTATTAGGCACATCCTGTATATTTTACAATTTCTTTTCTAATGGAAATAAAACCATCTATTTTAAAGAAAAGGTGGGGGGGGGGGGGCTTTAATTGACGTTTCGACTTAACTTCGCAAGTCGTTAAAATATGACAGCAACATAGAACACGGAGAAAGATTTTGAAATTGAAGATGTCATAATCTGTTTCCATCATATTTTTGTGACGTTTCTGAGAACGAATTTTAATAAAGAATAGCGCATTTCCATATTGTAAGAAAATTTATACTTCGTCATAAATGAAGTTTTCTTAATAATATTATCATAAAAAACTTATGATACTATCCCGATATAGAGGGTATCCTTTTTGCAATTAACTCTTTTTGTAAAATAGGCATCCAAATATTTGAAATATCGACCGAACAATTAGAAACTTATTCGTTATTATTTAAGCATATCAATGCTGCTTCTTTAACTTTGCGGTTATAATTATTAATTAGGTCATTTTAATAATCTAGTTGTAGAATTCCATTGTATTTTATGACCAAAATCGAATTTTTTATTTTTAATGTAGGTATGATTGGTGTTCATTAAGTCTAACATGAAAAGGTCTAGATGTTTCTCCTATATAATATAGCTAGTTTAAGGCCGATTTTTAATTTGTGTGTTAATTTCACAGTAATTTGAATTCCTAATGTTTCATTGAATAATTTTAAAACAGTTTACCTCTTTTATCTGGATGGTATCATGAGTTTTTCTTTTATTTATTAAAATGAAATTAAAAATGCACTGTCATTTTACAAATCGTCACACAAATACCTTAGATTTCAAATTATTATTATTATTATGAGTCAATCAATGATAACGATTTTCGGAAAAAACTCGGAACATGAGATAATCAAAATCATTTTTATAGTCATAATTTTTATTACGGTAACGTAACGCTTAAATTTTTGATAAAAAAAATTAAAAACTCCCTGGCATACGAAAAGTTTTTTTTGGAAGTGTAGAAATAAATTTCTCGAATTCCCATAAGGTTCATGATGTACAATTCTCATACCTATAAAATTATCGGTTTATATTGAAATTACGTAGAATTAAATGGAATAGCATATATTTTAAGTAGCGGCGAGAATGTTAAATTACAAATTCAAATTTTATTTAACAATATTATATTATTAACATTGGGAAAAAATCGCAACACGAAGGTACTCTCCCACAGTAACTCTTCAAAACGAGTTCTTAGGTGGTACGGAAACCATAGATCAATTATTATGGACAAAATTACTTTGGGAATCTTTCACAACATTTAATAACATCATTTTTTGTTTCTTTTGAATGCTAAAAACCATATTCAGGACTAAGAAAATTGCTAAATTGCTTTAATATCTACAGGATGTATTTAAAAGTTTAAATTTTCCTATGTATCATACATCTATTATTTTCGTGCAAATTTAAGTCATTTATGTATTTTTTTGAAAGTTTATTATCTCTTAAAATAAAATTAATTACGATATAAAGTTTATTCAGTTGACAAATATTTATTAACCTTCTCGATATCTATACGTGACTGATTAAAAATATATAATAAGGTACCCCTGTCTACTACTTTGTATGTTTTAATAAGATAGTAAAACGTTTCTAGATGTTTATTTTAGATAATTATACCATATTTCAAGTGGAATTTAAAAAACTAAGTACACCGTTTATCTTGAAAAAATGCCAATAATTATGTAGAGTAGATTCCTAAAATATATAATTTATGAAAGGTTAGCATCATAGATTTGTGAAAATAAGTATTTTATTTTTCATTCATCAAAATCTGATGGATATCAAAGCTTTTGCATAAAAATACTATTTCAAATATACAGGGTGAGTCAGAACTATTGGGACATAGAGTAAGCGTAAAATATGATCGTTGGGCTGGTATTTCACGGTAATATTATTATGTCTGTGTAATGTGCCAACTTTGATAATAGTTGAACTATGGTGACATTGCAAGTTCAGTTGGTCGCTAAGTACAACTAAATTTCTGTAAAATGTTATATAATGCAAAACATAAGGACTATAAAAATAGAAATAAACGTTTGACATTATACCAGTCCATTATTATCTATTTTTAAATAGTTTTCATAATGTTCACAATTGAAACAACACAAGTACCAACGGCAATAAATTGTCGTTAATCCATTTTACATAGCTACTAGCTAGATAAACAAAATTAAAAGATCCGCTTCAGATGTATGATCAAATAATATGCCATAGGTTCTAGTAAACAGAACATATTATCATAGATGATAATAGATCTATGTCATATAAATATTACCGTGTAATGGCTACAAATTATTCCATATATATCATCATACAAATGATAAATATCTATGACATATAAATATTACCGTGATATACCAATCATTTCACAACATATTCATAAATCATTATCAAATTTTGTTCAATCCTTATATTTATGTAAATAATTTAAATTTGAGTGGTACTCCAGTTTTTGAAACACGAATATATTATGTGTATTGTTATAATTTCCCCAAAATAATAACACTTTATAATCAAAGTATACTGCCGAATTTAAAAAATATCTGATATTGGTCGGATGTCGCCTTGGACACAAGCTGATCTCTAAAATATATGCTTTCTCAAAGTATATATTTATCCAGTGGTAAAAGGCAACTCTTTGTCAAATATAACATGATGAGTGCTGAGCCTCCTGATTGATTAGTTTAAGAAATAGTATACGAAAATTATCACAAATACAATGAATAAAATCGGCATGTCATGCGTTGAAATTAGATAATTTTTTTGTCACATTTTACATAGTGCTTTCTGTTCTTTAGGTATGAATCGCATAGCTTCAGTTCCCTCCCTCCCTCATATACCATAGAATTCTAATTTGTTTAAAAGAATATTACTGGGGACACAATCGAATGCCTTTGTCAGATCGCACATTCTAGCTATCATCATAGACGTTTTGAGTGATCTCCTCCAAAAGGCAGGTAGAGCTTGAATGGTGGATTTATTTTACCGGAATCCAAATTGGAACTCCGATTTTTCTCTCAAAGTAAGAAAGTTTTTCGTTCATGACTATTTCAAAAATTTTGTTAATAATTCGGTATGGGTCTATTCTAAATAAAGAAAAAGGCGTAAAAGGGTTAAACTTGACTACGAAAATGTAGAACACAAGCATCACAAGTATACCTTTCAATATTATTCCTACAAATATTTACAAATGATGGTATAAACCAATAATGTTCACGTCCGATGTATTGATTTTTCGCAACTATGAATAATAATAATAATAATATACGCCTTTCAATTTACCCCCAGAAGTAGAGCTTTTGCGGGGAGGGAAGGCGCTCTGGGGCGCATTTGCTTTACAGTTTTGGGATAGCCCAGAAAAATCTCACAACACTATCACTGACAACGATGGATTCCCCCGTAAACTAACGTCAAAGTAATTAATGTCAAATACACTACAAATCACGTCCAGTAGTAGGCAATGAAAATTTATTTAAAAACCTCATTGTCTAAACGTGGTTTATGCCACAATTTGTAAAATTTTTCATGTATATTGTAAAATACATACTTCGAGTTACCATAGTTTTTTACTCGTTTTTTTTTTTATATTTTCATATGTTTCCCATGAACCTTATGAAATTCCAACTCATACATTCTACAATGCAAAAGTCTTGTTCATCTTTGATCTTGTTTACAAATTAGTCACTAACCTCAAGCCATATCTAAACGAGCTTCCAGTTATATCAAACTGGAGATCGTGGGACTTATGCTTACGGCATTACAAAAAAGTTCAAACTAAAATAAGTATGCATTATCTACTAATGTACCTTATTTTGATCTCCTTTGGTCGTAACAAAAAATAAATAAATATGCGGATTATGATTGAACACGAGGTATAAATTCCAGGGAATATGTTGGTTGGGGGAAAACCAAATAATATTTTAACAACAAAAACTAAATTAAATAGAGTAAGTTATCCATTTTTCTCAAATGTGACCAATGTTTTAATAAATACAACGCCTCGAAGTCAGTACCACATATTTTAATCGAAGAAATTTATGAAAGGGAGCAACTAGTTTCGGCAAACATTTGCCATCATCAGGTTGAAGTAAGAAAACTTAATGAAGTATAAAGAATATTTAAAAAAAAACTTGTAACCAACTTATAAAACAACTAAAAACTACTAACTGTGATGTAGTGAAATCATGTGAACATCACTGTGATATCGCTGAAACTAGGCTCTTAGGTACTTCAAAGGGTATAGAAAACGATAAAAAAATCTTTGCTGTCTCGGGCTGGGGTATTTGATATAGTCCCTACTTCACTTCGTGGAATGCTTTTGTCCATCTTGTACTTTCAATAATAAGTTGGGTGGTTAACCATTTTAAAACTCCAAATCTGTAAGTCAATACGGGCACAGCAAAAAAAAGACTTGCTGAAAATTTGAATACGTTAGTTATTCGTTCCCGACATTTAGTTTGATATCACACATGATCTTTTTGATATACAGGATGTGCAAAAATGTTATTGTGTTTCGTGAAGAAATGTTATATTCAGAGTTTATGAACAAAATACTGATTTTTATATTATTTTTTTTCGAACTTTAAAAATTATGTAGCGACTGTCTGTATGCGTAAATAGAGAAATTGATGCGAAACCTAACCGACCAAAGAAAAAAATAATGATGCCAGTTAAAACCACGCACAGGTTAATAACATAATAACAAGATATTAAAATTGGAGTGAACCTTTAGACAATTTTTTGTTATCGTACATTTTCAGATTATAGCTTATTATAGCTTCAAAATTTTGTATCTGATCACATCAATCTATCCTTCATTTTGGGTGTCCGCAACATGTAAACCTGATGTCGGACTTTATAATTCAAAAATTATTCAGATATGGGTTTTAGAAATTTTTGAATCGAGGAGACTGTAATTTTCTATTGGAGTTATTAAAGTGCCCGTTTTGTTTTAAATTATATCGCGTTTGGTATTGGCCATTAAAATAATCGTTTGTTTTCAGAACGATCTAGTTAAATATAGAGTTAATACAATATGTCTTTCCAGCTATAATAACCACACGTTATTACCAATACCTCATTTTTTTTAGGTATTAAACTGTCCATTTAAATACATTTAATATTTTTTTAAATTATAAAACCTTATAAATGAAATATTACGTTAATTTTAATATATTTTACTAAAAGGGCCACGTCAACTTTTTTATTGTCATAAATACAATTTTACATCTTCTAAGTGAAAGCACTGATTTGAATTCCGGGGCGTATATTATTATAATTATTAATTAATTAATATTATTAGTATTATTCCTCTGTACACAATATTTCTTACTGACAAAAATAATATATTGTCTAAAATTGTCTTTTGCCCGCCTACGAGCAAACCTCAAAAGCCACAGGCTTGTGCGAGTTAGAAATGACGGGGCCTTACCTTTTAATGTGCGATTCCCCAGCACGGCTGAAAGAACAACCCGATCCGCTTATCAGTGGTGGCCCATCCACAGTCTAACCGCGGTAAGAAGTGCTTAACTGTTGATCGATACTCACCAAGCTTACCAATTGAGTTATCCTGATATATACAGGGTGAGTCACGATAGACGCGACGATCCATTGTGGCTAAACGGATAATATTTTGAAAATTTTGTTTATTCATGGATATGTGGGTTGATAAAGGCTACATTTTAAAATTATTTTGAATTATACAGGTTGTCCCAAAAAAGTATGGCGTATCAAATATATATTATTTCTTAAAATATCTTTTCTCTCAATTCCCCGAAAGTCCATTCTATAATCATTTAAATCTCAAGGAGCATAGAACATAACCACTAAATACTAGTTTTTAAATTGAGTTATTATTTGAACATTAATTACAATGTACATGTAATTATTTTGATTAATTGAGTAGATAGAGCGACAACTATCCACGGAATCGATAAATAAGTAATTGAAAATATTAATTGTAGAATATTATTATTAGTCAACAGTCTGACAACACTGTTTTGTTTGGAAATTAACATTTAGCAGTCATTTTCTTTGATCCTTAAGGTTGAGTGATCTCGAACGGGAACGAGAGAAAGAGTATTTTCAGAAATTCAACATATTAAGTCACTCCAAAGGATTGCCTTGATTTAATCAAGATACTGGGTGTTTTATCTATTTTACCAATGAGGACCTAGGAACCACCCTGTATTTTTTCATATTTTATAGACTTGCCAATTAGATTTTTTTTTAATTCGTACAAACAAAAATTCTTCTTTCATTGGAACTTATTTATTCATGATTTGGATTTGGTTTTCAATGGATGCTGCATCTTGAAATCAAAAATATTTATTTTCTTTATAATTCTGATTAGATTGAGTTGTTACATTAGCATTGGGTTTAAGTCCCGAGAGGATTCGGATTCGACTCGCGTCTGGACTTATGTAATTCAATGCCTGTTGGGGCATATGGTCCAAGGAGTAGTTGTTGAAGTCCAGACGTGGTGCAGTGTGTTATTTTCTAATGTTGTATTCTGAGAGCTTGTGATTTTTATAAATAATTTTTTAACTAGATCAGTTTTTCCAGAATAACATGAGACAAAAATTAATAAAACGCCTTGCTATTTTCTAGACTTTTGCCCAGAAATATTTTTTTCTGTAATTGCACTTGCAATTTGAAAAAAAAAAAAGAGTATCGGAGAGATTCCAAACGAAATCAATTAGATTAAGTAAAAGTAATTATTAGAAAAATGATGTAATGACCGATGCCTTTTCTTGCGACTTACTGTAGGGAGAATCACTGCGAAATTGAGCGAAGGAGAAGAAACAAGATGACGGCGTATATCACCGAGTTGTCGGACATGGTGCCTACGTGCAGCGCTCTGGCTAGGAAGCCGGACAAACTGACGATCCTAAGGATGGCGGTTGCTCATATGAAGCAACTAAGAGGTGAGAGATATCCGATCAACAAAAGAGGTCATCCTCAACAGAAAACGATTCAGTAATAGTAATAATATTAGAGTTTTTCGGATATTAACACTTTGGCTGACACCTTGGCAGTTCAAGTGTTAAGAATTATCGAATTTCCAGCAACTGAATATATTCAAATATACAGGGTCCAGCAATTTTCTATAATCTTACCTTATTAATCGAGCTCTACAAAATAATTTCAGCCACACGGTGTTCAGGTTTTTCTGGACGGGTTCCAACTTTGTTTTTTTTTAAATGGCAATCTGTATTTTTTATCACTTTTTCGGTTTCTACATGAAAAATAAAAGATACTTTATGCATGTTTATATTTCGAAAATATTGACGGTTTACGAGATTTTTAGCATTACAAGTTTTTTTTTTCCAATCACTCAGAATAATTGAAATTATGAAGTTATGCTAAGTTCCATTAAAATTTATTTTTGGTCAAATATTCTACATTGGTGACTCTCTCCAACGATGTATCTGTGATATACAGGGTATGATATACAGGGTATGAAAAACAGCTTGCCACACATTGTCAATAAAAATTTGCAGAATCTTCCTTATTTCAAATGGAACACCCTGTATATTATCGATCCATAAGAAGCGTTAACAAAGACTCTACAAATTTCATCAAGTATTCCCTATGGCTAAGTTCACTAGTTTTTCTTAAAATAGCTCTTTTTTTAGAAAAAATGGCAAGTATTCATATTTTTATGCTATAATCTCAATGAACGACTGATAAGAATATACAAACGACTAATAAGAATATACAAACCACTGATAAGAATATACAAAGATATTTTGTTTCAATTATATACATTATAAGGTGTCCAAACAAATATTTTCTTTTCATGTATTGATGTATATTCATAGATTAAAGTCTGATCTTAATTTCCAGGTATTCATTTATTTATTTAAAGTTTAAAGTTGATAATGTATCTTTTATAATATATGTTCAACATGTCTTCCATTTTCTTGAATACAGAGCCGAAGTCTATGTTTGAAAGACTGTTCCATAAATACATAAAAAATATGGTTTTCGTCGAGCCACCAACTACTTCCGAAAATATGCGACTTAGAATAACGAATGCTTTTGGTAGTATTACACCAGCTGTCTTGCGTAGGTTGGAATAGTCTTTCACACATAAACTTCGGCTCTGCATTCAAGAAAATGGAAGACATGTTGAACATATTTTGTAAAAGATTCATTATCAACTTTAATTAAACTTTAAATAAATATCTGGGACTTAAGTTCAGACTTTAATTTATGAATATACACCAATACATGAAAAAAATATTTGTTTGGACACCTTATAAAGTACATAATTGAAAGAAGATATCTCTTTGTATATTCTAATCAGTCGTTTGTATATTATTATCAGTCGTTTGTATGTTCTTATCAGTCTTTCTATATTGTTATCAGTCGTTTATATATTCTTATCGGTCTTTTGTATATTCTTATCAATCGTTTGTATGATTTTATCAGTCGTCAAAAAAGTCGTTCATTGAGATTATAGCATAAAAATATGAATATTTGCCATTTTTCTAAAAAAAGAGCTGTTTTAAGAAAAACTATTGAACTTAGCCATAGGGAATACTCGATGAAATTTGTAGAGCCTCTGTTGACGCTTCTTATGGATCGATAATATACAGGGTGTTCCATTTAAAATAAGGAAGATTCTGCAAATTTTTATTGACAATGTTTGGCAAGCTGTTTTTCATACCCTGTATATCACAGGTCGATTCCAGATACATCATTGGAGAGAGTCACCAATGTAGAATATTTGACCAAAAATAAATTTTAATGGGACTTGGCATAACTTCATAATTTCAATTATTCTGAGTGACGAATATTGGAAAAGAAAAACTTGTAATGCTAAAAATCTCGATAAGGTAACATTATAGAAAATTGTATTCCTATCTCTTTCCTAAACAGAGATATAGACCACCGCGCCACTCTTGCAGGACCCCATATGAAAGACATTTTTTACATTATTATTATTATTACTGGATTAGCACGTAAGTACAAGTAAATCTAAGACAATAGCGAGGGTAAGAGTGTTTTTTTATATACTTGTTTTGAATTGTTTGAATTTTATTAGATTTTTCCCTTTAGATTTAATTGGAAAATCGATGTTCCCTAAATTTTTCTTTGATAGTAGAGAACAGAAAAATTACAATTGGCAATTCACGTGTATAAGGAGACTAATTTAACGCACTGTGAGGTCAAAGGGTTCCTTACTGACAGAGAAATCTTGTCATGATGTTATTCAATTTCACTTATACCCAATTTGGACACTTTCTGTCAAATCAGCGAACGCTTCAGGAGCAAATACAGATAATTAGCATTCTGAGTTGACTGTATTTTGGTTTAATAGCCCAATAGTAGTAACATGTCCACTTTTATAAAAATAACCAACCATTTTCTTACGACCACTTCGAGATTTTCACCTTTCTCTTACCATATATCTACACCATCTACCCTGACTTTTTCATGTGACTGTGTTCACCCAATATTCCTTCCTCCACAATTGTGTGTACTGCTAGATATCCAATGCCAAGACGTTATATACAACATACAGTGGGGTGATGTTGCACTTACCACCCAAACCAGTCCATACATTATCAAGTCAACAACTATGTTTTTAATATTCCTTTTGAAATTCTTTATCAGTCTGTCGAGCTGAAATCGGTTTGTTCGATCCCCTTTAGAACAGCGATTTAAATATTTGATAGTTAAATAATGAACTCTGCAATTGAATGCTTCTCCACCTCTCCAGGCAAGTTCTACTGAAGCTATATGGTAAAATTGTCGCTGGAGTTCCGCCGGAGTGTCTTCGTCCCATAATAAAACCATGACTTAGTATTCTTCCAATTTTAATGAAGCAGAGCTCGATTTCCTTTTATTGGCGCACATCTGCAAATTCCTTCGTTTCGCATTACGAGCTTCCCTACTAGACTTGAAGATAATATCTTTATGTGGATCAAAAATTATTTTCCACTTCATAAAATACACCTCTTGCATTTTTTGCAGCGATGTTCCACATTGTCTTCACAACTAGTTCTTTGTAATTTTCATCGTTTTCTTTCTTCATATTCCACGCCCAATCTTTCAGGATTAGGTTTAGTTGCTCTAAACTTGTAGTTTCCAAAAGCTCGTATTTCTTTGACTTGCAGAATTCTGTAAACTGTTTCCATATTGACGTATGGGTTTTAACTACACTTTTCTTAATCGCCAGATCAATATTAGTTTAGTCATCACTTCCAAAGCTGACTAGTACTGTTCAAAAACAATATTACAAAACTTATTGACAATGAAATCAAAAAAATTGTTTAGCGTCGTTTTCTGGTGTCCTAGGAGACCATAATTACTTGTTTTCAAAGGTATTGTAATGTTTGGTGACAACAGCTGTCAACTTTTGCCGCGGGTAAACTCGAAAAACTGCTGACAGGAGCTGCCATACAGTTTTTTCATCTAGAAACCATTTGTAATTCAAAATTGCGCGTTTGTGATTGGTGGAAATTAAGACGATGGAAATAGTCTCTTTTAACGTTTGGCAAAGTTTCGTCTCCATTAATGTCTACTAAAAGTTTATCTTTTTTTGTAAATAAAACGAGTGGGTTTTCTCCCAGTTGACGTTTTAGGTGCTACTGTAATACTTCCATCCTTTCGTTGCTTCAAAAGTCTAATAAATGGTTGCTTCTCCAACTCCGGTCATATGTGAACACTTAGAAACTATACTCCGAACATGACTAGAAAATTTAAGACAAGAATTGAAATAAATTGGTATTTTTAAAAATTTTAGGAAGAAAACCCAAGATTTCATTTTGGAAAAAATAATGCTAAACATTTTATTTTAGAAATTATCCACCACTGATTTATGATGTTATATTGGGGTTTATAAATAAACTATAGATTTATTTTTTTTTTTTTTGTAAATTGATGCGCGCTATCCACTAACTATTGGAACCGACCGTTAAATCGTCATCCTAATTTAAATATCCAGTACCCCGCATGGCTGTTAAATAAATCCCGAAAAAGTATACGGCGATCTGGAATACATTTTTTATTTTATGTTGGCAACTGTGCGCAATGTTCAGTTCAGTTGTTCGAAGCATCGTAACGGGTTTGGCGTCGGTCGTAGCAAAACAAGCTGTGCACAAAACGATGGTATCGCTATGTTAGTTATGGGCCACAGAATGCCTACTCTTTGCTAACCAGGATTAATGCCCTTATTATTTAAACCCAGTGCGAAGCGTTTCCGCCAAACTGTTGCATTTTAATTTTTGCTGCCGTAAAGATAGTGGCATTCGCAACCAAAAGTTATGGGGTTTATTTTTATCAAGATCCATTCACTAGTCACTGTCATAAAAAAATTGTAACAAGTATTCTACTGCTAAAACAGGGTTATGTTCATGAAGACTCCAAGTGTGAATCGCTTATATCATATAAATGGAACATGAGGTGGATTCAAAAAAATTTCTTCAAAAAAATAATATGACTCCGGGATCATTTTCGTTCGATTTCTGGTTACATTTTAAGACTAGTGAGAAAATTTCATACTGAAGATTTACGAGAAACATTTATAAAATCGTCCGTAACTTTCTTCAAAAAAATCTTACGCTCTTAAAACCAATCTCATTTGAATTCTCATAACAATGTACGAATTAAATATTTGTATTGATAAAAAAAAATTAACGTTAAAAGATTTCTAACTTAAAATTTACTCAATAAAAACGTCCATAATTTTCTTTAAAAAAATCATACGATCTTAAAACCAATCTCATTTGAATTCTCATAAAATTTTACGAATTAAATAATTGTATTGGTTAAACAAATTAAAGTTAGAATATTTATAACTTAAAATTTGCAGGAAAAATTTAGAAATTTCTATATGACTCAATAAAATCGTCCATAACTTTCATCAAAAAAGTTATACAACTTTAAAATCAGTTTCATTCGATTTCTTATAAAATTTTACATAAGTTTGCTCATTATTTATTATCTAAGAAAGTAAACAAAGAAATTGAAGAAAATTTTCATATATGTATGTGTTTTATCAAAATCGTATATCCAAAATCATTATTATAAAATTATTGGTTACTTACAGTACCGAAAATATAAGATCTAATTGAATTGCAAATGACCATGAAAGCAAAAGAACAAGCAGGTCTGAGATCTTCCATCAGTATGACAATTATGAATTATGATACGACTATGCGGTAATTGAAATACAATGTACCCGACCGTTCCGAGATCTCTTTTCTGTGTCTAATCAACAAAAGCCTTGTAATTCCGACAGAGCTTATAAAAAAATTCGAAGAAAAATTCAACTCGGAATAGAATGAAAGCTGCCAGCTGGAAATTACTATAGTAATAGGTACCATAACATCAGTCAATACCATCATTTATGACTGAACGTTGTGGGAATGTTAGTCTCTACTTTGATCATGATATTGATAATTGACAACCTTTACTAAGAGATCAATCGCCGCTTCAGAAAAATCCAACTTTTTAGACATTTTTCGTATCTCACCACCAGTTTAAAACTAAAATTAAAAAAATATGACAACCTTTTAAAATTTTTATTTTTTTTCCAACGCAACGTGACAGTTTGAATTTTTGATTATTGTCTTTTTCACTGCACTTTTTCAAAAATAACTAAGGTACTTCGTAAGTATTGAAACGAATCTATAAAATTGATCTAGAAATAGTTGTTTTTATTGGAATATGTCAAAAAACTTCAAATTCGATACAGTACACAATAACAAGAAAAATAACTTTTCTGTCTTAGGACTTTTTTCGTACTTTTTCGGACGGTGAACTGTCCGGGAAAGTAAAATATAGGTAGTTTGCTTACCTTTTTTTTTGTAATTTAACTGAGAAACTAAATAGGAAAGTTGGTTCAACACGATTTTACAGATTATGAATTTATTTACTTCCAAGTTACAAATAAACACATGTTATTCAAAGGTAACACTACTTGAATTCAAATCGTTATCTCTTTAAATATCTTATTTGGTATTTAACGATTTTTAACATACCCTTAAGAATATATGAATTTCAATTCACAATGGCAATTGTGTACTGTGAACTTTGAGTTTAACATTAATTTAAATTCCTTACGAGGCAGAGACTAATTTGTTATTTACTGAAGTCTTTCCTACTTGATTTAGATTGACACATTAACTTTAAATATCCAAATTAGTTTATCAATAATTTATTTGAAAAGTTATGTCGTTAGCCACTCCACTTTAACAACAAATTCATTCATTTTTTTAGTGGAATGTTGATTTTTTCATTCACGAAAAGGTTTAAACTGAATTATTTTATCTAAACAATTATTACTTTTGAATATTTAAAATAGTTTGTCATTAATTTATTAAATTATCGAAAAGAATGTCTTATCTTAAGAAAGTAGAAGAAGTGGCGTCAACATATTTGATTCATTTTTATATTCGTATTTTTTATTTCTTTTTATTATTATTAAGGAAGTAATAATAATAAAAATATACGCCCTACAATTCACCCCCTTGCGAATGAACCTTTTGCGATTTACTTATGATTGAGAGCAAATTTAATTTACAATTGTGATAATATCCGAAAAAAACCACAAACCACAAACCACAAACCATCGTTAAAATGCTGATCAAAATAGACTCAGATCGAGAACTGTTGCTTTGTTGCCGTTATTTTTTATTTTATTTGTTAATACGCCCTCGTAATATAAAATTGTTCGCTAAACTGGCAGAAGGAATTTATTTATGCAATATTCAACTATAAATCGTCTAGCTTTCTAGAAAGCGGTATTCGTTAGTAAGGTCTTAAATTTCCTTACTGAAAAATGCCTTTAGGTGTACGTGGCTTCAATTTATTCGTAGAAATTAAAATTAAAAATATTATACACGAGCCGATGTACTGGCCAGCTTCATTTTTATGCGGATTGCGTTTTGCATATCCGATAGGTGCTTCTAAGAACGTCATTCTTATGCTTAAATTATACCCACTATCCATATTGTCTTGAGTTATAAATATAAAAAATATTTTATAACTCCTCGTTCAAGTTTTGTATTTGTAAATCCGTTACTTACAATTTGTAATTGTTAAGCAAAATATAGAAAAAAAAATTGAAGCAAAACTTTATGTAAATATTGTTACCGTATAATCTAATGGAAAGGAGCAAAAGAAAAAGTCTGATTATCCGAAGTAATATCATAAAGGAATCTAATTTTTCAAAAAAAAAAAATCGAAAAATCACGTTGCTAAGTAATATTTTAACAAGAAGCAAGCATGAGTGCTGGTGGCAACAAAAGTCTGAGTCGAAGACGAGGATTTTTGCACCTGCACGAATGCATTTTGTTAAAAAAATATCACTTTGCATTGTTTTTTCGATTTTTTTCACAGGAAAAATTAGATACCCGAATGGTATTTGACAAGACTATTTCATGAGTAACAGATTATTCCGCATACACTTAGATTACAAAACATACTACCTATTATATATGCATACATAATAAATATGTAGGTATTAATTTGAAAACTGAAAAACAGGTAATTTATTTAATCACAAAATACTACAAACTTAATTATTTATGGTACAATTAAAATATAAATTGCAATTTTGGTACACAGTAGGAGTATTGTTTAAAATCTTTGTTAACTCGTGGACTCAAACACAGGATGCCTCTTACGCTTAAAGTTTTTTTTTTGGTAGTATCAAAGGAGCCGCGTTTTAATGCTTATAAATTGGGGATATTATATCTCCTGTTCTTACTATACAAAACAATATTGAAAATCACTTATTGATCTTCAAATCCAACCTAGGCCAAAGCGGATTAATTCACCACTAATGATTTATAATATTTGCAGATATACATTGTTGCTCAATTTCCGGATTAACTTGTTTCTATTCTATATTTGTTGTCGATTCAGAGAAACTACCTGGAATATCCCAAGTAGATTTTAATTAGAAATTGGAAAAAGGGTTTCAAATTCTTGATGTAAAAATTGAAGTTTCGATTTCTTGATCTAAAAATTAAAATTTCAAAATCAATTGTAGTAAAACGTGGATTCTCTATTAGGTGTTAAAACGTTAGATATCGGTGCTAGATATCAGTGATGTTGACTATTTCAAAATAAAAAAACTATTTTCAATGGTGCTGAATGAATACTAAATTGTAAACAATAGACATGGTCCGTTTCAACATGGGCACTTTCTTGAATATTAAGTATTGTTAGTAGTAAATCATTTGTTATTCAAAAGCTATTAAACTCGGATCCGTTGATTCGTAGATATTTAATATAATTTGCCATGCAATCGTAAAAGCTGCGTTGTTATAATTTCATATTGAACTAACTTTGGTAAGAGTCAGTAGCGTGTGTGTTTTAATAAGGATACAGCCTACTTTCTATTTACAATTTTTATTTTGGTATCTACACTAAAAAATAAAGAAATTAGGAAAGCAAGCAAATTTTATAAATATTAGGTAAACAGTACCTTGGGAATGACAAAACTGCACAAATGATGTGAAGTGAAATCACACAAGCTCCCAAGAACAAGGACATTAAAAATGTCCCGCCAGGTATTGAATTACGAAAGTCCAGACGTGATTTGGTGCCTCACAGTAAGAAGCAGACAAGCTCGACATCCTGTCACTAAAGGATGTCTGAAAATGAATTCGACTCACCTCGCTCTTGATAATCTTACTTGCGTTATAGCAAGTGTATCTTACTGATGAGGCACTATAATGCCGAAACCGGTCTAAGAATGGCAAGCTCCTTTAATGACAAAATCGAAGTTTTTGGGTTAAAGCCCCGACTTGGTCGGGCACCAAACCACGTCTGGATTTTCGTAATTCAATACCTGGTTACCAAGGAGTAGTTGTTGAAGTCCAGACGCTGGTGCAGTGTAGGACGTTTTTAATGTCCTTGTTCTTGGGGAGCTTGTGTGATTTCATTTCACATCATTTGTGCAATTTCAATTAGCTTCATTATCTTTATTTTTGGAAGCTTCTAAGGTAGCAATTTTTTTACATATCTCACTTAATATAACATTTCATGAGAAATCGAATGAGAATTTGCCGCAATTATTGCACTTATTCAATAAATATTCCAATTACCAATGCATGTGCATTGAAAATATTTGTATTTAACAATTTTGATGCTTGATTATTATAAAACATTTCATATATCAAAAGTCAAACCATAAAACATGACAAGGTTTTGCTCTTCTTATTAATCACAAAGAAGTTAATTTGTTAAATCGTATATATCCTTTAACAGGAAACCTACAGCATCCTCCATGTTCCCCTCATTTAACCCCTGGTGGTTCTTTCTGTCCGTACTACCAAAGAAAATCTTAAGAGTACGTTAGTAACTTTTGACCAGTGGTTTTGAGAAAATTGTAAAATTATTTAACGAATCTAATATTTAATATTTTCGGTTCCGGCACTGAAATCTCCATACACATAACTAGAAACACGTAAGGAAATAAAGGAGCATGAACAAATGCCGATAAAACTAATTCTTTGTTGTAATTTGCAACTTTGTCTAAAAGCAACGGGAACCGTAAACCGTGGTTACAGTATAATTGACTAGCGACGTTGCACAGCTATTCCAGTACATGACTTCATCTTTCTGCATGTTAAAATATAAACAATGGTTTTGTTTTAATATGAAACACAATCATTATTATGGACCAAGTTGTACAAGTTGTAATTATGAACTAGGTATGTTAGAATGCTTATAAGGCCAACCTCATAAACAAACTACAGAAAATCCATCAATGTTGTATCTTAAGATTTGATAAGCTTAATTCTTTCATAGTAACCATGGGCGTCCCTATTTTGTTTTCAAGAATAATTATATTTTAAAATATTTCTTATGTTCGAGGCTTTATACTGCATTTATTTATTAATATGAATATTATTAGTTTATTATCTTTCTTTACTTTTGGCTTCGATTTAGTCTAAGGCCTTTTAGGAAGCGTTTTAAAGATGCACTACAACTCACGAACATCCACCTAAAAAACGTGAAATCCTATGTAAAATGACCTGCCGGATTCGAATTTTTTGTTCGCCCTTTGATCCGGAATTGCGAAATGTTGAAAAAACTGAAAATTTTCCTTAAAATAATATTTATTGCAAACTAGTGCTTAACTTTGTTCGTTATGAATTTTGGATATGATATTTTTCAGTACTTCCCTGACATAGTATCATAACAATAAAAAAATGTAGAACGTTAAATAAAAGCTACGTCATTTTTTTTTCGCTAGATAACACAAAATATCGTCATTTTGCAGAGTGAAATGGTGAGTCGAGAAAACGTTTTTATCTTTAGAGATAGTTAACTACTATAAGCGAGAAAAATGTTGCCAATAGAGCAAGGAAACTTTTTTTACTTTAACTTTTTTTTCATACGACGTTTAGTTTGGGTTGTGTACTTTTTTAAAACCTGCAAAATGATATTTTGTGTCATCTAGCGAAAAAAAAATGACGTAGCTTTTATTTAACGTTCTAAATTTTTTATTGTTATGACACTATGTCAGGGAAGTACCAAAAAATATCATATCCAAAATTCATAACGATCGGACATCAATTAACAAAATTAAGCACTAGTTTTAAATAATTATTATTTTAAGGAAAATTTTCTGTTTCTTCAAAAATGTCATGTCTTGACACATTTCGCCATTCCGAATCAAGCGAACAAAAAATTCGAATCCGGCAGGTCATTGCACATGTTTTTATTTTTTTAATTTATAAAGGAGAATATTTCTGAGACCCCTGCATTATATCTCCTGTTCCATAAATCAAAATATTTTGCATACTCTGTTTATTTATTCCAAAAAAAGTTTAATAAATGCAGGTGTGTCCTGCTATATAAAATAGCCATTCAATTTACCGAATTCATATAAAAATATGTTTTGTTAGCAAACCCATTGGTTAAACTACTTTTGCTGGTAAAATTTTTACAAAAACGGTCCGTCCCTGATTTTCTAAAGCTAATATAAGCCCTCTTACATCGTGGAAGAGAAGGCTTTTAAGGGCTCCTAAAATCAAGTGTGAAATAATAAATTAATTTAAATGCTCACCTTTGGAGGCCTATATCACGGTAAGGAAGGCCTGTATGAGAACATTTTATTGGCATAATTTTGACCTCAACTACTAACTTTTTTCGTTTCTGGACATCTAGTTTTTTGTACAAAATTTTGATGGGATAACAATTTTAACACAATGTATTAAATCATTTAGAGGTTCTATTGATAACTACAAAATTCAAATATACCTGATTAAAAATAACATTTTCTAAAAAATGTTTACCCACTTGACCGACCCCATTTGTGCGTATATTTAAAAATAATTTATGTATTTACTTAAAGAAGACAAAATTATTTAACGAACTTCAGGTGCATTTTTAAATTACTGTTATTCGTATTACGTACAGGTAAACAGATACCAACTACATTATTAGCATTCATTTATGATGATAATCTTTTTTTATATATTAGTATAAACTTAGAAATCAACTTGAATTATTAAAATGAAGAAACGCGTATATTCCTCTACAATACAGAAGTCTAAATCGCGTATTCAATATCTCAAACATTTAATTTATCTCGTAGGTACTGGAAACACGAGTACCGATGGTACTTACAAACCATCATTTCTCACAGACCAGGAATTGAAGCATCTTATTTTAGAAGCAGCCGATGGGTTCTTATTTGTAGTGAGCTGTGATACCGGAAGAGTTATATACGTTTCGGACTCGGTAGCGCCCGTACTTAATTACTCACAGAGCGATTGGTACGGATCCTGTTTATACGACAACATTCATCCTGAGGATGTTGAAAAAGTACGAGAACAACTATCGACCCAAGAACCTCAGAATACTGGAAGAATTCTCGATTTGAAGACTGGTACGGTTAAGAAGGAGGGCAATCATTGTAAGTATTTAAATACAATAGTTAACGAGTCAAAAGTATACGCGTGTAAGGGTTTACTTCTATCTATCTTTGATGGGGGATATATAAGATCTATTGTGCCCCCTACTGCTGCCTAATCGTTGAGGCTTGGAAAATGTTCGGAGATTTGCCTAAACTTTCAGAATATTTGGTTCCAGTCCCATATACTCCTATTCCTGTTCCTTCTGTTGTTCTAGAACCATCTGTGTACCATTTAATGGCACTTCTCTTGAGTTTAGGGATGGTATCTTTGTCCCATTCGCTTTTGTTACTTAGTTTTGTATTGAATTCTTTTACAAAGCTAAACTTCTTTGTCATCTCATCTTGGGGCATGTCCCGGGTTTGATGATTTCCAGGAAGGAGTCGAAACTTGCGTTTGGTTGATCCTTCTCTGGTCATTCTGTCATAAGTGATGGCCGGTCTCACTATTGACGTATACATCCACTGCAGGATCTTTAGGTTACATCCCCAGTTTTTTCCCGCAAAATTTCTGCACACCATTAGAGCTTTCGTGGCTTTGCTGGTTACTTCTTTTTCGTGCTTATTCCAGATGAGTTTATTATCCAGTATTAGTCCCAGATATTTGACATTTCAATAACTTTCCCTTCCAATTCGATGGATTTGAGGTTAATGTTTCTTTTCCGTGTAAAGGCAACTAAGGTAGTCTTGGTGAGGTTGACGCTAAGTCCCATCGATTGACACCATTCTTTAGTATAGTCAAGCCCTCTTTGAACTATATCGCAGAGGGTATTCTCGAATTTTCCTCTTGCGATTATGACCATGTCATCTGCATAGCCTTGACACGATATACCAATCTCGATCAAGTCGCAGAGAGAGTCGATCCACTGTTAGGCTCCACATAAGAGGGGAGGCCATTCCTCCTTGTGGGCATCCTCTGGTTGTGCAGATGGAAACAGTGTCTTGTCCCATTTTAGTCTCTGCTATTCTGGTAGACAATAATCGCGACATCCATCTGGTTGTCGTGTTGTCTACCCCTCTTTCTTCTAGTGCTCTTTTGTTTTGTCAAAAGCCCCTTCTATGTCTAGAAAGGCACACACTACAGATTCTTTGTTCTCTAGTGCATGCAACGGTTTCCTTAGAGTACGAAAATAGTTTTATTAAATTAAACATTTTATGGCTAATGTAACTTGAACATATACACATTCGGACAAAATATTTCTTTGGTATAGGCCGAAATCTACAAGAGTAAAAAGGAAAGCAATAATAATATAAGGTCATATAGCCGAGAAAGACGCAATGCTGTACTCCCCTCTGTTGACCCCACTTAACTATTGAAGAGACGGAGTCACGGACACAGGCGATATTCCCTTCTTCGCGTTAAGTGAGGAGAAATTGTAAGGCTGTCTCAACATTTAATAAGGTTTCCTTTATGGTCTCGCTAAATCATAATACCACAATTATTTTTTGTCCGAGTATGTATATCAAAGAATGTCTGTGTGTAGAAGAAAAGCCGTGCACGCGTTAACAAATTTTAAGAACAAAATAATTTAAAATCTCACAGTTTATGCTTAATTTAGTAGCTTTGGTTAAAGGTGTAAGTAAATACATAACACAAATCATATCTTTTGTACGGTTCTTGTTTTAAAGTTGCATTTTTTCAGCCTCGATGAGGTTATGTATGGGTTCTAGAAGAGGATTTATTTGTCGGATGAAAATAGGAAACCTACCTCCCGAAAGCATGACTGTAGGACACCTAAATCGCCTTAAACAACGGAATAGCTTAGGTCCAAGCCGAGATGGTCAAAACTATGCCGTTGTCCATTGTACAGGATATATTAAAAATTGGCCACCAACAGGTAAAGTTTCACGAATGTCTTGAATATCCCAAATAGATATAATAGAGATTTGTTAAGCACAACTTATATTTATTAATTTTTAATTAGTTCAGGTTAAAATCATATTACAGAAGTTTCTTAACTTAATCCTTCATTCATTCTTTTCCTTCTATTACTTCATATTTTATTCTTTCAACATTATTTCTCTCTATTTAATCTTCCGAGACACTATGCTGAGACAAGATACCAACAATACTTGATGCCATCCAAAGATGAGCTTCTGAAACGAAGTAGTGAAACATTATTCCATTGCCAGCCAAATCAACCAGAATAGCTCGTCGATTTAATACTCTGTCTAACTTCAAAGATGTAGCCGATACAATTAATCTTTCATACCTATATCTTTTTATAACCTTTAAACCCATTCAATAATATTTCTTGTGGTTTCTATAAAATTTATATTAGTTTTCGCCTATACAGATATATTTGATATGAAAAGAGGAGATTTTCATATGAATGTTCTGATAAATTTAAGTAAAACTAACCTAGCAAAAATATCAGATATGTTCCCAGGTGTTCAACTAGACCGTACTTCCGAAGAAGAAATACATGCTTCTCATTGCTGCTTGGTGGCAATAGGGAGGCTGCAGGTTACTTCGACACCGAACACCAGCGACATGTCGGGCTCCAGTAGTAACGCCGAATTCATATCTAGGCATTCCATGGATGGGAAGTTCACCTTCGTTGACCAACGAGTTATTGGATTATTAGGGTACTCTCCGCCCGAGTTGTTGGGGAAAAGCTGTTTTGATTTTTTCCATCCGGAAGATCAGACACATATGAAGGACAGTTTTGAGCAAGGTAGAATTTCAATTTATATTATAATGTATTTTGTAGGTGAACTCATTTAAAAATGTTTTTCATTTAAATTTCAGTATTGAAATTAAAAGGACAAGTATTATCCGTGATGTACCGATTTCGAGCAAAGAACAGGGAGTGGGTGTGGCTACGGACCAGCGCGTTTTCATTTCTGAATCCGTACACGGACGACGTGGAATATATTGTTTGTACAAACACGACGGCAAAATCTGTCCACGCTCCTAGCGAAGCACCTTCAGAAGCCCCAGAACAAGTTAGCTACCAGCAACCAGGTTTGGACTACAGTTTGCAAAGGCGCGACCCTATATACTCACATATGCTTCCCACTACACATATCCAAAATGAGTACCTGCCTATGTCTACCACTACGAGTCCAGATGATTCCCGATACCCAAGACTGTTAGCGGATCCTCAACAATCAGCTAGGCCTAGTAGTGTTCAGAACGTGTATACTACTTACGAACCCACACCTTCACCTATTGCATATGGGTCACCATCTCAGGCTAGTGCCACTACCAGTAATGCTAGTGTATTGGCAAGGTGAGTATCATTATTGCTCTCTAAAGTTTTTCATTTTAGTCCCTTACTGATAACAGTAATTTAAAACTTATTTTCAGGTTAAGTAAAAATAGTACGACAAGTCCGACTCCGGCGGCAGCAGCCTGGACCCTGAGGCAGCCTCAACAAGCTCCAGATGGATATCAATATAGTCAACCAAGTCCCAGATCGCCTGGTCCAACTTATACTCAACTAAGCGGTGGAAGATCTGGAGCTAATGCAGCCACTTCGGCTTATCAGTGGACCAACTGGCAAAATTCTACTCAGGCGTCAGAAGCCGGACCAGGATCGTCTGGTTCGGGACCACCGCCTCAACCACAACCACACGAACTCTCCGATATGCTGCAGATGTTAGACCAAGGTGGTGCTGCTTCGTTCGAGGACCTTACAATGTTTAACACAACATTCGAGTAGAGTAATATATTTTTGTACAAATGAAGACTGGGTAAACGTGAGATTGCAGAATTGCCAACGGAAAGGTATAGCTTGATAATAATTATATCATGCTTGTTTGTACCGACTTCAGACTAAAACCATTCTTAATCGGAATTTACTGTGATTTTTATAGTATGTTCTTTTAGTGTAGTACAAAAGTCGAAACTATTACTTCGGCTCCGGCGCGGTGAAAATTATAGGAATATTTTTCAAGACTACTTTAACATTTTTTGTAGTCAAAAGTTGCAGGATAAGTTCATGAAAAATGACATAAAAGGAGTTGTTTGTTTGAGACCAAAAGCAATTGGTAACTGACTTGTAGTTTTTTTACCACTAAATTTTAAAAATTGGAAATGAATAAAAAGACGAAACGTTGTTTTAAAAAATTGGATACGTTATGTTAGGCGATATTTGGCCTTCAATAAAAAAGCTTTATATACTTTTTTCTATCTTAAAAAAATAGGTTGTTATTTAAATATAACGAAAATCGTCAATTTCTGTTTTTCCCAAATATCTCAGAAACCAGACATGATATTTTAATTTTGACAAAACACATCTTTTTTCCCATTTAACGGTTCAATTAAATTTGCGCCACCCTTTATAAACTAATACGTTTTGGTAAGTTGAAACACTATCGTCGACCACTCAACCAAAACACAATTTTAACACACTCTACGCGCGTTTCGCCAACTATGTTGGCATCATCAGGAGTTGATGATAGACTGTCTATCATCAACTGTTGTTGATAAACCAAAGGTTCCAATTTCCCAATTTAATACGTTTTGGTACAAATAAAAATTGATATTAACAATTGCAATTGTTCCCAGCTCTTGTCAGAAGCATTTCAACAAAAAATCTTGTACTAGAAATTATGCTAAAGCTTTTAGTGCATTTTTTACGAAACAAAATAACCACTCGGTACACATTTAGATTGGCTTTTTTGCAAACTCACCGTTTCTCGTTGTCCATTGTAAAATAAAACTTGTGTTATATAAGTGACACTTAGTGGAAGTGAAGCGTGTGTGTCTTATTTTAACCAGGGTTGTTGAGAACTTAACTAAAATGAATATACAGCTCAACCTGAAGTATCGGTGAATCGACAAGACTCGTTTGTTATTTCTAACTGTTGTGACGTCCAAAATTGTATAGCTTAAGATTTGGCAAAATGCTATGTTACTCTTAATATTGTGAGGTAGTCTGTATACTCGGTTTTTCCCCTTTTTTACGAAAATAATTCGAATGTCGAGTTTACCACAATATAACACTTAACCAAGTATCTCAAAAAATTCAATCAATCAATCAATAACAATCAATAATAATACTCACTTAGGGTAAGTATTTGAAACCCCTTATTCGTAATGAGTAAGTCGTCAAATATGGCGAGTTACTGAAGGACACGATGTATAAATGGTAAAATTTTGAGTAGGAGTTTCAAAAATCGACAATAAGTATTTTATGTTGAGAAAAACCTTAAGTGGGGTATTTTTTAAGTTGTGTTCTATTAAAACATAATATTTATTCATTACGTTCTTGTACCTTTTTAATTAGATTTGTAAATAAAAATTAAGCATTAAAACTTAAAATATATTCATATTTATAGATCTTATCACTCAGTTTAAATTTTAAGTGGCAACAAGGATAATAGTGAAATAGTTCTAATTTGTATTAAATTTTTTTAAAATTGCATTAACTTTATTTAATAACTTATTTTTTAGAAAGTACAAGAATTAACCATATCAGCTCTCTGTTAATTTTTTTTAAATCCGTTGATATCCGTTGATGACAAGTAGAATTAAAAATAACTTAAAAAAGACAATATTTGCCTCAAATAACCAGAAGAGAATGTCAAGTCAACCCCATTTAATATTAATATTTAATCGCATCGTCATGCTGCACTAATTTTGTCTAAATGTTTATTTGGGAAATTTTAAATTAGCATCAGTCACATCTATATATTTTTATCTTCCTCTATCTTTCGCTCTCTCCCTCCAGTTCCTCACTCTTAATGTTTCGATGTCCCTTTCCACTTATTGTTTCTTGTTTTCCCTCCTATTCTTTTGTCTAATACCAAATTAGGCATCCGATCCGGCGTCATTCTGATAACATGTCCCAACCACCTAATCCTTTGCGCGTTATGTTGTGATCATTGAATAAATGCTTCCCCATAGGTCGCCTACCTTCCTTCCTCCAAAAATTTTTCTGAGTACTTTTCCCAAATCTCAATCATTTGGATATCCGACTTTGCTTCACATGCATATGTAACTATCATCAGTGATTTATATGTATGCATTTTCAACCCCCTTGAAATAACTTTGCTTTTTAAAAGCCCATTTAGGCTGTACAAACATTTGTTTTCTTTTATTAGTCTTATTTTTATCTCTTCTCTTATATTTGGTTTCCTTTTAAATTATGTCCCAATACTACCTACCGTCTACTTCCTCAAAGCTTAATTCTTTTCGAGTTTTTGTTTTTACTTTTAGCATCTGAAAACTCCGTTTGTCCACATCATATATTTATTTCGTCTTCTCCTCATTTATCAGTTCGGTCCTATTCCTCATAACTATTGCTAAAGCAAAGCATTGACGTCCATTATGATTTAGAAATCCCGTCCGGTTAATTTTGTTTTCTATATATTAAACTGAATAGGATTGAAGATAATGGGTCTCCTCGTCTAAGATCTCCTTTAAAAGGCATGAATTTATTTTTATCTGGTTATGTTTGTTTTAGTGTCATTTTGACGAGCCTTATTAACTTTTCATATTCGCTCAAATCCCTCATGACGTTATAAAATGCGGGCCTTTTAACTGTATCGTACGCCTTTTTGAAATCCGCTTGCACTTCCCTTAAAGTAAAAATCTTATCGATAACTCTTCTTCCCGCTCTGAATCCACTCTGATATTCGCCAATTTCGCAATCTATTCTACTCGTTAGTTTTCTTAATACATTTTTTATGCAGTGAACTTATTAATGCATTGTTCCACTTTGTGGCATTCTTTCCTTTATCCAAATTTTCTTAATCAATTGATGCAGTTCTTCCTCTAATCATTCATCAAAAAATTTCAGATAATTAATATTTTTAAAACGGTTTTGTTTTTGATTTTATATTTTTTAATTAATTTACATGTTTTACAGGCAGGCGGATTAATAGAAATGTATTAATTTTTGAGATACTTGGTATTTTGTATTTTTCATCCATATTGATATTATGAAATGCCTTGTGCTTTGCAGTGTGTGGTGCAAACTGATTATAACACTATGTGAAGTACAACCATAATTTTTATCTTTATATTTTACTTAGTAATTTTGTTTTCTTATAACTACATTACAGTCAATATTTTTGTAGATTTTTAATTTATACTTCTTGTGTATAAAAAAAGCACATTTATTATATTGTTTTGAAGGATTTTAGAAAATTTAAATAATTATATTTTATTGCTATTAAAAAGTCAATAAATTCTTTTATGAATTTTCTTTTTGTTTTATTTTAATACAGGGTAAAGTGTCAAAATCGTGTGGCGCTCTCGATTGTAAATTTTGTAAAGGTAATTTTTCAGAAAACTATTTTAGGAAATATAAGGGGCTCAAGAGAGTTCCTGGAAACTAATTGTTTAAGATGTTCCAAGCTTTAAAATTTATAAGAAAAATCCGATAACGCAGAAATTTAGCAGAAACATGTAACTGAGGGAGAGAAAACTATTGGTGAGAAAGCAAGCTTTTATAGGGATTTGAAGGATAGGTTGAAGTTTTTTACAAAAATAGGGTGTAGAAGATAGCTGACGACAAAATAGACCTTTTATTTGGAAGAAATATATTTTGAAAGTAATGTAAGCTGGAATCGGGATAATTATTGTCGGCACGGGCATCGGTCAGAATGCGTAAACTGAGTGAGTTATGAATTTCCAGGTAGTCCGAGAATATCATGAATAAATTAACCGAAGCAATTTTACGATGTTGCCATTTTACATAGATATGCTCCGATGTTTTGAAGTACATTTTCTGACCGATGTCCGTGCCGATTATAATTAAGATGTAGCAATAAAACAGACATTGATCTAAATCCAACGAGAATCGAATATGAAAAATGTTCTAAACTAAAGCATTCGAAGAATCGGTGGCATTTCCCAACAATAATAATAATAATATGTTTATTTACCACTTACATAGTTATTTACAATCTTAATTTTTCCTCCTACAAAAGTATAAAAACAAAATTTCCTACATTTGTATTTGGGCAAATAAACAAGAGGACTTCCCTAAAGAAACCGTATGTTTGTGCATAAGGAATTCAATTCTTGTTCGTTCATTCAACTATTTCGTGAGATACGAAGTTCCAGTATCGGAGCTAATTCTCTCCCATAAATTTCTCATGCCGTCCCGTTTGTTATGGCCTATAAAATTATAAAAAAAGGATTATTTTTTCAACTCATTTTGCTGTCCGGAGTCCTCAATCCGGCACTGCGAAAGGCCAGTGAAAGTTCGTGAGAAATTATTTTTTTATCGAGTTCCTGCTAAATAAAAAAAATCAAGGAAATTGAAATTCGGCAAAAGGGGTTATCGAGGTAAAAAACCATTTGTGAGGGTTAAATTTTAAAAACAAAGGTTTTGCTCAATTTTGCGGAACAAAGGAAATTTTTTGGGAAAGGTAGGAACTAAAACACAACAAAATGGATGTTAAAATAGTGTATGTGAGATAAAGTACAATTCACAACTCTCTAATGCCATTTGAAACTTACGATACTATAAAGGAACGCTAAGCTCGAGGCAAAATATTCATAGTACCAAAAAGATTAAAGTTATCAATGTAAATCCGCAAAGAGACAGTGCCAAATATCTTGGAATGCATTTGGACAGAAGACTAACTTGGAAGAAGCAACTTTTCACAAAAAGAAAGCAGACTTAAACTTCACACCAGTTATACTGGGGATTATTGGACGCACATCCCAACTGTCCTAGAGAACAAGCTGTTTGTGTACAAGGTCATCCTCAAATCTATTGGTCATATGGAATCTAGCTGTGGGGTTCACTTCTAATTCAAACTTATTGAGAGATTCCAATCAAATGATACAGCCATGATAAAAATGAAATATTTTGGATACCAAAATATTTTACTGGGAGTAATCAAACTGCACAAATGATGTGAAATAAGTTAAAATCACAGCTCCCAAGAATTACGACATTAGAAAATGTCACACCCTGCACCAACGTCTGGATTTCAAACAACTACTCCTTGGCCTATATGCCCCAACAGGTATTGAATTACAGAAGTCCAGTCGCGGTTGGAACCCGAATCGTTTCGGGACTTAACCCAACAATTTTGATTTTGTCATTAAAAGGAGCCTGTCATTCTTAGACTGATTTCGGCATTATTGTGCCTCATCAGTAAGAAGTGCCGTGTTAACGTTTTTTCTAATGTCGTAATTCTTGGGAGCTGTGATTTTAACTTATTTCACATCATTTGTGCATGATACAGCCAGTTCTCCGTGGTTTGTAACTGATAATATTATTGCTCGTGATCTACAAGTACCTATGGTCAAAGATGAAATAAAAAATTTTAGCGAAAGCTACATGAAAAGACTTGAGTATCACTCAAACAAACTTGCCAAAAACATTGTGTCATAGCCAAAATTATTATCAGACGAAGACTAAAAATGACCTGACCTAATAGGTTTTAAGATTATGTTTTACGATTTTATTACTTTATCTTTTACGATATTTTAAACATTTAAACTAGTTAATACGATTTTTAACATTTTTATAAACACAATTAGAACATTTTCATTTTATCCATATCTTAATGTTCCTTTACTTATTGTCCCATGTAGTTGTAGTTAACTAATTAACTAAGGGGAACCAGGCCCATGTGCAGGAGGGTGGTGGAAACCCCCCCACAAGAGGAAAATTTATGTATCTTTACTTGAAATATTAGAAAAAACTTCTTTACGATGGACGATTTTTTAAATTGCCAAGTGCATCTGTTTCATCTATAAAAATCGCTTTAGGTATTACAAATGATTATGGGAATCGCCCACTTTACGAATTAAATGGATATGCGACTGTGGCTCATCAATTAACGTGAATAAAACTGTTGGGAAACAATTTAATGCGTAATATGATGACAATTGCTAAAAATCAATTTGTTTATCACAGGAAATTCTAGAATTTTTTTATCTTGTTAAAGGATTTCGGTTTTTCAGGACCGGTGCTAGATAAAAAATGATTCAACGAGTAACTTACACAAAGCTGAAGAACTGCTCAAGATACGAGGAAAATAAAAATAAGAAGAAAGAAAAAAATGCTAAATTATCGAATATTCATAATAAATAAAAATTACTGAACTCGAGGAAAATATTCATAGTATGAAAGCGAGTAGAGATATCGATACAGTGAATCCAAGTGAAAGTTAAAGAAAAATAATGATATTAGACGAACTCTATAATATAAATCCGAAAATTGGTAGAAAGGGTTAATCCAACTACAAAAAAATATTGACAGGGTAAAAATATGCAAAATGAGCCTGGAGAACATGACAGGAATACAGAGAAATATTCGTAGCACCAAAAGATATCAAGAATTTCAGATACGGGAAGACCAAGTGAAAAATAATGATGCAAAGCTTGAAAATATTAAAATTTACAATTATTTTCGGAGATTGGGAACCCAAATTAAAAGTTCCTATATGATTTCACAGGGCCCACAAAATAAAAAAAGTGGAATGAACTTTACATGAGTGAGTATACTACCCCTATGGATTTTGAGGCAGTGAATTCGAATCCGGTCTCAGCATTTCCCCTGGACCCCCCAGTTTTCCCCTAGCCTAGAGGAAATGCGTGAAATCTTAGAAATTTCAGTATCTGTGAAAGCAATTTCGATCTACGCAAAACGATAATGTTTTCACGTATGTCGAGTCGCTTAGTTCTAATCTCACTGTAGAATTTCGCTAAAGTACCTCAGAATTCCACTAACCTAGGGGAAAAAGTGTTAAGTTGAGCAAAACTTGTGATTTCTGGAAGGTTCTATTTTTGCGCAAGAAAGCTTATATATTTTCGTATTTTGAGTTCCTGAATTCATATCTGACGTACAAAATGTTCCACAGTACTTCAGAATTTCCCTAGCCTAGGGAAAACCGTAGAAAATTGTGCAAGTTTCATGCAGGCCTTTTTCGTACGGAAAAGCTGATATCTTTCAGTCTTCTGAGTTGCCATGTTCATTTCTGTCATCAGAATTTTCATCCAGCTCCTCACAATCCCATTTCAACGGGTAACCATGATTGTTCTAAACAAACTGCAAAATCCTGCTGCCTTGGCAGATACTGAGACGATGACAACTGCCCCGAAAAAAGCCTGCACACTTTTCTACGTTTTCCCCTAGGCTAGGGAAATTCTGAAGTACTGTGGACCATATGAATTCAGGAACTCAAAATACGAAAATATATAAGCTTTCTTGAGCAAAAATAGATTCTTCCAGAAATCACAAGTTTTGCTCAGCTTAACACTTTTTCCCCTAGGCTAGTGGAATTCTGATGTACTCTAGGGAAATTCTACAGTGAGATTAGAACTAAGCGACTCGAGATACGTGAAAACATTATCGTTTTGCGTAGATCGAAATTGCTTTCACAGATTCTGAAATTTCTAAGATTTCACGCATTTCCCCTTAGGCTAGGGGAAAACTGGGGCGTCCAGGGGAAATTAGGAGACCGGACATAGGGGTAGTACACTCACATGTAAAGTTCATTCCAATTTTTTTTTGTGGGCCTGCGTTTTCTTTCTACAAGCCAAGCGAAAGTTAGACTATCCATCGGATCGTTGATTTTGTGCACACCAACTAATTTATGTGAAAGTGAATTAAAGTTTGACTCAATAACAAGCAAATACTAAAATCGAGTACATCAAGATGACCTTAACCGTAAACGGTATGTGTTATAGTTACCTTGACCGCAAGTAGGGGGGCACTGGTCAATAGGTTATTTCATTAATTAAATAAAAATATTTTATACTCTGATGAGTTTTTTATTCTCGGGTTGGAATATTATTTAAGAAAAAAATATTTATCACTGTTTCGTTATATCACCATGAGTATAATCCTTAAGGTTGTAAATTCCTCATTATAAAATAAACAATAACAGATCCGTATTTCTGTTTTCGATATATATATGAATAGGAATTCAGTTTATTTTAGGAAATTCTAAGTATTGAGAAATTCGGGTTGTATTGCATTACTTAGAAATTAAAAAAATAAAATTATTTGATTAAAGTTAGTATATAAAAATCTTTCAAAGACGAAGCACGCCCCTACGTGCAACAGTGTGGCGATTTTTACCCACTAAAAAACCCCCCCTCTACTCTTCCCGGTCCGCCCTGGAACTACGTCAGTATTACTTTGGGGCGGTGGGTTAGCGGCGTTTTATCTGTTTTCAGCCCTTTGATCTCTGGTCCTCATTACTCTTTCTATTAGGGTCCAGGTATTATCGTCCCTTGTCACTAGGTCCATAAAATTTTCCACCGTTAGTTCTGCTCCTATTATGTTGTTCAGACTATTTCTTTCTTGCGCCCATCTCATACATTTGAAGATAACGTGCCCTCGTCTTCACACATTCTACAACCCTTTGTCGGTGCTCGTCCTATGGCATACAAGTAGCTATTAAAGTTACCATGGCCACTAATTGCCTGTGTGGTGTAATAGCTTTACTTCTCCGTGTTTTCTCTAGCCATGTTATTACATTAGGGGCCTCCTTTCCTCCTTTTTAATTGCCTGTTTTATTTACCTTTGAAAGCCATCTCTTCTATAGACGCTGCATACTCTAATCGCTGCTACCCTTTGTCCGCTTTTTCTGCTGTCCCATTTATATGCTCCCGGAATGTCATAGCTTTATCCAGGTATACCCCTAAGTATTTTATGCTTGGTTTAAATTGTACATGGATTCCTTGAATTCTTATTATGGGTGCCCTCGTTCTCCTTTTCCCTACCTATCATTAAGGCGTTGTAATGTGTGACCCATATTTTTAGCGATAGTATCACTAATATCGAACACTGCTAAAACTTTTAAAAGATCTGTTTTTTTTTTGTAGTATTCTTCAAAATAAAGGTCATTGTTTAACAAATACTAAATACATACCTGCCTACTATTTTCTGTTTACAATAACAAATTGTGGGTATTTTATCCTATTGCGGTACTTAAGTCAACCAAATATCTTGGTCCGCATTTTTCATCCGCCCATTAAAATCAGGTATAGTTCGTGCAATGCATACAGGGTGGCCCTTAAGTAATTGTACATAGGAGTATGGTAGATTCCTCACTTTAAAATATTACGATTTGAACCAACTTGCTCTAATAAAATGTTACTAATAAGGAATATACAGGGTGTTAAAGGTTACATTTTAAGATTTATTTTTTACAATAACTTTAGAGTTTTGGATATGTATACATAAAAATTTGTTGCTTTTTCATAAATGAATCTAGGACCTCCATTTTATATCTTTTCAATTATATCTGTTATGTTATGTGTTATTTATTATACTATCTATATTAACTTTAAGTGTAACTGACCTGTCCTATACATTTTCTATGTCAATAAGGATTAATAAAATATTTATTTATTTATTTATTTTATTTAATACAAACGCATAGGTACATAACTTTTCTACAAATGCCCAAGTAGCCATTTATAACCAGAATAGGCCTGAAAAGTATTAAAAAAGGAAAAAATGTTCATTTGACGGACATAAATAATTTGCTTGTCAAATGACAGCCTTCTCATAAATTCAAAGTTGCATTTTTGAATTGCCCGCCCCCCATATCTTCCTTCGTATTAATCGTAGAAAAATAAAAAATAAATCATTTTAATTGTTACCTCAAGGCAATAAAATTAGTTCGTATCAATTTTTAAGTAATACAAACAGATTTTCGGTTATATTTAAGAAAAAGTTTAGAAATGAAGGATTTTTGTGGTGAAAATCGTAATCTTCTTCGCCCTGTAACTCGGGAGGGGTTTATTTTCATGAAAAATTGTATTTAACTTTAATTCATTAAAAAAAAAAGGATAATTTATCGATTGCGCAAGTTTTTTGATTTTATAAATTATAATCTCATGGGGGCCTCCCGTAAATCCGCCCTTGGATGGCCGGACTAGAGCGATTACGAGTTATACATTTTTTTTTTTTTCACGCGGAGGTAAAAGACCCAGAAACGACTCCGACGGAGCGGCAGTGTGAAAGTTCTTGAGAAATAATATTTGAGGAGCTCGAAGGAAAAAAATTATAAAAAAAATCAGGAAGCTGAAATTAAGCAGAAAGATGCAATTGGGGTTAAAAATCGATTGGCGGAGTAAAAAAAATCATTGGAAGCAGTTTGAAAAATCATCGGCGCATCTTTTTAATATTTTTGGAAGACACTTGGAACCATTGGCGGATCTGAGGGGGGGGCCATGGCCCCCCCTAGGGTTCTGAATAGTTGATATTGGTTCAACAACTAGTAGTCCAATAAACGAAGGTGCCAACCCGGACATCAGGTCTGTCCGGCACCATTTTTTTTTTAATTGGCAGGTATTCATGGGTACATTCACCCCCGAAAATCTCAGCTGTCTGAAATTTGTGGAAGGGCGAGAAAATGGCCCATTGGTCTCAAAAATGTGTTTTTTTTTCGCCTATTTTCGCCGATATTTCCGAAAATATGACACTTAGAGAATTTTTTTTTGGACGAAAGTGAAGATGAGTTCATTACCTACAAAAATGATCATCAGCTCCAAAGCACCCTCTAAAGGAATGACACTCCCAAGCGGAATACAAATTTTTCAATAAATCTCGTAATAATTAATATTTTTTCATGATTCAAAGTTCAGTTGAAAGAAGGAACCTGTAGCTATAATATCATGTTACTTCTCCTTTTATCTATTTCTCTGAATTATTAAAAAACCGGGCCAAAATTTGTTTTTGCTCGATATTTTGACCCTCCTATAAATTTATTCATAATTTTTTTATCAAGACTAATTTCACCGAATCCTTTTCGATAAAAGGGGCTTTGCAAGGTCTTAAATGTATTCAGAAAGATTCAATAAATTATTTTTGTGTATTTTCATAAACAACATGTTTTTTTATGGATTTCTGGAGTTTTCGAAAATGCTCGGGTCTATCGGGAATTAATAGATAATCATGGACCATATCGGTTTTGGACGTACATCATTAGAAAGCTCAGCTTGTCCCTTTGTCGATGGCATTTTTGTTTTTTTTTTATATTTTTTGGTTTTCCGGAAAATTGAGAAAATTCTCACCCCTCGACATTTTTTTTTGAGGATTATTTTCTTTTCGTGCTAAAATTTTTTGGGGTTAGGAATTGTACTAAATAAAAGATCACATTCTGACCTTTTCATATCAAGTATTTTATTAAGTGCACGAGAAAAAACTCTACCGTCAAACTTTCGCAAATTGGATTTTTCTACAATAAATTTATTAATCAAGTGCAAAAAGTGAAAAAAAGTTGGTTATTATTGCCTTATCTTTTGTCTTCAGACAAAAACAGGAGGATATTCAAGTTTTGGGACAATATTCAAATTTTCCGTTTTCACCACAATAATTTTGAGAATTATTAAATGAATTTTTGAAACGCCGTTTTTGCAAAAAGTATTAGTATAGAGAAAAAAATCATAGAGACAACTTTTGTGTAATGAACTGCTCTTCATTTTTTGTCTAAACAAAAATGCTCTAAGGGTCATATTTCGGCAGATATCGTCGAAAACGGATTTTCGAGAATTCTAGAGCCATTTTCCCACCCTTCAAAATTATTCGTTGTATTGAATTTTTTCTCAAAGACATCCCAAATTTTTACAACTTAATCACTTTGGTTACAAATTTCCATAAACTGATGGCCCCCCCCCCTGGAAAACTCCCTAGATCCGCCACTACTTGGAACCAAATTAAAAATTATTGTGAAATACCCAGATAGAAAAATATAACAGAATATGTGATAAATAATAACGAATAAGTGTCAGTAAGAATAGTTAAATCTAAACTTTGCCCTTATAACTTCCCTTCATCTGTAAATTAAATGTAAACTATTTAATAAATAAAGACGAGTTTATTAATACTGGCAAACATTGAATGATGCAATAGAAAATAAACTAAACCAGTTCGAGCGAATAATCGTGGGTTTCGATACCATTGGGGGCAGAGAAATTGATGAGACGGAATGGGCTCTGGGGTTAAATAAAAGGTTCTTCCAATTAGCGATATATTCAGTTGATGTTAGTTACATAGGATAACCCTGTATCAGTCTCTCGCCACGTCCATGGTCGGTCCTAGTTTTGAATTTCAAAACAACAAAATTATTGTGGAACGGGCTAAAGATAACTAACTAATGTATTATGCTAATTGTTATAGGAATGATTTGTGCTTTACACACGACATTCCGACTGTAATAATTTATAATGAATTAAAATGAATAAACAAGCGAGATTAGTTCCAGTTTTACTTCAGCAGTTGAATGACAATAGTAGTAAGCGCGAAAGAGATTAAATATCAGAGAAATAAATTCCCACAAACTCCATTACTTCCAATTGTGGCCTTGTACATGTGCGCGAACGGTTTATGGAGAGTGATATTTTTATATATATATAAAAGTTCGACAGACAGCTGTTTTACTATAACGAAACAATGCATCAATAAATGTGTCGTCCGCGATTACCAGTTGCTTGTGTTATAAACAAACCTTTCAAGGAACCTCGATCACTCCCCCAGTAACAATGGTAAACTTCTTTTGTAAAATTCAATCAGCTGTTTTCAGTTTGTAGTTGATCACCACGTGTGTTAAGTGTCGATGGTGTGTGCATTGAACTCCTTTCGAAGTGGTTACGAATGTTCTTCAAGTTCTTCAGTGGTGATTTGAAATTGTAAAAATGCCCAACGAACCTGATCTCATAGCCAGCGCAGAGGCCGGCGAGCCTCTTTTAGCGAAAAATGAAAAAACGCCGGAATTTGTATCGGCAAAAACCGAAGAAATCGCTCTCAAACCACCCACCGATGACAAAGTAAAAAGAAATAAAAGTAAGTTGCAAAAAAATATTAAAAGTAAACGCGCAACATTTAAATAAAATTTCGTTTTTTAAACCAATTATTACACATTTAACTCGCACAAAATTTAAAAAAAAACATAATTAACCCGATAATACAGAAGATTTAGAATTATGTAACGAGGTTAGGGTAATAGGTTGTTATATATACTTCAAAGGTTAAATACTATTTGTGTATGTTTGTAACAACAAAAAAAACTCAAACTCACACGTACACACTTCCAATACAATCACAATAACTGGAAATACACCTGTTGTGGAATGCGTATAACAAAACATGTCAACAAATACTGTGTGTCATTTATATTTAAGAAGGAAATATGATTAGCCCCAATCTTCCCTAACTAATATCTAAATATTTAATTTTGTCATTTGAAAATTATATTATATAGATTTATAATGTAATTTTCAACTGAATCAAAATTTCCATCGTTCATATTAGCAAGTAAAAGTGAAGCGAAGCGTATAACAATTAATTTTTAAAATTAGAAAGTTAATCGATTTTCACTTTTATTTGCGGAATCTTTCAGTTTATTTTCTCTCTCTCTACGGAGTGTTCAAAAGTTAAGATACTTTATAAGCTTGCCTCTATAGAACACTTGTTGACTCCTCTGCTTTTCTGTCTTTCTCTTGGCCTATTTTCATTCGATTTCCATGGTGTAGGTAATTTATGTAATTCTATCTCTTTCATTTTATCTAACCATAAGAAATTTTCTTGCTTTCTTCGGTCCAAATATTTTTGTACGTATTTTATTAATATCTCTTCTTCCTCAAGCACTGATTTAGATTAACTTATGATGTATTTTAAAAATCAATTTCTGAGGAGAAATTTTGACGGGACTTCAGAAAACCAAAAAAAGTTCATGAGACATATGTCGAGGCACTGAGTGTTTCGACATTGCATGACACTGAATGTCATGAACTGATAAAACAACACAATATAGGTTATCAAAAATGGAAGTTCCATGACTCTCAGTGACACAAAAACAAATAAAACAAATTGTGGTCCTTCGAGTTAAATAACTCAGCACGTGTTCATACAGTCTTTTACTTTGGAAATAACTAAGAAGATTTAACTACAACGAATATGCTCCGAGATATATACCAGGTGTAGAAGAGAAATTGAAAAATGTTGACGAGAAATACCTTCATTTTACATTATATGGAAATTATTTCAAAGGAAACGCAGTAAGAAGACGAATCCTTTCTTTTACTGGCTTCAGTTTTCCAGAAAATAGTCCAGAAACAAATCTCTCAGTATTTTAGTTCTTCAAAAACTGTGTAATATTTTTGGGGAAGAATATTCAGATGATGCCAATGCTGAAACTTTAACATATCATTTGTTGACAGCCGTGAGAGAATGCCTCAATGAACAAACCAATACAGAAGGAGTACCTCAGAAGTCAAGAAACACACGAATTTCAGTAGCCAGCGCGAGATCTACAAGAGCCAGAACGTGTGATCTCAAATCCAAAATAATATTTAAAAGTTTTGATACGACACATTGAAGTATCATGGCATCAGCTATCCAAACTGTGACACTACTGCCGTGGCAGTGAATGGACGCTTTCACACTTGGCGACACGACATGGAATGGGGATGAATTTCGCTACATTGGTGTCGCAGTTTGAAAGAGGGTTCGTTATTTCTAAGCTACAATAGAATCGACAATTTTAGGTTCTTTGCAGATTCATTTATCAGTGATACGATAAAAACAAGAAAAATGTCAGAAAGAACACGACTATTCATTTATGATAACCTCATATATCTCCTAATCATAAACATCTAGTTTTATGACGCAATAAAAAAATTAACAAAAAAAAAGTGTGATAAAACACAGCTTGTTCCAATAAAAATCGAATGTAAAATTTTTCTGTTAGACTCTGAAAGGTATTTATAAATATTAATAAAATGTGTTATCGATCTTCTGAGGTATTTCATAATAAGTTTTCGTTAACAATAGCCTCGAGCTGGTCGATATATTCCAAGTAAACTACCTGACGTAACATCTACCTGTTATTTTTTATTTTATCTAACCCCTCATTTTAACGGTTAGATGGGCGTACGTAGAAAAAAAACTTATTTTATTCTAAAAAAATTTCTGTTTGAAAAAATGTTGTTTTTAAACTCCCACTATATTTTTTTTCGTTTATCCCTTTAGACGTACAATTTCTTGTTATAATCATATATGTGAAACTAAAATTGAAGGATACAAAACAAATGTACAAAATGCGCTTCTAATATCTTTAGAATAAGAATATATATGAATCGGCCCACTACACCATCATTAGATAATAAAATCGAAGAAAAATCAAAAAGTAACATTGCCACAATATTAAAAAGTTTTGATGCACTAGATGTCATGGGATTGAAGTGTCATGTCATCAGCTGTTCAGACTGTACTGCCGTGGCAGTAAATGTCGCGACATTGGTGTCGCCAGTGTCGGATCGAAAGGTGCGGAGGCCCTGGGGCAACAAAAGAGTGGAGGCCCCTAATAATTTTACAAGTTAAACAATTGTTTTTCTTTCAAGTGTTTCAATAATTTAGTACGGAACAATTTAGCAGAATATAACAATATACAAAATACAAGAAATAAATCTAATTCATTCACAGCAAACAAATGAAACCGTGCAACTTGCGAGTTTTTTTTTCGAAGAAAAATCATTGATGATTTTGGTGAAATCAATGCTAAGAAGCGATAACTTTGATAGGCGGCTTTGTCTCATCGTAGTTCGCAGCCTATTTCTTACAATTTTCATTTTGGAAAATGAGCGCTTTCCAGTGGCATTCGACACCATCTATGGTCTTTTTGATAGTCCTTTTTGTAGAAATCTATCAACGATATGAATTTCGCGCTTTGGACGAAAAATGAATGGTAAAAGTGGGATCTGCTCTTCCGTTGTTAATTTTGCATATCATTCTGTATTCTTTAGGAAATCTTACCTAAAAATTTCTATTTGGAGGCCCCTCTCTTATGGAGGCCCCGGGGCTGCAGCCCCGTTTGCCCTCCCTTAGATCCGGCCCTGGGTGTCGCCGTCTGAAAGGCTTAAATTGATGTAACCGAAAACTAACATGTCGGATGAGGCTGGTGAATTTTCGAAATATTTATCGTACTTTTTTTTCATCGGAATATACTCTAGAAAATATAAAATGCACTTCATTGAGTTTATAATAAACCTTTGTTTCAATATTTTTAGAGCATTTGATATATAAAGATTTGACTAGTAAAATTTATTCATTTATTATGCAAAATAAAACCAAACAATTTTTGTTAGATACACTAATGGCAACCCATGTTTGGCTTCGACACATATCAACATTGATATGATAAGTAATCTGACGCATACGTCGCCAAATTACAGTGTGACTCAAAATTCTTTTATCGACCAAGAGTAAAATATATAAAAATATCTATTACCAGAAATAATAATTGCATAAATAGGAATATTTTCTTTTATTTGAATGTGTCCTATGGATCCCCTTTCAAAATTCAAGTCTACAAAATGTTGACGTATATCGATTTTTTCGATATAAACGAGATCAATCCTCACATTTTCATAGAAAATCGTTCACAATTTTCATCAAAAAAATTACACAGTTTCAGGACAATTTTTGATCGAACTGTAGGTAATAAAAATTTACGTTTAGTGGGGAAAAAGCTACAAAAAATACGTTAGTTATTATGATCCTCAAATAACCAATTTTATCTCATTTTTCGTTGTTGTCCCTCCGCCAATTTTAGAGAAGAGAGGTTTTTTAAACCAATTATTGTTTTCCGTAGAATTCATATATGCAACAATATTTGTATATAAATGCCTCTAATTTGTTGTAAACAATAAAAATACAATTATTTATGCTTTAATGAACTATTGTTTTTTCTGTGCAATTTAAATCTGCAATAATATTTGTATATAAATACTTTTAATTTTACAAAAACAATAACAATTTCATTATTATATTTGTTAATTAAATTATTGAGGAATTTTTGATCGAGAAAGAAGTTTTTTCATTTTCTCTCACAATGTAACATGAAAACAATGGCATTTTATTCAAATACGATACTTTTGGATTTTTAAATACTTTTTTTTATGGATATTAAAACCACTTATTTTGTTAAAAAGTTTTTTTAATTTTGACGTTTCGACTTTCTTAATCGAAAGTCGTTTTCAAAATGACATAACAAAATATATAATAAAAAATTTACTATAGAAACAGAACACTTGGTAATCTTACAAAAATATGACAGCAACATAGGACACGGAGAAAGATTTTGAAATTGAAATGTCAAAATCTGTTTCCATCATATTTTTATGACGTTTCTGGGAACGAATTTTTAAAAAAGGATAGCGCATTTGTATATTATAAGAGAATGAAGTTTTCTTAATAATATATTATCATAAGAAAAAACCAGATAAAAAACTTATGATACTATCCCGATATAGAGGGTATCCTTTTTGCAATTAACTCTTTCTGTAAAATAGGCATCCAAATATTTGAAATATCGACCGAACAATTAGAAACACATTCGTTATTATTTAAGCATATCAATGCTCCTTCTTTAACTTTGCGGTTATAATTATTAGGTTCTTTTAATAATCTAGTTAAAGAAGTCAATTGTATTTTATGACCAAAATGTGAAGATTCAAAAACTTCCTATGAATCGCGGGATAAGTAACGAGAAAAATAAAGATGTACAAAAAACTATTGGTTATCATGTTTGGGCTCGAATGGGAATCTTTACAGTGGATCAGTTTGATTTTAAAGGAGACAATGAAGATGAAATGAACAACTTGAGAGAAGGACTTAAAATTTAAAACTTTTAAGGGTTAGAACAATTCCTAATTTTCCAAATATTACTTATTAAGGTCTAGTTTCTTAAGAAACGATTGATTATGAATAAAATAACTTTTATTGAGTCAATACACAACAAGTATGCATATGATGATTCGCCCTGATGATGTAGATCGAGAGCGTCGTCTCAGTGGTGTTGAATTAGCGCACATAGTTAAGGGATTTGTGCAAACAATTTAACGTTGATATGTCAAAATGTGTGGTAATTCGGAAGCCAAAGGAGCGGCCCAGGAGCTTCTGCCCTGTTTAAGATTAACGCATTTACAACATGCATTTTCTGATTCACTAGCTATAATGACAAGTGATCTGTAAAAAGTTTTCATAAACTGAATAAATAACATTTTATGAAGGTTTTCACTCATGCGTCTTATAATTATTATATTGGATGAGCTTCGTTGATGTATACTTATGAGGTACAAACACCACTAATTTTGCATTATACTTTTAGGCATCTCCGTCTCCAACAAACAATTTCCTCAGAATCAATAAGTGCTGCTTTCCTGTCTGTTTATCTGACTTGAACGTCAAATCTATTAGAGTTTCCAGTAGTTTTGTTTTTCCCATTTTAGGAAAATACGGATCACTATTGATTGCGTTCAAAACCTTGGCAAGTGGTTTTTTGAAATAAAATTCGTGAACTTTTCTTCTTATTCCGCTTTTAATTTGTTCAGTAAATTCCACTTTTTTCTTACGTCCTGCATTTTTCTTTGGGGGTTTAACAACTCCACTTTTTAATTCACTTATAACTTTATATATCGTTGATTTGCTTACACCCATCATATTACTTGTCTGTTCAACAGTATCGTCAACAGAAAAGGAAGGATTTTCCATTCTTAAGCAATTATAAACATTGCTTACAAATATTTTCTCGTTAACTGACAACGCACACGTTTTTATACGTTTCACAGGTGTAAACTTTGAACTTGAACCACACTGCATTTTTCAATACTACTGTCACTATTAACCGAAAATTACCACAACGTAGAAGGCTAATCAAACAGGGTAGGTAATATTGGGAACTGATCAAGATACTAACTGCAACTGCCTATCTTATCTTCATACCAAATCCTAGGTAGGTAACCATCTTATAATTCCACGCCCTTGTTATCATTTTGGTATTTCCATGGCATTAGTAATCTCCAAGAAGATGATAAAATAACAATTATAGTCACATTTAGAGATTTTGAACCCTCAGATTACTTTCTATAATCTAAGCTAACATAAGATTTCCAAGAAGTCAATGATGAATAACGATTTAAACAATTTAATGTAGGTATACCTAATAGCTAAATTTATAGGTCTTGAAAAATATTTGTTATATACCTTGTTGTTAATTTACTCAAATACATAACGACCATTTACATAACAATTGCAAATAACTCAAAAAACATTTCGTAAAGTACCTATATACCGAAATAATACTCAATAATACACATTCAAAAAAATATATCTTTAAATGATGATTTTGTGTACCCCGTAAATAATATATCGGCACCCACATCTGAACTTTCCTGTTCTCACAGATATATTACTCCTGCGTGATTGCGATTTTACTATAACAGAACGTGTGAATGAAAAACATTATCAGCAACCCCTGTTTTGTATATACCTTAATCTATTTCAAAACAAAAGTTATGTAATCCAATGTAAAATTTTTAATTGTTTCCTTGAATATTCATTTTTATTTACAATAAACTAATCTGCGGTTTCTTCATATAGAAACAACGTTTTATGTGATATTATCAAGAAAGAAACAGTTTAAAAGATTAGTACTGACGTATCCAAATAAAATTCGTGTATTTATTAGATTTCTGGGGCAAAGTTCGTTTTAAATTCCATTTATTTCTAATTAAAAATTATAATATTAGTACAGTTTATTACTTTATTTATCACACCAACAATGAGAGTTCGAAATTTGGTCTAGATTTGTTAAAAGCGGAACCATTAGTAAGCTCATCCTAAATTCTAATGGGCCGTAAAGCTTTTAATAGGGTAATTAGAAATTAATTTTAAAAATAATTCCAAGATTTTTTAAACCTTTTACTTATACTTATTTCAAGTCCTGAAAGAAAATGTATAAGTTTAAGTAAGAAGAAAGTGGGAACGTGAGATAATTAGACATTTTTTATTAGTAGTTCTATTAATCAAATTTGAAGAATATAAAAACAAACAAACCATTTGAGCTACAGAACATGTTCGGATTATTTTAAATTATTTTATGTTCCAAAAATTCTATTCTGATTTTAATGAAGTATATTTTTTAATGTTGATAAAGGGTAAAAGATGACTAAAATTAATTGTATATTAAAAAATGCAAACAATCCCACAGTGGGGTACTTACTTAGGTTTTATTCTTTGTTGAAAAAGGTGGTTCTTCTGGTGGTACAAAATTTGGGAGGTTTACGCCCATACGTTTTTTGATACTGAAAAATCGAAATTTCTACTATTATATGAAATATTTTCAAGAGTAAAGTGGAACACAATAGTAGATAGAAAAAAATCTCTTGTAGTGCTGCTAGTATTGTTTATTTCATCAAATTCGAATGCGGAAGTAATCAAATTTTAAAAGATGGTCTGTGATAGTGAAGTGATAACTGATCGAAATTATAATACCTACGACAGCTACGTGTTTTTTAGAAAAACACGATGACTCATCAAACATGTTTTACTGAATATTAATTAAGTAAGACATTTACTTTCATGAACCAATAAAATTATTTGACAAAGCAATTTTATTTAATGAATTTATTAACTAGATAGAGACAATCTTGAACGAATACCCCAAAAAAAAACATTTTTATTATTTAGTGGTTGTGAAAAAAAATTGAAAATAATGAAAAATATGTTAAGAACAAAAGCAAATTTACTGGAGTAGTCATAAGAATATCATCTATCATCAACCGCAGCGTATTCTGAATAATAGTCCAGTCAAATTAGCTCCAAAAGTAGGTCAATTTGGTGGTTGGCTTACCACACTTGGGGACCAAGTACTTTCTATGTAAAAAAATGCGATATCTTCGAAAAACCTAGTCCCCGGACGCGATTCCTGCCAAAAAATTACCGAAAAATTAGATGCCCGAATGGTATTTGACAAGACTTACTTCAAGAGTAACCAATTATTCTGCATACACATAGCTTACAAAATATACTACCTATTAATTATATATGCATAGATAAATAATAAATATGAAGGTATTAATTTGAAAACTGAAAAACAGGTAATTTATTTAATCACAAAATACTACAAACTTAATTATTTATGGTACAATTAAAATATAAATTGCAATTTTGGGACACAGTAGGAGTATTGTTTGAAATCTTTGTTAACTCATTGATAACGTTGGGTGTAGGTAAATCATTAATGTTGTTGATGGGTCCAGCGGTGCAGTGAGAAGCTCGAGGAGTGGCTGCAGGATCTTCTGTTTTTTAGCTGGAGGTTCTGAGGCGTCACTTCTAAGGGTGTTTATGATGTTGGAATAATGCTCATTATCCATTTACAGATAAGGCTTAATTGAGTTGGCTGAACTGTAGCCAGTAATTTTAATTAATTGTTGTTCACCCATCCCTCCTTTAGCCAGGTTACTGACTGCTGTCTACCGCATAGAGTGGTTTGTTATTTTTATTTCTTTTGTATTTAATCCTGCCTTCTCTGCTGCTTCTTTAGTCCATTTCGAAAGTTCCTTTTTTCCCACTAGAGTGTTTTTGTACCGTCCACTTGATTGTTATTTGTTCCATGACGGGTTTACTGTTAAGAATAATCTATCAGTTGTTATTCTAGATGAACGTACGGTACACTTTTCTCAATCGCCAGATTAGTCACAGAATCACTTCCCAAGCGACTCATTTTTGCTACATAAGCTGACTATCACTGTTTAAAAAGAATATTACAAAATTTATTGACAATAAAATCAGAAAAATTGTTTAGTGTCATTTTCTGGTGTCCTAGCAGACCATAATTACTTGTTGTCAAAGGTATTGTAATTTTTGGTGACAACAGCTGTCAACTTTTGATGCGGGTAAACTCGAAAAAACTATTTGTAATTCAAAATTGCGCGTTTGTGATTGGTGGAAATTAAGACGAGGGAAATAGTCGCATTCATCGTCGAATATCTCGGAAAGTATGGCTGCGAGGCGGAAAATGTATAGGAATAAATTTGTTTAGAATCTTATTTTCTACAATATGCACTTTGTCTCGAATGTTTATTTTCAGAATTTATTGTTTTTTATGCAAAATACGAAAAAGTTTTTTTTTTGCAAAATTGAATACTGATTATTCCCTTAAAATTCATCCAATCTTTTTGATAACCTGTAATTAGTTACCTCCTTTGGTTGCAAAACATTGAGTTGAACCCAATCCCGGTGGGTGAAATAAGTCATTGCATAATTAAGCAACCAAAAAAGCGATGCCTTCTGTAGCCTTTGCTATAACACCCACACTGGTCTCGATTTTTTTACACATATTAGGCACCCCCAACAACAATGTCCAATAGTTTTTTTTAATTTTTTTTTTGCAATTTGACGGCATACATAATTTTTTAAGAAAAAATTAATTTTTTTCTAAATTACAAACAACCTATACTATAAATTGTTACTTTATACTATATCGTTAGAAAGCTGTTTTCAACACGCACGATAAAAAAAACGTCGAAATCCGATAAATAGATTCCGAGATAATGGCGTTTAACTTTAGAGCTCGTTATTGAGACAACTATAAATGAAGGCGAAAAAATACGACTTTTTTCGGTAACTTTTCGGGAGGAATCGCGTCCGGGGACTAGGTTTTTCGAAATCAGCGCATTTTTTTTGCATAGTCCCCAAGTGTGGTAAGTCAACAACCAACCCAAACCCTAATTTGACTGGATTATTTTATTTATTTATTGATTATTGATTATTTATATTTATTTTTATTTCGAATAAATGATTTAATCTTCTTTAGAAATCACTAAAAAGGATGCAAGTACACACAGTAAAAGAAAATATGGTACATTTTAAATGCTCTAAACAAAACACTCATCTATTGAACGATCAAGACAAAACCTATCAAAAAGATACTGCATTGGTGAATTTTTTGCAAAACTGTTCTTTTTTTAATTGCCTCATATTAAATACATAACCAGTTTTTTTTTATCGCCAACCGGTACCATAATATTTTAATTTTAAGTTTATGGTAGAACGTGTGAATATTTTTTTTCAAAGGACACGACATATTTTAATTACATGTTCATGTTCCGCACATATAGGACAGATAAGTAATTTTGATAAAACGCGAAACAGTCTATCTGTCTACATTATTTAAAATATTTCATAAATACGATAAATATAATTCACACATAATTATTACATGGTAATGAATTAATTTAAATAAAGCAAACACTGGTTTTTCACAATCGTGACGACGACCTTGTTTTCGCTACACAGCCACCAGATACTTTTATTATCTTGCAAAGTCATCAAATACTTTTGCCTCAATCAGTGGGTCCAAAATGCGGACCAAAAAGGGTAGACTAGCTACCACTAGAAGTGGTCCCATAATCTTAGATGAAGTAGGTAGGCATGATCTCTCCTCAGATGTCAGTTATACCTTCAATTTTTTTAAATGTGAAATTACATCATGTGATACCTCATTTGAATGCTATTAAAATACCGATTTAAAAAATATATAACAGTTATGCGTAAAAATTTTAATCTGAGAAAATAGACGAAATGATTTTCTACGTTTGGAAAATAAAATAGCTAATTGGTAAGAATGTCACTTGACATAATTTTAACACGGTATGTGATAATTCTAGATAAATCTTAATTATCAAAAATGTTGACACCGCAAAACAATAAAACCAACAAGTGATTTAATTTTGCAGTTGGTTAGAAAATTTGACTATTTATTTTCAATGCCAATGAACGCAATTGTTCTGTTTATTCATTGTGAATTGTGATTAATTTCATTAAATATTTCAAGGCATTATTACAAAATTTTACGTCTTGAATTGTTAGAAACAATTATTATAAATTAGTACCTTGTAGAGTGATTATAGAAAAATTAAAACCAGACATTGATCATTTTAATTGAAGATAATAGTTTTGAAGAAAACATTTTGTGTAATTTTTTCATTAAGATATGAGAAAACAAAAAAAAATAAAAACTAATGGCTTCCTGAGAAAGCTTGGAGTCTCCTATTTAAAATACTTTCTTTTTTGCGTACATTTTAGGCAAATATACTTTTAGTTTTTTCCGAACGCCTCGCTTGAATGTATTCAGCGACTTGGCGCGCGTAGAGTTTTCGAATTCGCCTACTTATTTATAATAATCTTTTATAGTAATACATTTTTTTAAATAACTAGATACTAGACACTATACAAAAGTCTAGTGGTTATAAAAAAATAAGAAAAAATGATTAAAGAAATCCAAGAAAAATATTGTTGGTTATTTCATTAATAAAAGATCTTACAGACTTCATAAAAACATTAAATATCTTAAAAACCACAATATTTTCGGTATGTAAAGGTTATTCGTTTTTTACTTGAAAATTGTTAAGCAATACAAAAAAAATAAAAATAGCTTCAAATACCATGGGCGTAGAAAATGATTGGGAAAAGGGATATACTCTTCTAACTACACGCCACTGGATCTAGATATGAAACATGATTTTTTACTAAAATATGTATTTTTACATTTAAAAACGACCTGCTAAATTTCAAATTAATATATTAATCCGTTTTAAAGTTTTTAAATAAAAACATTTATTTATTTTTTAACTTTAACGCCCTGTATTTCGAAAAGTAATCGAGTTGGACCCCTCATTCCTCATATCATTTTGTCCAATTTTACGAGAGGTACCTACAGCCAGACGTTGTAAGTGTCATTTGGAAACACCCTGTATATATAATTAGAATTCGAGCAAATCTGAAGCTTTTACGGGTGCCGAGTCCGCCGAGAATTTTTTTTTGGCCACGAAATTGCAAAATATTTATTCCATATGCGTTTTTGTCGATATACCTACTATTTAATAACTCCAGCACAATCATACCATAGAGAAATTTAGTTTTTTATGATGCATTTTCCAACAATAGTACAGTTGTGATAGGAAATAGCCTAGGACATTTTTTTTGGCCTTGAAATTGGAAAATATTGATTCGAAATGCGTTTTCGTCGATATACTATTTAATAACTCCAGCACAATCCTTCCAAATAGAAATAATTTAGTTTTTTACAGTGAAAACCCATTTGGTATCAATATTTTGCAATTTCATGGCCAAAAAAAAAATTCTCGGCGGACTCGGCACCCGTAAAAGCTTCAAATTTGCTCGAATTTTAATTATATATATTGTAGTTTTTTTTATATAATGTAATAGGGAGTTTTTTTTTGACAGTAGAAAAAAATAGGTTGTCAATGTTTTAATTTTATAAATGTCAGATTATTATGAACTCACCAAATACCTTGAGATTTATAAATATTTGTTGTGAATAAAAGATAAGAAAAAAATATAAAAAGGCCTTCTTAATAATCAAAATAATATATACCATTCGAGACTTATTAAAAAGTTAGAAAATTGGGCGTTATAATCATTTTCATAACTATTTCGGGGAAAGAGTTATAGAAGAGTTGTGTCAGCTTAACAGTTAAGCTAGCACAACACCATTTTCTCGCGAACCACTTAAGTTATAAAATTCTAGTTTATGTTAGAAAATAGTTAATAAATAGTTAGAAAATACTGTAATATTTTCAGCCGAAACGGCTGTGTCAGTTTAACATACGTCTAGTTTTAGCAATATCACATTTAATGAGAGGTCAAAGTCTCTGACAACATATGGAGTCACAAGAACATTATTATGATATAAAAAGTGCAAAATAAACAACCTACAATATTAAAATTGAATTGTTTCTAATTTTATAGTCTCTATCTATGGATATTTTAAAATCTAATCAACTTATTCTACGTGTTTTGAAGTGAGAAAAAACATGTTTGAATTATTCTCCATGTTTGTCAAGAAAGGACATTCTTGACCCTATTTCCCCATTAGAATTGCATTGTTTTTTAGCAAATATTTACTCTCTTTATCCATTTGAATTACCTATTATATGGTGATAAATCATTACGATGTTTGAAAAACAATTTAATGTTATGGATGATTTGGAAATTAAGTTTTACTTAATTTTCTCGAAAAATTTTAACCAAGTTAGAATCTACAACTTTAACAACCTAATATTGCATGGTAGTCATTTTCTAAAATTAACTAAAGTAACAAATTAACTGAAAGATCGTTCTGTTGAACGGAAAAAGAATACTGTTTAAAAAAAAGATTCTATAAATCTACATAAAAAATTACCAGTGTCAGTACTTTTTCAGATAACTTAAAAAATTAAGATATATTAGCAAACATAATTATTTTGAATTTCTCCAGTTGGCTGTGACCTGTAGTTTTATTATATTTATTATTACAGTTATTAGGGGGTTTTCAGGTCAAAACGTTTCAGTAATTTTTTCAGATAATCCGTTATAGTTTTGACAATGTATATATAGTTCGCCTACTTTTGCCTATATTAGCATAAACTCATAGGATTTCACCAGAAAAACCCATACTTTCATTGCCAAGACTTCGACCCAGATACAACTCATTATAAAAGAATTACTCTTCAGTTATATTATCACTGACATGTTCACCATAATTCACAATTCACATAAACACCTGATGTCAGTAATGTTTGCAAAAAGCGCTTGTAAACAGGGTGTTCCATATGTATACGGCAATAACTCGGTATCTAGTAGTATCCGTTAAAATAACACTAGAAGTACAAATACATTTTTTTAACGGCCTTTCTGATCTAAAGAAAATTATTGGTCACCTGGATTAGGTAGATAAATAAATACAAAACAAAGTACGGGCGGAGACCAGGGACGGACTAGCCCTATAACTTAGAAGTCTCAAATTTTTTGACATATCGTTATCGGCAAATTTAAGTTATGATGAAAAATCCCTCAAACATATTTGTGGAAAAAAGCTACTCTTATTTGTTGTCGATAAATCTAACGGTTTTAGAGAAATTTTACAGGTTTACAGGTTGTCTCCGCGGTTACATTTTATCACATTCAATAAATTTTCTATAGTTTAATTTGTGTGATATGTATTTATTTAAAAGGGTTTAAATCATATTAATAATTTGTATATATTTAGTTGTTTGTTGTAGTTTTCTTTGATTATCTTTTTTCATATAGAAGTTTGGGTTTATTTTGTTAGAAAAGAGATTATTATTTTGTTTTTACATGTGAATAACATAGTTTTTAATAAATAGACTTCTTTTATTTAAATTTTGTAGTTTAATTTGCTCAGATTATCGGTTTTTATATAAGTTGATTTAAATCGTCGCACGTCGGTCTAAGTTATAGGGCAAATTAAGTTCCAATAAAATTACTAAGTTTATTTTATAAGTATTGGTCTACTTTGCAGGCCACTAAAATATCCAATTTTTGCTGTATACTTAAGGGACACTCTGTATCCATTTTTCTACTTTTTCATTTTGTCGACGTGTCGAAACTATTAATGAATCCTTGAATCTGTCGTAAATAACTTTATCAGTTTTAATAAAACATTACTCGTTTTGTCACTCGGCTATAACAATAAAAAAATCAATTTCAATTTTACAGTTCCAAGTAATTAGCACATTCTTAGAACAATATTTAATACCGTAGAAGTTCAAACAAAATGTTTAACATTTAAGCGAGAGTAAACATCGTGTACGCGATCCTAACATTTTTTTATAAAGATTTTATTTTTACCACATTAAATCTAAGTCCGTGAATTACAAATTATTGATAACACTATACTTTATCGAACATGTCAAATGAAAGTCTACAATAAAATTCTGAGGAAAACGAAATTGTTTTAATGGGTAATCGAGGAAAAAAACGATTGACTCTCTTAAAACTAACAAAAACACTTTTCACTGGAAAATAAAAATATTTTTTTATATAAAAAATCTCGCAGCGGCAAAAAGGTTACAGTTATCGATATAAACCATCGGAAATCTGTTGCGATAAATCAGTTGCATTTTGAATTATTTTTGGAGAAACGGATGTCGAAATGAAAGGATATTTCCAGTCTACAACAATTAAAATCTATAAGAAACACCTGTAATAAGTAATGATTGATAAAGTAAAAATAAAAATCAACGAAAAACAATGTGACAGGAAAAAGTACAATTACACGGATTCAGGTAAAAGCTCGGAGTGCCACTACAAATAGTAATAGCTTGGCTTTGCTTCTGGGGTTCACTCGTAAGGAGGTGAATACAATTTTCTATAATGTTATCTTATTGATCGAGCTCGACAAAATAAAAAAAAAATCAGTCCGATCTCATTACTGCCTGTTATGTCGAAACTATTTGAGAAACTCCTACTCAAAAGACTAAAACTACTTACCGTAGAAAGAGAAATTATCCCTGATCACCAATTTGGATTTAGAACCAACATTATAGAGAAATCATTAGAAGAGAAAAACATTTGTGCTACTATCCTTCTTAATGTGGCACAAGCGTTTGATAAGGTTTGGCATGAATACTTAATACATAAGCTCAAGCTTTTCCTTCCAAAACAATATACAGATATCCTCCATTCATATATATCGAAAAGATACTTTAGAATTAGGCAAGAAGAAGCCTACTCCGATCTTAAAGAAATTAAGGCTGGAGTACCACAAGGAAGTGGCCTAGGACCTGTCCTATACTTACTGTACACATGTGATATTCCAAAGTTAGAAAACAATACTATAGCCACCTTCGCCGACGACACTGCCATTCTAGCAGTGGGAAAGAGCAATGTAGAAGCAATCCACAAGCTGCAAACGGCTGTCCACCTTATCTATGACTGAACGAAGAGATGGAAAATTAAACTTAATGAAACTAAATCACTCCGCATTAACTTTACAAACAAAAGGATAGATCATATTCCAGTCAGAATAAACAATAACCTGATTCCATATTCAAACATAGCAAAATACTTAGGTATTACCTTAGATGCCAAACTATATATAAATATAGAAAAATGTACTGGCTAATTGGAAGAAACTCCACTCTGTCTCTACATAATAAGCTTATGCTTTATAAGCAGATAAGCCTGTATGGACCTATGGTATCCAACTATGGGGATGCACTAAAGCTAGCAACTTAGCAATCATCCAAAGATTTCAAAACAAAGCACTGAGGAACATAGTAGATGCTCCTTGGTACATTCGCAATAGTGACCTCCATAGGGATCTGGAAATGGACACTGTTGACCAGACCATCAAGAAATTAACCAAGAGTCATCATCATGTCAATGTCGAGGCTATCCAGTTCCTTGACAATACTGGGTTAGAAAGAAGACTTAAGAGGATCAAGTCAGTTTAGTATTTTTAGTGCAAAAGCAGAGCTTGTGTGTGCACGTTAAAGTTTAGTGCAGTCCATTCTACAGAACCTAAGGAAAGCTGATGAGTATACATTAGTTTTAAGTTTCAAACTCTATTGGATTAAGTTAGATTTAAATTGCTCATTGGTCACTGTTGACCAGATTGCAACATACTAAATGCCTTTATGGGTGTTTAATAATACAAAAAAAAAGTCACACAGGATGTTCAATTTTTTCTGGACAGGTCCCAACTTTGTTTTTTAAATGGCAACCTGTATTTTTTATCACTTTTTCGGTTTCTACATGAAAAATAAAAGGTACTTTATGTATGTTTATTTCAAAAAAATATTTACAGTTTTCAAGATTTTTAGCATGAAAAGTTTCTTTTCCAATATTCGTCACTCAGAATATTTGAAATTATGAAGTTATGCCAAGTTCCATTACAATTTATTTTTGGTCAAATATTGTACATTGGTGACTTTCTCAAACGATGTATCTGAAATCGACCTGTGATATACAGGGTATGAAAAACAGCTTGCCAAACATTGTCAATAAAAATTTGCAGAATCTTCCTTATTTTAAATGGAACACCCTGTATATTATCGATCCATATGAAGCGTCAACAGAGGCTCTACAAATTTCATCGAGTATTCCCTATGGCTAAGTTCACTAGTTTTTCTTAAAACAGCTCTTTTTCGAAAAATAGCAAGTATTCATATTTCTACGCTATAACCTCAATAAACGACTTTTTTGACGACTGATAAGAATACACAAACGACTGATAAGAATATGCAGACGTCTGATAATAATATACATATCAGGAAATATAGCAGTTTATATCTTTAGGTACTTAGAATTCCCCAACAATTTAAATTAACAAATCCGTGCAATTCGAGTAAATGATTAAATACATTTTTTTTTTCGTGCAATTCGGGTACACCGATATCTTGAGTTTAAGTTTTTTCTATACTTCCCATTCCAGGAAACAAAACCTATTTTCATAATTAGCTCCCCCTTGGACTGTAGTGTCCACGTTCATGACTGTTGTTATTTTCAAATGTATTTACAAGTGCTTAATTTAATGATCGGTTATCAACCACATACTCCTCTGATGGCCATCTGTTATTTATCCATAATCGGTTTCATTACTAATATTACCATGTTTATAAATATATGAAATCATGGAATGTTATCAAATTTTAAATTCCTTTTTCCATAAACTTTTTTCGCGATAATATTATTTATATTATTTCCTCAAATAATACACATTTTTAGGACGTTTTTTTGGTCGCAATTAGATGTTTCTACTGGGGTTTACATTCGAATTTGCCGCTATTAAGATATTGATTTTTCTTGGACAGCTATCCTGGATGCTCCACATTCCACATGCACAAATAAGTGCATCATTATTCCATCCATATGCCATTAATTTTGTTAAATATTAAGTTTGTATTTAACCTCAAAATGTCTAGTTAAAACGTTGTGTTGTTTACATTCAGCAGTGTCTCATTAAACTGTAATTTAATTACAAGTAAGTTTTCTTCTTTTGGTTATTTAATGCAATCATTTAAATATAACCTGACCCAATTATTTAAAAATGGTATACAGTCCATTCTCTTTCAGTTGATTGTAATAAAATTATAAGTACAAAAAACTTAGTAGTTCTCTCAAAAAAGCAATAAATCTAGTCTAGCGAAATGAGGAGGAGAAAATCTAATAAATTTTAAAATTAGGAGAATTATGAAAAATACCAAAATAGTCGAATAACTGTGGATATTTTAGGGTTTTGGGAAATTCGACTAACAACACTAATTTTTGAAAAAAGATTGTGTCAAACTATTATAGAGCAGATAAATTTAGAAATGATCCTATAATCTTCGATGAAATTTATACACCAGACCTTTTTTATTATTATTATACATATTATATTATACTGTTAACAATTCATTAGGAAAATCTCCAAGCTCACCTCGCTTATGTAGGCATAATTTTACAAATCATTTAATATTTGGCAAATTAATACAAACTTTTTCATTGTATAACACAGGTCCACAAAAGAAAAAAAGTGGAATGAACTTTATATATGAGTTTACTACCCCTATGGATTTTGAGCCGCTGAATTCCAATCCGGTCTCAGAATTTCCCCTGGATCCCCCCAGTTTTCCCCCAGCCTAGGGGAAATTCGTGAAATCTTAGAAATTTCAGTATCTGTGAAAGCAATTTCGATCTACACAAAACGATAATGTTTTCACGTATCTCGAGTCGCTTAGTTCTAATCTCGCACTGTAGAATTTCCCTAGAGTACATCAGAATTCCACTAGCCTAATGAACATGGCAACTCAGAAGACGGGAAGATATAAACTTTTCCGTACGAAAAAGGCCTGCATGAAGCTTCGATTTTTGCACAATTTTCTACGTTTTTCCCTAGGCTACGGAAATTCTGTAGTGCTGTGGAACATTTTGTACGTCAGATATGAATTCAGGAACTCAAAATACGAAAATATGCTTTCTTGCGCAAAAATAGAACCTTCCAGAAATGACAAGTTTTGTTCAGCTTAACACTTTTTCACCTAGGCTAGTGGAATTCTGATGTACTCTAGGGAAATTCTACAGTGAGATTAGAACTAAGCGACTCGAGATACGTGAAAACATTATCGTTTTGCGTAGATCGAAATTGCTTTCACAGATACTGAAATTTCTAAGATTTCACGCATTTCCCGTAGGCCAGGGAAAAACTGGGGGAGTTCAGGGGAAATTCTGAGACCGGATTCGGATTCAGCGGCTCAAAATTCATAGGTGTTGTATACTCACATGTAAAGTTCATTCCACTTTTTTTCTTTTGTGGGCCTGTCTAATTAACTGAGCTAATATTTTTTCCATTCAAAATGCGTCATCGTAAAAGTACTTAAATTACATATAAGATTATAGGACCTTTTCTGGTGACAGGTAGACACCTTTTTTAGTTCGCATTTTGGAACGGGGACATTTTGCATCCGCCCCTTAAGGAAAACAAACCGTAATAACTGTTTCATTTTGTAGGGAGAAAAGCGCTACCCCTAAAACATAGAATGTTAGCAAATATTCCTGCCTTCAGCGGGATAAATGAAAAAAGACCCGGAACTGAAAGATTCTGGGGGGTATGTGGAGTGTTTCGGCATGGCCTTCTCTCAACGGGAAAAATCACGATTTTTGCCCTTTATGGACGACCGCGCTCAAGCCGGGCTTCTTAATGGTGTGCTGTTTCATTTTCTTCGTAATTTTTGTTGTTAACCCTGTGGCATTGATGCCATTCATTATAATTTAAAATTCTAGGTCTGCAGCTTGCTTCGTTTAAGCAAATGCATAATTGATGCATAAAACATCCGTATTGAGATTAATGCGTTAATTGATGTACGGTTTTTAGAAATTTACATACGAGATAATTAAGGAACCAAATGCTGAAGAAGATCAAAGAGTAATTTGATAATTTCATGAATGCGGGTAATTCAAAATTTAAACATAATTATAGTTTGTTTGAAAAATAAGGCGAAGTAAATTCTCGTAACAAACTAGTTTTCTCAAACGAACTGTAGTGCCTTTTAATTTTATCATTATCATAAATAAAAAGTAAAACTAATAAATAAAATAACAGAAAACATTTTTCAACTATTTACATCGTACAAGTCATTGTTATTACATATTTCTGAAAATATTTTTTTATTTATTTTAATTTATGTTATCTAAGAAAGCTCAAAATGATATAAATTTCCAGGGATTTCCATTCGTTGTAGCGATACTGTTATTTTCCATCTAAGCAGTAGGTAAATTATACAATAATTATTTTTCTTAGTATTATGCAAAACACCGTAAATAATTTACATAAACAATCTTATTTTTGGTTTTATTGATATGAATGTAAAATTCCAACAATAAATTATTAATTTTAATTTCAAGGCCACCTGTTATATCAGATAAATAGGTATGATTTTTAAAATATTTTATATATATAAGGTATAAAAATTGTGACTTTATAATGAGATTTCGAAAAACCTAGTCCCCGAACGCGATTCCAAGTAAACCGGAAAATGCTATAATATATATATATATATATATATATATATATATATATATATATATATATATATATATATATAATTTCATTAGAGATAGAAATTCGAGCTAGCCTGCTTCTTACTGAAGAGGAACAATAATTCCGAAACCGGTCTAAGAATGGCAAGCTCCTTTAATAATAAAATCAAAGTTATTTTGTCTGTGAGTTCCCTGCAATTTGACAGTTTCATGTTATTAGAAAACCAGAGATGACGTTTTGATATTGGGTGGAATATTGGGTGAATGCAAAAACAATTGTTTACTAAACGATTATATCAACAACGTTACCCAATCGCAGAATACTCAATAAAATAGCATTTAAGAAATTCACGGAGATCTTAAATAGAAATGGTTTAGTTTATTTTAAGAAAAATGAAAAACTTAATCCAAATGTGACTGGGGAAAAGGCATTCGAAGATTTGTTAGAAGTAACTGAAAATTAGCATGCCAGCTTATGAACAGCTTACCCATTCGTCAGTAGAAGACTACTATTGAAAAACCAAATGGATTCCTTTTGGTTTCAATCATACCAGGAGTAAAAAAAATTATTTCCAAGGCTAATGGTGACATCAAAAATTTAATGAGGAAAGATATTAAAATGGTTGCGTAAACAGACATAACTTTTATTTCTATTCGTCTACTAAACATTTAATTCAACCAGTCAGTCAATATTTTTGATACACCCATGATTTTTGAATTGAAAACTTAGGAGTACGCTAATGGTTTTCAAAAACAAAAAGTCTATAAAACCCATAACCACTTAAGTGTCATTAATGGGTTCCTCGCAAATTTACTTTATATATTTACAACTGTGTACAAATTATATTAACGCTAAAAGTATATGTATGACTGTAAACGATTTAATTTCAGGTGTGGTGCTATTAGAACACAAAAAGAATGGTAAAAAAATGGACAAGTGGAAACTGGTACCACCTGATGGGGGTCGGGGGTGGTTGGTACTATTTGGAGCTACTATGGTCAACATACTTGTGCCAGGAACCATCAAATCATTTGGAGTTTTATTCGTTGAATTTTTGGAAGCATTTGAATCTACACCTGCTCAGGGAATGTGGATACCAGCGCTCTGTTACTTTTTGTACAGTTCCTTAGGTAAGAAATATTTTAAAACAATATCTCTTAGGTAATCTATTTTTCAAAATTTTTAAAATGTTCAATCTTAAATCGAAAACACCTACTAAAAAAATCGTTTTTTTAATTTCCCCCTGTAGCCACCTGACTCCATTAAAATTGGACGCAATTCAGTAAGCGAAAAATACGGGGTTCTAATTTATCATTTTCCACAGACGGGATTTGGCACCTGAATTCAGAAACACCCGGTATGACAAAAGAAAATCTTTAATATAGCTCTATCCTTCTCTAAACAAGTTTTTTCTAGCGATGAAATTTAAATATCACTTGGTTTCATTCATATCAATAGTATTTTAATAAAGGACGATTCATTGTACGATACTTGAAAAAAAATTGGCTCTACCACCTATTTTTTCAATTTTAAGTACCTAAGCACAAGCAGTTATCCCGAAATTCGAAATTCACCTGTACATTTTTGTATGCATACATTTTACGGTCCCCTAAATTTAGAGAGCTTGCCTAAAAAACCAATATACCGGGTGTATCAACGATGCCTGGGTGGAAGCTAGCTGCTTCCTTTTTTTAAATAGAAAAACTACCAACATACAGGGTGTCCTTTAAATCTGTGACTCATCAAATTTTTTTCACTAAATATCCTCGAAAATGGTGTATTTTCATTTCATATTCATAAATTTACCGAATGGTACTTTTCCTATACAAGGGTAACCAAAACTCGGGATCACTGTTTTCTCGGTTTTTTCAAATGGAACGCCCTGTAAATAAGGCATACCAGAATAGTCTACACAATGAGCTTCCAGAAAATGTAGGGTTTACCTAATTGATTTTCACCGGTAATGTATCTAATTCTTAAGGAAAGTATGAAAAATGTCATAAAAGCCATAATGATATTTGTACTCAATGATGGACAAACATGGTACTTCAGTTAAAGTTCATCTGGTAGTACAGCGAAAAATTCCTCTAATTCTATTTTTCCTTCAGCGTCGTTGGTTTCTCGCTGTCGACCTATTCCTTAACATATCCCCAGATAATGGAAATTTATTTTATTTTATTTATTTAGAATATTCGGGATACAAACAGAAAATCTAAGGGCATGAGAGGTCTTGGGGACCTTGCTGCCCCTCCCTCCAAACATGTAACATTCGCAATTTCCCTTGTAGTTACGTGAAAATTCAGATTCACGACATCATCGCTAATTTATTCTTTTTCTTCTTCTTGTGCTTCACTCTTCTTGTTTCCCCAAACGGGTAGACTTCAACTGAGCACCGTCCCTTCAAGGCAATAAAAGTAGATACTTCAACTGAGCACTTTTACCTGGTTTAATAAATCTTCTTAATCCTTTAATCCTAATAATGATAAGTTAGTTAAAATTGATTTTATTTGTAAGAGTGCATTTGAAACTAATGTTTTTTTTTATAAATATTTTGAAGGAAATTAAATAAAATAAAATTTTGATTTACATAACATATATTAAACTTATATACAAAAGAAATATCAGTATATAAATATAAACTTAAAATAGATTGATTATAATTTGTATCTATTTGCGATTAATTTCACATATTCAAATTCTGTAATTTCTCCATTATTTAATTCTAAAATTTTTTTATTTGTGAATGTTTCTGCCTCTCTAACTTTTTTTGTTATTATCCTGACAAGCGTATTAATACTTTGTATTTTAATATATATTAAACACTGAAATTCAACAAGTGTTTTTACAAAGATAGAAATTTTACAAACAAAGTAACTTACCCTTTGTATGGCATTTTGCTTTACAACCTGACGTACAAGAAATCCAATATATGGCACCATCTTTTAAACATTTACTTTTCCTAAACTTAAAGTCATTTATAACAAACATTTGTTGACCACATTCACTTAAAACAAAACTTTATTTGAGATATTACTTTTGACACCTAAGACTTTTAACTGATAACTGTTACAAATTTTGTACGAACCATTCGTCGTAATTCCTTTATAATTATATTTTTGGAAATGCAACTTTTCATTCATAATCCCAAAATTCCCAAACATTTTCCAACAACTCCGATTCAAATTAACAAGAATTAAAGGGATAAGTATTAAGTCATTAAGTGCTGAATTGATGCATCTACGAGGGGTGCAATAGTTTACCTGAGGGTAATAAAGTGCTGAGTTGATGCCTGTCCCCCCAAACCTGTTCCTCGAAAACTCTCGAGTCACACATTCCTTGAAACAGGATATCGAGCTGCATACATTCTACTGGCTAAATCACCCTTGGAACATTTGAGTATTACAGGAATTTCCTTAGGAATTACATACATTACCGGTGGAAATCAAGTAGGCAAACCCTACATTTTCTGGAAGCTGTGTGTACTATTTTGGTATGGCCGTATTTACAGGGCGTTCCATTTGAAAAAACTGAGAAAACAGTGGATCCCGAATTTTGGTTGCCCCTGTATGAGAAAAGAGCCATTCAATAAAATTTATGAATATGAAATGAAAACACACCATTTTCGAGAATATTTGGTGAAAAAATGTTCTTATTCCTAATTATTGATTTTGAGATATTTGGTGTTGAATGAACCCATTTTGGGACATAAATGTCACGATAACCTGGTATAAACCCATACAACCCTATATTTTTGAGAAGCACTCTTCCGCAGGAATTCTATCGAGTGAAAATATACAGTGTGTTTCATTTAAAAAACAACTTTGATGAGTCACTCATTTACCAAACACCCTGTATGTTGGTAGTTATTTTTGCTGTTAACAACTTTTATTTGAGACATTTTTCTTATCTCAAATAGGGAAGCAGCTATCATCCACCCACGCATCCTTGATATAACCGGTACAGAAATCTGTATATTTGTATAAACTTAGAAATAAAAATTAAAATTCATGTGTCTGTCTTTCTCACACCTTGCTAAATAATTTAAAAACGGTGAATTATAAACTGAAAAATATAAAATTTAGGGTTTGTGTTATTTATGCATTAGCTCTTTATATGACCAATAGTGCAAATAAATACACACCTTAAAAGAACCTTCTTCAGTAAAAAAGTATGTACTTCCAATCGACGAACAAATTTTAATACAATCTACAACCATTGTGCATTAATTTGTTGAATAACATCTACCTGAAGTAACTTTTAATATAAATTTTATTTTAAAAAAAGCTCTTTAATCAATTAGTTTTCTTTAAACCTTCCATTACGGCGGTTTTAAAAAGTATATTAATTTTACATCAAAAAGTCAGTGACGTACGTTTCTGCTGAGGAACATGAAAGTGATGAGTATATTATTTGTTAATCCGCAAAAAAACTGACTATATTTCGATATATAGGTAAATAAAATTCATAACTTCACTTATGGCCCAGTTGTTAGAGAGTTTGACCTCGCACAAAATGTGATATCGATGAAACTTGGCAATTAAGTAGAAAATAAAATAAAATCGAAAATTCCAATATATATTGAAGAAATAATACAAATTTCGAAAAACTAACGTGAAAGAGCGGAAAATTTTACTAAAAATGTATTACTATAAGAAATTATTAAAAATAAGAAAGCAAATTCGAAAACAAACCGTGCCGAGCCGTTGAATACAAATATTCAGGCGAGGCGTTCGGAAAAACTAAAATATCTTTGTCTAAAATGTACGCAAAGAAAAAAAAAAGGAAAGCATTTTAAAGAGGAGACTCTAAGCTTTCTCAGGAAGCCATTAGTTTTTAATTATTTGTTTGTTTTCTCATAGAAAATTTGACCGGAAGTTATAATTTCTAAAATTCTCACTGATTTTTATAAAACTGAAGATACCTATTAATAGAGGCATAACAAAAAAAATCCTTGTAGATTTATTATCACTATACTTTTACTTTTGATTTAAATATTATTAAAATAATGAACATTATCTCTGTTTAGTAAAACTTATGTTTTAAAATTATCATTTTTTTACAATATTCATTCGACGCAATTTTTATTTTCAAAATAGTGTTTATACAGGGTGTTTCATAGTTAAACCGACATACGTTAACTGTAAATAAAGGGTACTTAGGTGATTCCAAATAACCTTGGTTAATGGGTCTAACGCCTTTAATAACCGAGATACGAGGTGTTTCATCCATTTCGGCCAATATTTTGATAAGCCGTAACTTTAGAACTACCCTGTAGATTTCTCTCATACTTGGTACTGGTATAGTGTGTTAATAGCCCAATCCTATAGTGTAAGAACTACCATTAAAATCCAGATCCGGATTAAGAAGAATTTACAAAATTTGAAAATCCCCAAAACAACACCCTGTATATCAAATTTTTTTAAATGTTATCGGATACCTATTAAAAACTAAAATATTTTTATAAGTGCACAAGAGCGTTCTACAAAAAAAAATACAGATTTAATTTTTGGGATTAATTCCGGATACAAAACTCATTAAACAGTAAGCCTTGGCAATAACACAAATTTTTTCTTTTTTTTCTTTTTACAGGGTGCTATTTTAGAGATTATCATCTGAATTTTATCTTTAGTTCTTGTATTTGGGATATTTCCAAACTTACGGCTTATGAAAAATGACAATATGTATTGCATTAATTGAATTTACTTTAAAAGTTTAGTAATATGTAGAACGAGATCTGATATACAGCGTGTTGCGTTGGGGATTTTCAAATTTTACAAATTTTTCTTAATCCGTATCTGGATAATAACTGTAGTATAGTCCTTACATTATAAGATTGGGCTACTAAAAAATGATACCTGTACCAAATATTATTTAATTTTTAATATTTTTTTATAGCAATACAATTTTTTTTTTTTTTGAGATATAATGGAAAAACCAAATTTTCGAAATTGTGAAGTTAGCATACACTTTAGAGCAGCAAATATTTTTTTATCGTTTTCTACACCCTTTCATGCCACCCTTAATTGCCAAGTTTCATCGATATCACATTTTGTGCGAGTTTTTGGTCAATATCCTTCTCTGGCAACTGGGCTATTAATAATTTTTTACGGGTTTATTTGGACACACAAATAAGCTAAAATAAGCACATAGCACCATTGCTGGGACGGTTGAAAAGTAACTTGAGTAACCAGTTATTTTAGAAAGTAAGTTTATAGTAAAGTAACTACCAAAAGTAACTTAAATCAAAATTAATATGTCTCCGTTTACCAAGGATATTTAAATTTAAATCTTGGTGAAATAACTACGCTAGGGAATGACAGAGCTTTTATGCAAATTGAAATTTAATCATACTTGTATATTTTTGTTCCAGGTCCACTCTCCAGTATCCTTTCAGTGAAATACTCATACCGTGTGGTAACTATTCTAGGAGGTATAAGTGCAGCAGGTGGAATGATAATTAGTTTTTGGGCAAACTCTGTTTATTTTCTGTACGTTAGTTATGGAGTGTTAGTCGGAATAGGCGCCGGATTGGCGTTTCCACCTACAGTTTACATAGTTTGTAGTTATTTTCTGAGATTAAGAGGTGTTGCTAACGGAATCTGCATCTCTGGTTCTGCGTTTGGTTCGATTATCCTACCACCTATACTTAGGGTGCTTTTAGTAACCTATGGTTACAGAGGAGCTGTATTAATCATGGGAGCAGTAACCCTTAATGTTTTCGTGGCGGCTCTTTTCTATGACAGAGTAGAATTACACATGAAACGGGAACGCGTGATGACTGCCGAAGAAGAAGCAGCAGACAGGGCTAAATTTACCATAAGCCAAGAAGATATTTTTCCTTCAACGCAAAATATACCACATAACGATTCTTTCCTAGAGCAAATAGAAAACTCTACAGGAAATTTCAATCGTAGCGCTTCAAGTGTAGCTATGCAAAACTTAAAATCCATACAAAGAGAACGTAAAATAAGTATGCCTCAAGGTCGACAAGAAATGCTAAAAGCTAGAGGTAGGGAAAGTATGAATAGTAACTCGAAACATTACGTTGTTCCAGAAAACCAGCAAGGTAATTCTGTGGAGTCTCATAGTCGTCTTCCAAGCACTAGACGCAGATCAGCTGCTCCTCGAAGAAGTACTTCTACTAGTTCATTCCAGTATGTAAGCACAGCCTACCACGGTAGTACTTTAACTCTTCAACCAGAAATATTTGCTAGTTCTTTTAGTTTACGTTCCAATAAATCCAAGACTATTCAAGAAGTTGAACAAAAAAGACCTAAGCTTCTAGATTTGGCACTTCTAAAAGATCCCATTTACTTGATCATTTTAATTTCTAATGCAACTAACGCTATAAGTTACACAAATTTCATTATACTACTTCCATCTTATGCCCAATCCCTAGGATTCGACAAAGATCAAGGAGCGATGTTACTATCGATCGTTTCAGCGTTAGACTTAGTAGGAAGGATTGGAGGTTCTGCTTTGTCAGATTTGACGTCTTTTCCTAAATGTTACTACTTTGTTGGGGGACTTTTTATTTCAGGAATTTCGTTAAGTTTAATGCCTTTGTTCCTCAATTACTGGGTAATAGCAGCGTTTAGTTCTCTCTTTGGTTTAGCTTCAGGAACTTATGTAGGAATTACAGCGATAGTTATGGCTGATATGCTTGGAGAAGAACGTCTTCAATCTACTTACGGAATGGGATTATTCGTTAATGGTATTCTACAATTGATTGGACCTCCATTGTGTGGTCTTTGGTATGAGCGTGTCCAATCTTATGTCTCACTTTTTATTTGTCTTGGTATAGCTCTAACTTGCGGATCATCTTTATGGACTTTTGTACCTTGTATAAGAAGGAGGGAGAAGCAAAAAACGAATGTAGAAAACGGAATTCCGTCATCTCCTTAGTTTTAATTTTGTACCATATTGACACAGGATTGCAAAAATATAAATGGACACATCGTTTTATCCTTCCTGAGTTCGATTTTTTATGTATAAAATAAAATAATAGAGTACTTAATCATTAAAATTTTTATAAAAGTGCATTTAAATTTTCGCTGTCCTGAATTAGTAGACATAAACTCAGAAGGGACATTAGAAATGTAGGGCTGACTTAATGCCATCTTATCACTTTTAATAATGTACAATGTTTGATAACCAAACAAACCATATGGTTATGTCAGTGTATACTTGACAATTTAGTTGAAACAGAATAACAGTGTGGTGTATTTTAAAAGTTGAGATCGTTTTTGTCATTAATTAGAATTTATTTATAAAATAATTGGATTTTAAAGTAGTAGCTAGATAAAATTCCATCATATTGTTAACGTTTTATTTATTTATTGTTAATTATACAAGAAAATTGTCGACTCAGAACGGTATATTCCTATATAGTTTTAATACTAATTCTAATTATCTAAATGCAACATAATTTATATTTGTTAAATTTAAATAAAGATTTGCTAGTAAAAAGAAAATCGAGTCGACTTTTTTCATATCTTATTTTAAATTATTTTTATACTGATGTATTGGATCAAACCTGAAGATTAATTTTTAATTTTTCATTGTATTTATGTAAGAAAAACATACTGGAATAAATCTAATGCATTGGCCCAAATAATAGTGGTTACTGTTACACATTTTATTTAATTTTTTGTTTTTATGTAGAAACTTGTTTAGTAGGAATACTTTTTAACACATCTTTTACATATATTTTTTTAAAGGTTTAAATTGTTTTTATATTTTAAAATTATTCCACACGCATTTGACTAAATAATACTATATTAACTAAAACGATACTGAAATGCCAAATTTTAAAGACTTCGAATTTTACGTTGATATCAATATCATCGTTTTACCTAATAGTCGTAATAGTTCCAAAAGTAGGTCGATCTGGTTGTTGGCTTACCACACTTGGGGACCAAGTCAACCGCCGCTCCAAGGGGAGGCCAGTAGGAGCAATTGCCCCCTCCCCAAAAAGTCCGACAATGAGAGGATATTTCTCATATCTGCGTAAACCAAATTTTAATTTTTCCCCCAAAAATGGCCCAAACATTTTTTTTCGGTAATTTTGATATTACCAATCGTTTCTTATACAAAATTCATTCTGCGTAAAACAAATTTTAATTTTTTTGAATTTTTGTTATAGATTCTAGCTCCATTTATATCCTAAAAAACTCACTTTTTCCCTCAAAAATGGCCCAAACATTTTTTTCGGTACTTTTGACATTGTTAATCGTTTCTTAGACAAAATTAATTCTGCGTAAACCAAATTTTAATTTTTATGAATTTTTTTTGGAGATTCTAGGTCCATTTATATCAACAAACCCAAAATATAAAAATTATATATATATATATATTCCTAACAGCCGACGACGTTCCACCCCCTCCCCCAAATCTCTGGGCCGGAGCCGCTCTTGTTGCAAGAGCTTTCTATCTAAAAAAATGCGATGATTTCGAAAAACCTAGTCCCCGGACGCGATTCCTCCCGCTTCATATTGTTATTAACAAAAAACTGAAAAATTATCCAAAAAAATCGTATTTTTTCGCATTCATCGTTGAATATCTCGGAAATTATGGCTCTGAAGCGGAAAATGTATAGATATAAATTTGTTTAAAATTGTATTTTCTACAATATACACTTGGTCTCGAATGTTTATTTTCAAAATTTATTGTTTTTTATGCAAAATACGAAATTTTTTTTTGCAAAATTGAGTACTCATTATCCCCCCTTAAAATTCATCCAATCTTTTTGATAACCTGTAATTAGTTACCTCTTTTGGTTGCAAAACAATGAGTTGAACTCAATCCCCGTGGGTTAAATAGTTATTGCATAATTAAGCAACAAAAAAAAAGCGATGCCTTCTGTAGCCTTTGCTATAACACCCACACTGGTCTCGATTTTTTTACACATATTAGGCACCCCCCAACAACAATAGTTTTTTTATTTTTTTTTGCAATTTGACGGCATATAGAGTTATTTCGCTAATTATATTTTTTAGTAGAGAACAAATACATACCTATAAAATGTATGATTATGTATGTAAATTATGTAAAATTTTCAATTTCGATTTTTAAAAACGAGCGTCTACTATACCAGTGCCAAAAAACTCCATTTTATTATAATATGTACTGGATTTGTTTTATATATTTTTAAGTTAGGGACCATCTAAACCGATTTTTGAAAAATCAATATACTACAATTATTATTATAGACATTTAATCATTCTTAGACACCAAAAAGGTGTTTCTCTACATTACCAACTATATTCTGCGAATAAAATAAAAAAACTGTATAAATGAGAATAGAGGTTACCTAGGTGTTAAAATTCTTTTCCTGAGATGACGCGGATTTTCTCGTTTAGAGTAAAAAAAAATTTTTTTCTCTCTTTTGGGGGCGGTTTTTGGTCGTTTGAGGGGGCGGGTCAACACTAAAAGAATTGTAACCACCGCCATCGTGTTCAGCATCCTCAAAAACGGGGGGGTTGCGTTAATTTTAACCCCCAGCATCTTCGAAAACGCATGGGAACAACTTTGGGGGCGTCAAAAATTACTTACTCACAGAATGCACTAACCGTGGTGGTTCAAAATATACCTTAGTGGGGTCATGCAGTCTTTAAAATCGAGATGGAGGGCGTTTACTGTATGTTGTGTACTTTAAATTTTTGCGCATGCAATTTAACTACTTAAATTTTGAACTTGGATTAAAGTGTTCAAAATGGAATCATTTGACATTAAATTATGAAAACCCAAACTCAAAATTCATTTTATATTTATTAAATAATTATTACCTGCAATTCTTTCTGTTACACCTGTAGATCTACTGAAATTCGACCGGGAACTATTTTTTATACAGCCAATCCATTTTCATCACAAACCCCATAAATGTACACATTACTGGAAAAAGCACTTTTCTTTAAATGAAATACCATCAAATAGATTAAAACTACAATGAAAAGAAATTCTAAAATGATGTTAATTATCTGACATTAATAATGACATTCTGTCAAAGTCGTGGCCGCCTAAGACCATGCCAATTTTGAAATATGTGTATATACAGGGCTTTAAAAAATTGCAAGCACGGACTTGTAGATATACACTGGAGTAGTCTATAGGTATGATATAATATTTATTTAACAAATTTGTAATGAGTTTTGATTAAATAGGTTTCATAATTTAATATTAAGTTAGTAAGATTGAAATTTAAGGACAAAAATTTAATCAACCTATTTAATTCAGTTTTTTGTAGAAGGACGTATTCGAAGTACAATATGTCAATTATTTAGAGCACGGTAATCAATTTTTGATACTTTTTAATATTTTTGTATACATTTTTTCCAAATACAAATCTTCCTCATGTAAAAATTCTTAGAATAAATATTAAAAAAATTTACTTGGTAGTTCGTTATTTATCACCCTACAAAAAACTTAGCAAAATATATAAAACACGCTCTGTATCTCGGTTATAATGACCGTATGACCCAATAAATATGGTATATATTTGGAACCAGTTCAGTGACCTTTATTCAAAGTTTAAGCAATTCCGTTTCTCAACGAAACCCTTTGTATAAATAAATATATAGTGGTTATAAAAATAAAACTTATATGACATCACTTTAAAATGTTCTCAAATTTTGAAGATATGAGTAAAAAATCCAAATACTGTGGTACATCCAGTATTATAAATTCATATTTTTTAATTTCTTTCTTGATAAAATAATATTTTTTTAAACCTCCGAATTAGTAATGAATACTGTAAAAATATTTTTGTTTATAGTCTTCCATTAGCTTTTACTTTTAGAAATAAAAAAACTATAATAAACATTTTTCTGATACATACTTTTAAAAAACACTGTATAAATACATAAGATTGAGAGATGTATGTAACTTTTAAAGCTCAAAAATGTATTCACTTAGAATGTGCTGTCGAGTGGTGCTCGAGTATTTTTATACTGTATTTCTTCAAAACCTTAACTTAAGAAAGAAATGTGATATTAAATATATTTTAATAACGAACATCTGTGTTTTTGTTTGGGGCTCCCCCACCCTGGTGCTTGGACTTCCATTTGGAGGGCACGAAGGTATTTTACTGATACAGCGTATAAGAAATATATTCTATGGATAATCAAGTATTTAACTGGACCACCGTCGCTCTTTGTAGTGTTGCGCTAATTTATTCAGCTAGATTCCCAAATTAATGAGTAATCTTAAAACTATTTGCAAATATTGCATAATTATTAGGAAACATATGACAACAGTGTTTTATGTTTCCTCACATTCCAGATGCTCCTCCGTTTGTATCGGTTATTTAGAATAAGAAGATGTATTAATATTTTTTTCTACGTTCATGCAAAAAAAACTTTATTGAACTATTTTTAGTTGAAAAAGTGGTTCTTTACTGCACTCATCTGTCATTTTACTACAACGTATTTTGACATGACAAACATAAACGTTCAAATCCATATTTCATATTATTTCTGTATTACTTTCAGCAGCTATATTTAAACAAACAATGTCTTCTTGACATGATCCGCTTTATGCTGTGGACGTACCCATGGGCGCCGTTACAAAAAATGTCAGGGGGGGGGCACATTTTTCAAATCAAAGTATTGCATTAAATTGAAATGAAGATCCTTTTGAACAATACTTAGTACGAGTGTGGTTTAAAAAACATTGCGAAATGGAAATTTGATATTCCAGCAAAGGACGAGCCTTTATTATTTCATCATGGGTTTTACACGATGCAGAACTTTTTATAAAGAGTAACTTTTTTTCGTAAAATTAATTTAAAAAAAGTTTTCCATATGGCGTAACTGAAGTAAACACGCTGTACATATTACAAAGAAAATAGTATTATTAAAAAATCAAAAATTATATTTTTTTATGAAATCGACCCTGTGTACTTGCAAGATCAATGACGTTTACGATTCTTTAACTTGTCATTATCTGTCATTAGAACTTATACAATAATTATATACATAGCTCGATTGTCGGCTTGTAAAGGTTTGTTTTCGTTTTGGTGCTTAGGCTTAGCCCAAAACAGTTCCTATAATCTCAGATGATCCATCAGTTTTTAACTCGTAGACGCCGGAAACATAATGGCTTTCGACGAGTTTCTTGCCTTTAGTGAGGCGTTTCGTTCGAAAAATTGTTAAATTTACCAGCATGAACCCACATCTTAGCAAAACCGACATTGTGGACAGTTAATGACAATAAATAAGCGAGTTTTTCCATTAAACTTAAGCGATCGATTTAAATCGACAATCAATTATTGTTTTTCCCGGCCGGTAGAGCGGCGCTCGCGTCGCGCCAGCAGAAAAATTGATGGTAATAATGAGGAAGAATTTTTTGAGACCCCATCAGAAGTCAGTAAAATAGCAAATACAGTGTCTTCAAACTTATTACCCAGTAAAGCAAGAAAAATGTATGAAATACGTTACAATCGGTTCAAAGAGTGGTGCTTCGATAAGAAATAAAATAACAGTAAAGATAAAGTTTGAGTTAAATAGTTCCTAACTTTTTCAATGCAAATCGATAGGGCTAATTAATTATTAAATATTTAGCTATTTAATTACGCTTTTTATTTTTCTACACTTAGTGTCACATAAAATGTTTTGGTTTTTGCAACTCGTGCAAAAAGTGTTTATTGTACTTGACGTATTGTCCAACTCGTAACGGCCTCGTTGTAAAATTTTACGTCGCTTGCAATAAACACTTATTACTTTTTGCACTTGTTGGTGAGAAGGGTAAATAAATAAAACAAGTTTTAAGTATGAGTGGGCACATTTGCTACATTTATTTAACAATCTGTATGTTATATAACAATTAGAATACAGGAGAACATGCTTAACACACGAAAAGCTACATCCTAAATGCTATAATGCTAACAGTTTTTGAACGCAACAGATTGTAAAATTATTATTACCTGAACGACTAAAACGAAATTAACTATTTATATACTATATTACATCTTTAAATAATTACATATATATTTTATATATATACAAAGAAATAACAAAATAGAAACACTATAGAATTTTTAAATTCTTTACGAAAAATAGACGATTTACAAACAATTTAAACAAAAAACACTGAAAAACAGCGCATATATAGCAAATGGAAATGCAGTATTATGTATAAAGTGACACTTTTATGTTTAAAATGCATAAATATATTTATATACGAAGGTGTAGACCCTATCATGCATGATAATAAATTATTATCACAACTTAAGTAAGAAACATACCACACTATATTAATATATTTAAAATGACTAGAATAAATAACAGGGTTTTATTTATTTATTTATTTATTTTCCGGTAAAACAGTTTAAGTTAAAAACAATCTTTCTATCCTTTCTAACGAAACGATTAAATTTTAACCTATAGAAACAGATCTTATAGTCTGTCCGCGTAATAAGTCAGAAAGAAAGGATCACGCCGTCAAAGGTACCGCTGAGACCGAAGCGCTCGGCTTTCCTTTGAAGAAAGGTGATTTATGTGATTTATGACTGTAATTCTCTTTAAGGAAGTAATTAGTTTTTGTCAATTTTTTTAACTCGGCGACATAACCTTTCATGTTGTCTTTACCAAACTTTTCTTTTGTTCCTCAAAATACCAAATGTAAAAAAACTAAAAGTAACCAATTTCATTTCAGTTTGTATATTCTGAAAAAACGGTTGTTGGTTGATTCGTTAGAAATGCACGCAAACAAAAGTCTGTACTCAGAAATTTATTTGATATTTAGTTGATTGATACATCATATTATATACCTAATCACTTTTTTTATGATATGATTTTTCATTTAAATCTTGATGAAACGTTTTCCATTAATCAATGAATCAAAAATTATATACTTAAATTTGCTATGGAATGTAAAATCTTTAATATGGAATATAGATAGACGTACATGACATATTTATTAATATAACCGAATTAACAAAAGTAACTCTTATTTGTTCTTTAAATAAGCCTAAGTTACTTTTTTCCAATATGATTTAAATTGTGACAAAAATAAAATTCATTTCTTACCTACGAATTATTTTGAATTCCATTTAATATTAAATTTGTCGTACATCGGGCCTAACAATTTCATAATATATCAATTTTTTAATTAGTAATCATTAGATAGTACTTTTTAAATTATTCGCACGACCCTTGCTTCAAAATTTAAAATTAAATTTAAACTTGGCGTAACTCTTCCTCTCTTTTCTTTTATTTTCTGGTGTATCTTCCGAAATATAGTCGGCACGGACATCCGTTAAAATGCGTAAATTGAGTGAGTCATGAATTTCCAGGTAGTCCGAGAATTACATGAATAAATGTACGTAGATACGCTCCAATGTTTTTAAGTACATTTTAAGTCCAACTCCACTTCATGCATTAAAACTGACCCTGGTCGCAATTTAATCCAATGATTTAAGATTCGTACACTTTTCCAACCTCGTTGAACTCTATTGTGTGTCCTTCCTTGATGTTCCTTCTTTTCAAATTATATTTCCAAGCTATTTAATTATATTAATTGCACTTTTTAATTTCATTGTGAACTTTTTTTAAACAAGGATCGTTGGTAATTTTAAGGGTTATATCTAATAATTACTAAATAAAATTCAACTTTTTAAAATATTAACAATATTAAATAAAATCAATTATTGACTGAGAATTTTTAAAGATCCACATTTACGATTTTGATAGGCCCAGAAAATGAATATTTCTAAATTAAATCAGTTGGGAGTATTAATAAAAAAACAACAAAATCTACTTCAAATCAGTCTCTTCATGCAGCATTTCCTCGATTTCTTGTTCCCAATTATCGCTCTTTGAGTTTGTCGATTTTTGTTCACTGACCATTTCGTAATCCTGCAGCTCAGCTTCAAGCTCTCTCTCCCACTCTTCTTCTATGTGAACAACATTGGGATAAGGAAAACAGGCAAAAATAATAAAAATAAAAAGCTCAAATATAAGAGTATTTATGTGGAAGTACTTGTTTATTTGACAAATGCTAATTTAGATTTTCTTTCAAAAAAAAAAAATTATCGTGTTTAGTTTAACACTTTAAGCGCCAAGTTATGCGACAGAATATTTGTTGCGTGACCCATTACAAAAAGTGTATTCTAATTTTTCTTATTCTCATTAATTTTTCATTTTGTAACCCATAACCAGTTGATTTTAAAATAATTACTTGTAAGGATAGTTATAACAACAATAGTTTTATTAAATTGAATTATTGTGAGAAAATCTCAACAGCAATGTCAAATTGTTAATAATAAAAAGCTTATATACATAAAATATTGAGCAATCTTGTTTTAGACCAGATGCTCAGAGCGTTAGTTTCCTGATTGTTTTGTACATAAATTTTGAGGAAATCTGAGCAACTGGTGGGTCCACACCTCGAAGATATCATTTACAAATGAAAAATGTTCTTTATAGTTTCCCTTTATAGTGATTATATGAAAATAGGGACTTCCTCAATTTTCAAATAAAAAGTATTATATTTCCATTTTATATCTAATCACGTTTCTAATTTTTATAAACATTAAGTTTAAAATACATTTAAAGTGTTACAATCTTATTTTGCTATATACATATAATACCAAAATACGGTAAGTAAGTTCAATTAAAAATTATTTTAAGGGGATAGTCCTCTAAATATGGCTGAAAAATTGGCGTTTTTCGGAATTTTTTTTTATACTAAATCAAAAGGAAATGACAACTTTGAGTATATCCATTTATTAATAATACAAATAGCTTTCGGGCACCATTTTTTTTACGCCATCAGACGCTTCCCGTGACCGCTGCACCAGGTGAAAGGACCCCTTGTCCTCGAAACGCCAGCATTTCCGGTGGCCGGCCTGGGGGTCCTCCGATTGGGCCTTCAACAAAATAAATGTTTTTAAGTTATTGTCGATTGGTAAATCTAATCCCCTAGGTAGCCGTTTTTCGATCCGTTGAAAAGTCTGTGCTCGGTGCACGTTTTTATACCGATTTTTAAGATGAAAAATCAAATTTATTTTTTTTAACACGTCGCCATTTTGTTTCATTTTGGTTTTTTTCAATTCTCCTACGTAGGGGACTAGATTTACCAATTGACAATAACTTAAAAATATTTATTTTGTTGAAGGACCAATCGGAGGACCCCCAGGCCGGCCACCGAAAATTGGACGTTTCGAGGACAAGGGGTGCTTTCACCTGGTGCAGTGATCAAGGGAAGCGGCTGATGGCGTAAACAAAAATGGTGCCCTAAAGCTATTTGTATTATTAATAAATGGATATACTCAAAGTTGTTATTTCCTTTTGTTTTAGTATAAAGAAAATTCAAAAAAACACCTATTTTTCAGCCATAACCCCTTAAGAGACTGTATTGTAGACACATTTCAAATTATAAAAATACAGACCAAAAATAAGCTTGTTACATTTTGTCTACCATATCATTTTGTATTGAGTAATAATTATATATACAGTGTGTCGCCCTTAAGATGAAGACACCTCCATATTTATTGTTATTTGAAGGAATACAGATCAGAAAAAGTTGTTCAGTATATTATTTTAACGTCATATACATTCAAATCTGTAGGTGGAGGTGTCTTCATCTTTAGTGCGACACACTGTATATAACTGATCAATTTTACGCAAGACACTTGCTTCAAAAATATACTTTAAACCACTTAAAATTAAATTTAAACATAGCGTATCTTTTTATATTCTCTTTTCTGTTATTATTCCCAATATAAATATATTATAGTTTGTTTGCCTTCAACGTCTCTTTTAATTTGGGCTCTACTTATTCTCTTAACCTATTCTCTACGATTCAGGTTTATTCTTTGAAACTTGTAAGAGCCAGATACATTGATATGTTATTGTAGCAATTGGTTTGTTTTTCTTTATTGTCTGTAGTCTCTATGCCTCTTTAAGTATTGCCTACATCCATTCTCTTTTTTTATTTCGTATCCATTTCATCATATCTGGTGTTATTTCGTCCACTTACTTTTCATATCTTTATTTGTTGTATGGTCCGTTCTATTTCTTCTTTTTCTATACTTTGTTTCTATTTGTAATAAATTTTGTTTATTTTCTATCGGTTTCATTTCTTTCCTGTTTGATCCCTTTAATCTTTTAATTATTGTCGAGGACTTCCCGTTATCTAGTTTTTATGTTTCATTTATCTTGTTTCCAAATTCATTCCATACTTTAACTTTATTTTTTTTTTCTCTAGCTACTTGTGTTTTTGTTTGTTTTCTATTACTAGTGTTTTTTTACTTCATTTGTCCACCATTTTATAATTTTTAGGTATTTAATATAATTCCTTTTTCCAGATATTTCTTCCAAGTTAAATTCTTCTTCTTCTTCTTTTCGTTTAATTTATTCATTCTAATCTCCTATTAGTATAGTTGTTTCTGTTTCTTCTTTTGCTTCATCTAACACTTCTTGTAATATTATGTTCTTCTTCAGCTGATCATTCTACGTCAATATATTTGTATGATGTTTGTATTTTCCTTCTAATTCTATCGTTATTAGTATTATTATAGTTTACCGCCTTAAAATTTATTACTTTATATGTATTTTTTAGTGGCTCACATTCCTACTCCTTCTTTCGCTCCTTGCTCCTTGTGTTCTCCTCAGTAGATTTGTTATTAATACTTCCCTTGTCTTTTTTCTTTGGTTCTCTAAGTCCAAGTATCTGTTTTTTATTACTGTCCATTTATTCTACTATTTCTATTTCTTTTCCTGTTATTGTTTTTTCTTTATCCTTTTTTCGCTATTTGACGTGTTCCTTGTAATGTTTTTCGGTTTTATCATTTATTTTTACTTTCCTGATATGTCTTTTATTTTTCTGGGCCTTTCCACTATTATTTGGCTATATAATCTTCATCTTATTTTATCTTTTGGTGTATTGTTGTTCGCGTTCCCTAGTCCCTAGTTGTTCAAATGTATAAAGATATACGTTTATATATAACTTTGCTTTTCTTTGATTTTGTACTTCCTTTGAAGTCTTTGTCGAAAAATGTCCGTTCCCTTCAATTTCTTTGATTCTCTAAGCATTTCTATCTTTTTTAGGACCTTGATATTACACGAAGGTGGAATTTTTGGACCATAGAAATTCCAAAAAAGAACCATGGGAGTGACAAAACTGCACAAAGGATGTGAAATAAAATCAAACTTGTTCCCAAGAACAAAGACATTAAAAATGTCCTACACTGCACCAGCGTCTGGACTTCAACAACTACTCCTTGGTAACCAGGTATTGAATTACGAAAGTCCAGACGTGGTTTGGTGCCCGATCAAGTCGGGGCTTTAACCCAAAAACTTTGATTTTATTATTAAAGGAGCTTGCCATTCTTAGACCGGTTTCGGCATTATTGTGCCTCGTCAGTAAGAAACACTAGCTCGACGGCATGTCACTAAAGGATGTCTGAAAATTAATTCGACTCGCCTCGTTCTTGTTATTAAAGTGAGGATGGCGTTGGGTTCTCCTCGTTCGTGATACACTTGCTCTAATGCAACCACTTTTATCAAGAACGAGGCGAGTCGAATTCATTTTCAGACATCCTTTAGTGACAGGATGTCGAGCTTGTCTGCTTCTTACTGATGAGGCACAATAATGCCGAAACCGGTCTAAGAATGGCAAGCTCCTTTAATAATAAAATCGAAGTTTTTGGGTTAAGCCCCGACTTGATCGGGCACCAAACCACATCTGGACTTTCGTAATTCAATACCTGGTTACCAAGGAGTAGTTGTTGAAGTCCAGACGCTGGTGCAGTGTATGACATTTTTAATGTCCTTAGGGTTCTTGGGAGCTTGTGTGATTTTATTTCACATTCTTTGTGCAGCCTTGATTTTAGTTCCAAAAGTATTGGTCTCGGCTTTTTATTTGTTAATGATCCTACTATTCTTATTTCCGTTATCTCTTCTTCTTTGTATGGTTACTTCTAATTCATTTGCATTTTTTTATTATTACTGTCAGATCCGTTATTCTTTCCTTTGTTGTTTCTAATATTCCATAAATTATCATTTTCTTTTTCCTGATATTCCTGTCTTTCTAGATTTTTGATACTTTTTCCTTTCTTGATTTTCTATTTTTGTTATTTAAATAAATAAATTATTAAATAAAAAAATTAAATGTCGGGTGAATTGCAACAAGCTAATTGAAAACGTTCTATTAGTTATAAGGCTGCAATAAAAGATAGTTCCACTTTTCTAGTATTCCAGAAAGATGTGTTAAGGAGGCGAGACTACTTCTACCAAAGAAGGTTACACACAAATTGTTATTTACAAGAAAACCAGTTGGATATTTTTTTAAATACTGATATGTGTTGCTACCTCGACAGCCTTCAAAACTTTTATCTGAAAATTGAGGCGAGAAATTTTCCATTTGAAAACGAATATAAATCTTAAAATAGTTATATGTATCTCTACTAACATTTTCATTATTATAATTCCAATCAATCTGTTTTGTATTGTCATTTTTAAGCAACTCAAACTGGACCCGTGTCATAATTTTAGGAAGACAAAGGGTATAATTTTATACATTTATATATTTATATATATATTATACAGGTTGTCACAAAATTATGTATACATGGTTATCGCACCCAATTCAATACACATACATTCATTTAATTTTTAATTCAATGTTAATTGCCTAACTACTTTAATGTACAGATAATTTAGTGAACAACTCTATATTGCCAAAAATACATAGATACAATTATTTAGAGAAAAGCTTCGCTAACAAAAATTACCCCAGGGGTCACAGTCTAGTCCACTGTCTGAAACCGAGTTGCCCAAAAACCATTTGTGAAGAATTTGTGCACACATTTGAAAAATCAAACTTTTCATGAAACGACTTATATGCAAGTGTTTAATATTAATTGAGCACGACTGAAAAACAAAATTTGCAGATATTTATTGCCAAAAATTTATTATCAATGGATATCGATTGTCACAGGTTCTCAATACCACCGCCCAAATGCCCAAACTCGCATTTTTAGCTAAAATTATTAATTAACGTGTTCTTTTCCTAAGCTAAAAGTATACATGTAGAGAATAATTTTAATATTTCCAATTGGATCTCATCCAATTTAAAATTGTTTCCAAAAAGGTCTGGACATTATCTCTCCATTTTTTTTTTTATATTATACATCATTCTAATTAATAGATGGTCGTTTTTGAGGTTTAGGACAAAAATCAAACTTCTGTTTCGGCAACAATGCATTAGGAAAATAAAAACAATAATATCCAACAAGAAATTGTATTATTTTTATGTTAATTTTTAAAGTGTTGTCTTAAAGGTACGTACTTTATTATTTGTTTTGTTTATTATTTTTATTATTATTATATTTGTTAAATCGTTGACAATAATATCCTTCCAAATACTAATTTTAACTTGACAATAATTACGGACACAAAATACAAATGGCGCGATAGCGATAGCCAAAGGTCAGCGCAGCGGTTCGAATATAAGCGCAGACTTTTTATTTATTTAACATTTGTTTTTAGGTTGTACTAATATTTGGAGTCACAGGAGCCTGTAGATCTAATGAACTCGTTAATTTGAAGTATAGCGACATCCAAGACTTGGAAAATTTTATTTTAGTAAATTTCTCTAATACAAAAAACAAAAAACAAAAAACCACGGTCATTCACTATACTTGGTGATTTTTATTTGAATTTGATCCGAGAGTATACTGCACTTCGTCCGAAGGATATGAACCTGGAGCGATTTTTTATTAAATACCAGAACGGTAAATGTCACCGCGTGGTAATGGGTATACATAAAATTTCAAACGTACCAAATGACGTCGCTACGTTTTTGAAATTACCAAATTCTCATGAATATACGGGACATTGCCTTCGGAGGACTTCCGCAACTATTTTAGTTGACATTACCGCATTACATAGATGATTCTATTTCCGGTAAGAAACAAACGGCACAAAAAATACTTCACTGGCAAGATCAACCAAGTACAAGTTCCGAAATTCCTGGAGAGAAATACATTCAAAAAACCTGAAAAAATGAAAATATTTCTAACATAATAAATGTCGACAGATACCTTACTAATCATAACATGTATACCAATGACAAAATTGTGAATGTCGAGGCCGAAAGCGGTGGCAGTGGCAGTGGTGTAAATATAAATAACTGCAGTATACAAAACTGCACCTTTATTACTATTAATAAATAGGAATAGGTAATACTTATGTAAGACATATCTATTTTTTTTTTCATTTTTTTTTCAATTGTGCCTTCTATTTTTTGCTACGTATAACTTGAATTATCTGTACGCTTGAAGAAAAAATAGTATATATTACTCGGAGAAGAAGGCTTCATTATTATGTGTTTCGCTCAGATTACACTGCCTCGGTAGTAAATTTCTGAGGAAGGCCTAATAAAAGGCCGAAACGTTGGCAATTTTTAATGAAGAAGTTTCATTTTTGTCCTAAACCTCAAAAACGACCATCTGTTAATTGTTAACGCTAGGACGCTAATTTCTCAACTATTTGTGATATATTTAAGAGGATAAGTAACATAATCGTAGTTGATTACAAAATCAGTTCATGAAAAGCTGTGGATTTTCAACTAGCTAACTGACAACGTCTCAATTATTGACCATATATAATTCTTAAAAATATATTTGTATATTTAGTGGATCTAACATTTAAACATCGTAAATATTTGAGTTATTTTTGAAGCGTTTTAATTGAATCACAATAATTTATTGCAAATTGATACAAAATTAAACATTTTTTTACGTCTGCCAAATAATAAAACTGTTTACAAAAGTATTAATTAAAACCTTCAATAAACAGTCACATGTAGGATAAAAAATACTTCTCAATCCGGATTTTAGGTACCTTATGAATATGTACTAGTTCCAAGTTATTAGGACATCTTTTTAGTGCCGAATATATCAAAATAATGATAGATTTTGGGAATCCATTAAATATGACAAATTTACAAATTAATCGAAAAATAATGCTTGCACAAATTCAAAAAACATTTGTTTATTGAACAGGGTATACTCAGTGGACATATAATAACAAAATACAACAGCATTGACACCATGCAATATTAATTTCAGATATTCGAACCTCAGCATTAAAAGATAATACTGTTCTATTCATATTAATTCTAATATAAATAACATTTTTTTTTGTTGTTCATACAAGGTGATTAAAATTTGATTATACACTTGACAAACCTCTAAAACACTAACGGATTGAAATGTCTTTAAGTATACACAATTGACAGCAATGTTTTAAATATACAGGGTGAGTCACGAGGAACTATACGTACTTCTACCAAAAGCAGAGGCACCTTAGGGGATTACCAAAGGACCATTAAAAAATGTCTTCTGTTTTTCTTTAATAATGTACAGAGCGATTTATGGATTTGGACCAAAATAATGTTTGGTCATATCTTTTCAATGATTAAGTCGATTTGTCCCTTTTTTTGGTAAAAGTGTGTATTGGTGTCTAGCAACTAACTGACATATTCAGATCTAAAAAATTCCAGGGCCGGCTTCGCGAAAATTTGTTGAATTGCTATAATTACAATAATTCACCTGTACATAATTTCTCTAAAATGTGATAAGATTTCTCCAGCGGACATAAATAGACAGTTAAACCTGGATATTTGAAATTTTTGTTACACTTGATTGACATTTTTAATTAAAGATTCATTTTAAAGTCACATTGAAAACTGAAATGAAATGAAATGAAATATCTTACTGTATAATAATGTTTAGTAAGTATAAATAAATCTTTGAAATAAACAATAACGACACACACTGTATTCCAGTATAGTAAATAGCAGAACTTGAATCCATTTACAGGGCCGGATTTAAAAATCTGGCATATCTGGTTCATGTCAAAAATTCACCCTGTATGTAACTTTTTCCACCCGCAATCGTCTGAAATTAGATTGAAAATGTTTGCATTAACCTAGTTTTTTCATTTGTTTCAGCGAAAATCATTTTTAATCGGAATGAAATTAACAACCCCAAGAAATGTTTATTCATAAATTAAGAAATAAAATAAATAACAATAACCTATTTCATGGGCACCAAGATCCCCTGACTATATCAGAAATAACCCATTGACAATAAGAAAGTCCATTACACATTTAAACATTCGGCAAGAAAAGTGTATTGAGGCAAATGGATTTAATATTGAACATCTTTTAAAATCGTAATGTTTATTAAATTGTTTTTACTTTGTTCCGCATTGTTAAAACTGTTTTGTTTTTGGTTGTTATTTATTTTATTTCTTAATTTATGAATAAACATTTCTTGGGGTTGTTAATTTCATTTCGATTAAAAATGATTTTCGCTGAAACAAATGAAAAAACTAGGTTAATGCAAACATTTTCAATCTAATTTCAGTCCATTGCGGGTGGAAAAAGTTACATACAGGATGAATTTTTGACATAAACCAGATATGCCAGATTTTTAAATCCGGCCCTGTAAATTGATTCAAATTCTGGTATTTACTATACTAGAATACAGTGTGTGTCGTTATTGCTTATTTTAAAGATTTCTTTATAATTACTAAACATTATTATACAACAAGATATTTCATTATCGCCAATTTTCAATTTGACTTTAAAATGAATCTTTAGTTAAAAATGTAAGGCAAGTGTAACAAAAATTTCAAATATCCAGGTTTAACTGTCTATTTATGTCCTTTGGAAAAATCATATCACATTTTAGAGAAATCATGTACAGGGTAGGGTGAATTATTGCAATTATAGCAATTCAACAAATTTTCGCGAAGCCGGCCCTGGAATTTTTTAGTTCTGAATATGTCAGTGAGTTGTTAGACACCAATACACACTTTTACCAAAAAATGAGACAAATCGACTTAATCATTGAAAAGATATGACCAAACATTATTTTGGTTTAAATCCATAAATCGCTCTGTACATTATTAAAGAAAAACATAAGACATTTTTTAATGGTCCTTTGGTAATCCCCTAAGGTGCCTCTGCTTATGGTAGAAGTATGTACAGTTCCTAGTGCCTCACCTTGTATACAGGTTAGCAAAAATAAGTGAAAAAAAGTGAAATCGATTTGAATATACTTACCAGGTTAAATGTTTTTTAAAAAACATGTTTTTTTCGGGTTTTGAAAAAGCAATAATGTTTAATTTGAGCCAACCTGTTTGAGTTTTCTCAATTTTCCGAAAATGAGATGGTTTTTTTTAACCTATGTGTTTTTCATCAATCGTTAAATATCTGAAATATTGGTATGCAATCTTTTTTCACGATTTTTAAATATTTCTCTTCATAGGTATATGAAGGACGTTAAACTATTTTTCTTTGCAAAAATGTCACATTTACCGCACCTACGGTACAAAACCATTGTTGAAATTATGGATTTACAAATATCAATGATTGAATAAAACACAATGGCCGAAAAAACCGAAAACTCATTATATGTAGTATTGAAAGGTACCATTAGTGTGAATCGAATTTGACTCACCCTGTATTTTAGTGACTATGGTGTGAAGCAAGTTAAATAAAAACGGGGGTTGTGTATGTAAAGCCAAACTAAGTGAACTAAAAGTGATGTTAAGGAGGAAGAAATTTAGACTAACGTAAGTCTGGGATTTTTGGAAAATAAGGAAGCAAGATGTCGACGATCCTCTTAAGCTGCGACAAAACAAAACAGGAAACTAACCTTGTGTTTTCTTACTCTATTGTTAAAAGTTAACACCAAAAATAAGCATGCAGTTTTTTTTTCATTTATCTTTTCTTCGATCGCACATCATAAATCACAATGTTTGTTACATACACGCACATGATGAATTTAAACGTTTAATCATAACTATGTTTTAACAGTATTATGAGATAACAAATAATAGAATATTTAATACTCAAATCGCGTATTTAAAAATATAAAGTGTCACAAATCCTGAATATATTAATTACCCCACCGTAACCAATAGTCCAGTCAAAATAGGGTTTGGGATGGTTGTTGGCTTACCACACTTGGGTACCAAGTTCTTCCTATGTAAAAAAAAAAGGCCCTGCATGCGATTCCTCCCGCTCCATCTTGTTATTAACAAAAAACTGAAAAATTACCGAAAAAAGGAAAATGTACAGGAATAAATTTGTTTGGAATTGTATTTTCTACAATATGCACTTGGATTCGAATGTTAATTTTGAAAATTTATTGTTTTTTTATACAAAATACGAATTTTTTTTTATTGGCAGCAGGTGCCTTGTGCATCTACACCGATGGGTATAAAACAAAATGAGGGGTCAGGCTATGGAATTTATTCCAGATCCCTGAAGGTCAATATAAAATGGACAATGGGTACTAATGCCAGAGTAGCTCAAACAGAGCTCACTGCTATCTCCATCGCAGCAAACGAGACCACCAGAAGAAACATTACTGGTAATATTTACATCCTTACGGACAGCAGACAGGCACTACTAGCTCTGAATAGACTAGAATGTCACCAGGCCCTGATCGAAGCTTGCAACAACAACGTGGTCACTTTAGCTTGGATCAAAGGCCATGGAAAATCAAAAAGCAACCGTATAGCTGACTAGATAGCTAAGAAAGCAACCTCTTAAAAACTTTTGGGACCTGGCACTTTCATAGGCTTATCGGCATCTGCTGTGGCTGGCCTACTAAAGAAGTTTAAGGGTAGATGGGACGAAGAAAAACGCTGCGAGCTAGCCAAGGAACTACTATAGTATCCGAACAGAGAAACAGCCAAAAAATACATGACTATGAACAGACTGACCCTGCGCACAGCCACAGGTATCCTGACTGACCTCTGTCATCAACGAAAACGCCTCTACAGGATGGGGTTATCTGACACTCCCCTGTGCAGAGGATGTGAACAGGAAGATGAGACTGTCTAACACATTCTTTACGAATGCCCGACACTCCCACAAATAAGACATTTGCTTTTCGGCGAGCACTGGCTAACACTTTCAACCTATACTATCAAGTGTTACTTTATAATATATGGTTAGAAAGCTTTTTTTTAAAACGCACAATTTAAAAAAAAACGTCGAAAACAGATAAATAGATCCGGAAATAATGGCGTTTAACTTTAGAGACAACTATAAATGTTAGCGCGATTTGCAAAACACCGATCGGTTCGTTGAACCATCTACTATCCACGTGCAAGTTGTTGAAAATATTATAAAACGAATTCGCATTTAGAATGCAGGAGAGAGAGAGAGAGAGAGAGAGAGAGAGAGAGAGAGAGAGAGAGAGAGAGAGAGAGAGAGAGAGAGAGAGAGAGAGAGATCGAACGTTGTGCCAACAACCAACCAAAACCCTAATTTGATTGGACTAAAGCCGCAAACGTATAAAAAAATTGTACTTAATATGATGAAGAAAAGATGATGAAAATAAATTTTACCTAAACATCTTACCGTTATTCTTGGATCCCAATACAAGTTTTTTCATTCCTTCTCGTACTTCGTTTAAATCTTCGTTACTGGCTTGAAGGGTGTCGGATACAAATTCATGCATATCTTTTTTTGAACTATCTACTTATAAAAAAAAACTCCAAAGATGATCTAAACTTAAACTGTACCACATTACGTTCTTTTTTATTATTTAATAATACGTTGTCTGTACTACAGCTCAATGAAAAACAAAAATGCAAATTCATAGGAGATATTTTTAGTCATAAAAATAAAACAGCTTTATGATATGTAATATCTCTGTGAATGTGAGTATGAATTAAAAAAAAACAAGCAAAGTGAAAGTATATTCAGGGTTTTGACAAAATATTTTTGTTTTATTGAAATGCCCACTTTTGAATTTCATATAACAATATAATCTAAGATAGATAAGAGATAGTGAATCTGAGGCAAAGAAATGAAGAGACGAAACATTCAGTAAACAATTCTCTAAAATATATTTTTCTGTTTATTTAAGACTAGTTCTGGGATGCTAGAAAAATTAAAACGATTTACAGAGTGTTTTTTTATCGTGATTAAACATTGCTCTCTTGGAAACCATAAATGATCGGACATTTAAATGGAAATATGTTCTATGATACTGATAAGAGATAGTGAATCTGAGGCAAAGAAATAAAGAAACGAAACATTCAGTAAACAATTATCTAAAATATTTTATTTGATAAACATCTTTATGTTTATTTAAGACTATTTCTGTGATGCTAGGAAAATTAAAAAGATTTACAGGGTGTTTTTTATCGTGATTAAACATTGCTTTCTTGGAAACCATTAATGATAGGACATTTAAATGAAAAAAAAAAAAAAAAAAACTTGCGTATTTAAAAGGACAATCAAAATTGGAATTAACATTTACAGTTATCTTATAAATGAAAGAAACACGTTTCCATAAAAAATGAGAGTTGCATAGAAAAGTAACAAAAAGATTAGGTATAGTCGGCACGGACATCGGTCAGAAAATGTACTTCAAAACATTGGATACTCTCGGACTACCTGAAAATTCGTGACTCACTCAGTTTACGCATTCTGACGGATGTCCGTGCCGAGTATAAAGCATTAACATTCAAACCATTTAAACAAAGTTGAAGTATCGTAAAAAAGTACAGGTGTTTTTAGGGATACTTAGTTTTTTTAATAAAAAATGTTTTATAAGAAACTGTAAGTATTTGTTACACTTAAGCTAATATATCCAAAATTTACCCCAATCCCTCACTTTTTTATTTATTTTTGTACTTTTCTGATACCAACTACAGTACGTTATTGAAAATTAACTCACCTATTAGTTGATCAGAGGTGAAAGTTTCAGTTGCAGATTGACTATCCCCTTCTCGTGACATAAACGATAACTCATTTGCTTGACAAATTAGGCTTACGCGGTAGAAATAATTTCTCCAGAAGTTCTCTTCTGTGATTCTACAAAAAAAAACAAAGAAAACTAATATGGTATTTTTTGTGATTCAATCCGTCGAGAATCGGTTTTCTACGTGTTAAAAATTCATTTTAACAGAAACATAAAATTCTTCATTAAAACCAAATACATAATTAATTGTATTAAATAAAGAAGCATCAACTTCTTCACTTTTTTATATTTAAAAATAAATTTAGTACTCTAGGGTGTGTAAATAAATAACCCAAGTAATAAAAAATATCTCCTTAAGGTCGAAGAAGTGGCAAATGTACATATTGATTGCATACAAGGCGCTATGCTAATAGTCCAGCCTAATTAGGGTTTGGGTTGGTTGTTGCCTGACCACACTTGGGGATCAAGTGCTTTCTATGTAAAAAAATTCGCTGATTTCGAAAAACCTAATCCCCGGACGCGATTCCTCCCGCTTCATATTGTTATTAACAAAAAACTGAAAAATTACCGAAAAGAGTCGTATTTTTTCGCATTCATCGTCGAATATCTCGGAAAGTATGGCTCTGAGGTAGAAAATGTACAGGCATAAATTTGTATAGAATTGCATGTTCTACAATACGCACTTGGTCTCGAATGTTAATTTTCAAAATGTATTGTTTTTTATGCAAAATACGAAAAAAAATTTTGCAAAATTGAGTACTCATTATCCCTCCTTAAAATTCATCCAATCTTTTTGATGACCTGTAATTAGTTACGTCTTTTGGTTGCAAAACAGTGAGTTGAACCCAATCCCCGTGGGTTAAATAGTTATTGCATAATTAAGCAACAAAAAAAGCGTTGCCTTCTATAGCCTTTGCTATAACACCCGCACTGGTCTCGATTTTTTTACACATATTAGGCACCCCCAACAACAATTTTCAATAGTTTTTTTTTTTGCAATTTGACGGCCTCCCGAAGAGGTTATTTTTTATCCTACAAAAATAAAAAATAAAGTAAAATAGTTGTTAAAAAAACTCAATTTTCGTTCTCTATCATTTTTTACATATATCGAGTATTTTTTGAAGTATTATCAACTTAAATCATATTTTTTTTTTCAAAAATATGCATTCTAAACATGTCAAAATTTTTGAGGTCATTACTTATGCTAAAATAAAGAAAGTCTTATAGGGATTACTAAACATTTTAACTTTTGTGGAAATGGCGTATGTTTTATTTTTCACTTTTTCCTAAAAAATTCGAAAGGGTCCTCTTATTTTCATCATAAGTTGCTTAATTTTGATGCTATCAACTTCTTCTAGAGCTCATTTGATAGGTATTTCTGAGTACTTTGAAAAGTATATTTTATAAAATGCATCGTTTTCCCGTTATTTATGCTTGAATACTTAGATTTGAGTACTCGCCGAAAAAAAAAATATACATTCAATTACCTATAACTCACTTTCAATTAATATTAAAAGGTTTTTCAAGTAATGAATTTATTCGATTTTTTATTGGCTTCAATTTTGGTAATGACAACTTTTTTGTAAAAACTTATAGTTTTTGAGTTATTTATGAAAAACTGCTTTAAAACATGCATTTTTTTCACGATAAATCAAAATCTTTCTTTGATCTTTAATAACTCAAGAAGTATTGATTTATTTTAATAACTATATATATATATATATATATATATATATAAACAAATTTTGCTTCGAATTGGTATCTCTATCGATTCCTGGGGTTATTTTTAATAAAATAATTTCCACCCCCAGGGTAAAAGCGCAAGTTGGCACCATGTCACTTTTGTTTCTTGAGGTATCCTCTAACTACTCACCAATTTTCATGAAAATCGATGGAGGTGAAAACCTTCAGTGACTGTACTAATAATAACGTTTAAGTTTAGCGCGATTTGCAAAACACCGATCGGTTCGTTGAACCATCTACTATCCACGTGCAAGTTGTTGAAAATATAAAACGAATGCAGGAGAGCAAAGCCGTCTTTGTAAAATAGATTTTCTCAGCGCTCTTTCATTGCTAATTTCTCGGCTTCTATTTGACCGAAATGGATGAATTTTTTTGGGATCTATTTTTTTTTTTTCGTATTTTGCATAAAAAACAATCAATTTTGAAAATAAACATTCTAAACAAATGTATTATACATTTTTCCGCCTCAGAGCCATACATTCCCAGATATTCGACAATAATTGCGAAAAAATACGACTTTTTTTGGTAATTTTTCAGTTTTTTGGAAGGAATCGCGTCCGGGGACTAGGTTTTTCGAAATCAGCGCATTTTTTACATAGAAATCGACCTACTTTCGGAACTAATTTAACTGGACTATTTGTGTTGTGAGTAACTTACTGTTAGTAAAAATAACTTACACTTTAGGCACAAGTTCGTAACGCATCTTCTCCAAGTTGGGATCCTGTTCCATAATAGCCATTGCAACCGGATAAGACACTTGATAGTCAAATTGGAAGTCTACACCGGCCGGTGGACTACGTACAAAGTTTCTACGATCTGTAGATAAACTGAGACATTCGTCTTTTAGAGCCTCCTCGTTGGCGCAACCTACCCACGGTGGTAAGGGAGTAGCGGCGTTGTCGTCTTGATTTTTAATAAATGCCTCTTGTTCTCGGTTAAACTCCCCTAGTATGCTCTATAAGGGAATGTTGATTTGATAAAAGTAGTAACAATAATTTTTTAAAGCTCTTATTGGAAAATTAAGTAATTATGAGGACGTATTGAAAAATTCATAGAAAACGTTACTCTATTTTGAAACAAATCTTCATAACTACTATTGGTTCTTAATATTTAGAAATAGTCCAGTAACTGAAGACCTGAAAATGGCCCCTAAAGTCTGAAAAATGGTTTCCCGCTAATATCTGCCAAAATATACAAATTAGACAATTTTTGTTTAGATAAAAGATGAAGATCGTATCATTATCTACAAAAATGGTCCCTACCATTTTTTTCGCAACACGAACATTTTTTGCAAAAACGGCCTTCGAAAAATCCCAAATTTTTCCACTCGTGGGAGTTGGGAATTGATTTTCATTTTTTGGACTTTGGAGACCAATTGTAGATGGCGCCAGCGGCATACCTCTGCTCGCTAAATTATTGGGCCTATGAATGCGGACTCGTGATTTTATCATTCAGTTTGTTTTAGTGGTTTTTCCAAATAAAGCCGTTTTCGTGAAAACCAAAAATTTAATCGATAAAATTTGGAGGACTCGTGGTATTACCTTTGATAAAATACTATCAATATTTCAATAATACGGGCAAGTCAACGACTCAAAAAACAACAGAGATTGTATACAAAAGCAGACGACTAATGTGGGCGCGTGGATACACGTGGTTAAGTTATGTGGAATATCATGGATCTCAGGCGGAGAGCGTAAAAATGGGGGACATAATTCTAACGAACATTTAGTAACCGCGCTCGGATATAGGGATCAATTGATATAAACGGAAAGATCAGAATATAAGCTTCACTTCGGTCTGGGTATTAATCCTCAAAAAATGAACAGCGGGGAACAAGAAGTATTTAAAAAAAAGTCCGGTTTTCACCGGTGTGATCAATTTTCCCGATGTCTGGAAAATGGAGGAACTTTATTCGAAATAAAAAAATACATTCGAAAAGTAGACACTGTAGGCTTTAAAATGGTGTGCATTGGATAACAATATAATGGAATATGAGTTTTTAATTCGTGCTTGTTTCGAAGATTTCTAGAACTCCGAAAACCACTAACTCGAAGCTGAGATTTATATGTTCATGTTTAACATTCAAGTTTTTATTACACTTCAAAATCAACTGTTACAGAAGTTTAATATTTGAATGAAATGTGCAGAAAAGATGCAGTAATTTCTTGAAGGCCGCGTTTTAGTATCTTTGGTGGATTTGGAGAAAGGAGGAGACAAAACTGAAGTTTTTCAGGTTTTCATATACTTGTACCATCACTTGAAAAGAAATAATTGGAAGAAATGTGTACAAAACTACCACATTTTAATCTCTTTTGTGGTTTAAGTCTTATTTTTATTACATAACTATTTTTCCACCTTTGTTTGTTGTTATACAAAATTATGTTTCATTTATGATGAGAAAATGAATAGATTAAGTACTAACAAGACAGATAACAACAGTGCTAAATTAGTTTATTTGTAATTACTGTAGCAAAATGGTCCTCATAAAGGAACAAGCGACTAATAAAGTAGTTCAAATTATGGATCTACTTGGGGTCTTAAACTCAATGTTTTAAAGGCAATTCAATAACTTGGGTGGGTAAATTTTGCTAATGACGTAATTGAAAGCACTTTGTTCCGAAACCCGAAACGGTCGATATCCTTTATATTGGAAAGAAAGAAATATACAGGGGGTGGTGATAAAGATGTTTTAACATAGAATTTAACAAAGAAAGTTTATATAAATTGCTTTGAAATACGTAAATATATACTTACATGTTTGGAATTAAAAGGGATACTTACATTTTTTTCGACCGATTCTTTAATCTTAGCGCTGGCTTCGCTTACGGTTTTTCCAGCTTTATTTACAGCAGAATACAGAAAACTACCAAAGGATTTAGCGCCAGCTAAAGCCTTATTTTGTACTGAAAAAAATTGTTATGCTAGACATAAGAATTTCAAAATTTCTACACCAAGTACAAGAAAATTAGTCTGAAATATTTCATCAAAAACAGAAGAAGAAAAAAGCTCCAAAATAAGAGAAAATTTTTAAAATGAATTCTGGAATATTAAATTAAACACCTAATTTTTATTTAAAAAATAATTTTCTAGAGTTGATTGCTATAAATTGGGTGCTATAAATCAACTATCCCTTCTTGTCAATAAAACGAAATACAGGAGAAATGAAGATCGCAAAAGTTTACAGATACATAGAAAGGTTGTTTAAGAAACAAAACTTCTGTTAAATTTTATCACAGCATTTTAAAACTGTATTATTTTATTATTTTAAAAGAAATTGTGTCTTCTGTTCAACCTCTAACACCAAGTTTTTTCATCATTCTTTTAATACTGTACTCTGCATCCCAGTGAATATAAATTTTGTGTTTTCATAGTCACAACTTTCTTGAATCCATTAAATCCTAGTCCTAGTCCTAGTACTCATGCAATGTTGTTCATTAACTAGTTCAAGGCTTCGACTGGGAACTTTGTAAGCGACGTACAGTAAAAAAGATCAATGACAGAAATCTTACCGTTTTGCTCTATTCAACGGTCAGAAAATATTACAGATAAAAAGCGAATTATGTAGATTGATAAACATTATGCAAAACATATTTTAACAAATCAACTCATAACGGGAAATGTAAGAGACACCATTTTAAGAGACCTGCAACATTTACACAACAACAACATGTCTCTAGTTGTACATACCATTAGCGAATTGACCATCTTTATCTTCAGTAGGAGACTCAGCAGCAGATTGAGGTCCTGAATCAGCTCCGCCGGTAGCACTGTAATTTCTACATTAAGTTTTTGTGTTACAATACTGTTTTTAGAGAAAGTAAGATGCCCTATATCGGCAAATAATATGTATTATTTGCCTGGGGGGTCCTTTAGTATAGAACCTAAAGTAATGATTAGTCGAACAATGGCAATTTATGATAAGATAATGATCTAAGCTAACCTTAAAAAACCTGACCAAACCTGACATAACCTATAAAAAGACCTAAAAATTTGTAGAAATAGGTAAATGTAAAACTAGTTTAAACAGAGACAAAGGACCAATTCCTCTTAATCAGCTTTTTAGTTTAATCCATTAGGTACGGGCGGGTTAGTTATCCTTGGCTGATTAGGTCACCGGAGATGACGGTGCTCGGCACCGCCGGAGGAGTCATTTAGTATAAATAGCTGTTAGAAATAGTTAATTGTTTCGTCTATCATCAACTCCTGATGATGTCAACATAGTTGTTAAAATTTGTGTTTTGGTTGAATGGTCGACGATAGTGTTTCAACTTAACTTGATAGTAATATTTTTTGTATGCATGTGTACCAGACGCATTTCGACATGCTGAACACGAATCCTATGTCTGTTTAACTCCACCACCCACTAGTTTTTAGTAAATCGCAAAAATAAACCATTTTGTGGAAGTTATTTTTGCGATTTACTAAAAACTGGTGAATAATGAAGATAACCATACATCGGATTCGTGTTTAGAATGTCGAGTCGAAATAAATAGGAATTACCTTAAAGTCCCAAAAGCAGACCACTGATAAAGCAGATGTCGCACGTTTCATTGGAACAAAATTGAAGCTGGTTGTCATGTTTATAAAACACTGCTTAGCATATGACCGAATTACTTATTTTAAATAGGTGATATTAGTGTTCATTCCATGAAAGGTTTAAGATAAATTAATTGGTTTTACTTTAACATCCATTTTCAATACAAAATTCCTAGCAGAAAGACAGCTAAATAAATGATTAAAATCACTCACTGTAAAATTGAAAAGGAATTTAATGCCCATCATCTAATTTTTATCTTCAATAAATTCAGGAAATAAAACTCTGTCGATCGTAATTCAAACAATTATTGTTAATAATATATCAATTATTTTTTCGCTCTATCGGCATTTTATTTGGTTCTTGTTAAGACTATGAAGGTATATAGCGTAAAATTAATTGGATATTATTTACAGAAGGTTCATCATCAGATTCTAAAGCTTTTTATTTATAGTTCATGCTTACTTTCTCTTTACAATGTTAAACATTGAAAAACGGTGCAAATATTGAATCAACTCACAATTTAATTGAATAAAATTCTTAGTTTTTTTCAGAAATGTATTTGCAAATATTTCATTAAAAAATGTTCAAAAGAATGATAAAATATTCGTTTTAGTGAATCATTAACAAAAAAAATAAAACATTCCATTACTGTTTTCTTTAAGTCTCTATAGACGATTTCACCATTCTTGGCGTGTATGTGATCAATACCAACTGAAATAGGCAAGCGGACAAATTCGTTTTACTAGTAGCGTATTCATCCTCACAGTTGTTAACTCTATAATAATTAAAGGGGGTACTGCCATTGGCGATGTTTACTTTTTAATTTATTACAAACAAATTATTTTATCACCTTATAAATTGAATTTAAATCAACAACTTTCTGAAAGTGGTGCAAGTAACAGTTTATAACTTATAAATTGATTAAATTCTAAGAATGTTAAGGTAAGGCCCCTAGTATCTTGAATAACAAACGTTCCTGTTTAGAAGTCGAATGTCGAATTGTAACTGAGAAAAACGCTACTCTGCGATTTGTGTCAAGAACAGTAAAATCGTCTACAGTTAATATTTTTATTTATTTACAGTTATTATTTTCTATTAAATATAATATAGTCCAATAAACGAAGGTGCCAACCCGGGCATCAGGTCTGCCCGCCACCATTTTTTCTTTAATTTGCAGGTATTCATGGGTACATTCACCCCCGAAAATCTCAGGTGTCTGAAATTTGTGGAAGGGCGGGAAAATGGCCCATTGTCTCAAAAATGTGTTTATTTTTGTCGATATTTCCGAAAATATGACACTTAGAGAAGTTTTGTTTTGACGAAATTGAAGATCAGTTGATTACCTACAAAAATGATCCTCATCATTTTTGTCAAAAATTTGATACTTTTCGACATAACCGGCTCCAAAACGCACCCCCATTTTTAGCTCCTGCCCTGCATTTAGAGAGCACGCTCTATCTAAAAAAGGAATGACACTCCCAAGCGGATTACAAATTTTTCTATAAATCACGTAAAAATTAATATTTTTTTCAAAATTCAAAGTTCAGATGAAAGAAGGAACCTGTATATCGAAATCTAGCCATAGGATAGGATTGGATCCATGGACACTATTGATCAGGACATCAAGTACTACCACATATCAAAAATTCAGACAATTTGACGGTGCTCCCGTTTCCATAAGAATGGTGCGGGGTTCTTTATTCATATTTTTTTATCAAGGCTAATTTCACGGAATCCTTTTGAATAATGGGGCTTTGCAAGGTGTTAAATCTATGCAAAAAGATTCAATAAATTATTTTTGTGTATTTTCATAAACAACATGTTTTTTAGAGCGTTTTTTTTGATTTCCGGAGTTTTCGAAAATGCTCGGGGCTATCGGGAATTAATAGATAATCAAGGACCATATCGGTTTTCAACGTATATCATTAGAAAGCTTAGCTTGTCCCCTTGTCGATGGCATTTTTCTTTTTTTTTTTTTTTTCATATTTTTTGGTTTTCCGGAAAATTGAGAAAATTCTCACCCCTATGAAAAATCGACATTTTTTTGAGAACTATTTTCTTATCGTGCTAAAATTTTTTGGGGTTAGGAATTGTACTAAATAAAAGATCACATTCTGACCTTTTCATCAATATATATTTCAAATATTATTAAGTTCACGAGAAAAAACTCTACCGTCAAACTTTCGCAAATTGGATTTTTCTACAATAAATTTATTAATCAAGTACAAAAAGTGAAAAAAAGTTGGTTATTATTGCCTTATCTTTTGTCTTCAGACAAAAACGGGAGGATATTCAAGTCTTGGGAGGATATTCAAAATCGGTGTATTTTCAGACCCGCATCCCAGATTTTGATAAGGAAGCGCCGTATTTCCAGATTCTCAAAATTGCGAATTTTTGAAACGCCGTTTTTGCAAAAAATATTAGTGTAGCGAAAAAAATCATAGGGACAACTTTTGTAGGTAATGAACTGCTCTTCATTTTTTGTCTAAACAAAAATGCTCTAATGGTCATATTTCGGCAGATATCGTCGAAAACGGATTTTCGGGAACTCTAGAGCCATTTTCCTACCCTTCCACAAATTCCACGTAGCTGAGATTTTCGGAGGTAAATGTACCTATGAATACATGCAAATTAAAAAAAAAATTGACGGACAGACTTGATGCCAAGGTTAGGGGCCATGTCTATCTTTAACAGTTTTTATTGAAAACTCAACATTTTTAAGGAATTTCTGTTTAAATTTGTAACTTATCATTAATCAGTCAATATATGCACCTTTAAATTAAAAGGTTAGATTTGAATTTACCTGGAATTATCATCATCATCTTTAAGAGGCTGCAAGTCAGTAGCAGGGGCTTCAACAGATTCAGTTGTAGTAAGTTGTTCTTGGCCATCACCTGTACCGCCTTCAGTATCAGCTTTTCTTAGTTTTGGAATGCTAGATCCCAGCCAACCCCCAATTCCTTCAATCTGGTTTTTCACATTAGAAAACATCTCCAGTTTTCCTGCACCAGCTGCCTTAGTTGGACTGAAATTTAGGAAATTTCTGACCTATGTACACATTTTTTTATAATATATTTGTTGTCAGAGCTGAATTTTGTATAATAATATAATAAACTTTAAATTTCCTACTCCTCTTGTTTCAATAATGAAAAATACAAGGCAATTTGAATACAAGTGTTGACACATCAATTTATATTATTATTCCAATTTGTGTAAACAAAACTGAACAAAAAAAAATAACTAAATGAAATAAACAGTGGATAAAAGTTTGTTTAACAAACAAAGATAATTATTATTATTATTATTATGGAGGATGAATTAGCAATGAAGTGTGCTAATAAACAAATGTCAGTTTTATATCTCAGCATACACACTATATATTTCGCAAAGCTAAATGCATAAATTAGGAAAATGAATTACCCTTTTATTAACATTTTTGAAATTATATTAATTATTAATATATTTAAGATTTATTTTCAAATGAAAAGTCCTATGATTTTTAGTCCTGTAAAATGTTATCAACATTAAACTCCAGATGCCTACATAATACAAAATAATTATTATGAAAAATGCAGTCATTAATTCCTTCAAAACATAGAACATAATCTCAAAAATTTAAAGGATTTTATAGCTTTAGTTCTTCAAAGAATATTCAGAACATTCATGAAAATTATTGTTGCTTATAATACTTATAAAATATTAATAATATATAATATCAATTCTCTTAATAATTTAAACTGTGTTAATTTTACTTTATACATCATGTAGTCAAAAATTTAAGGTGGTGGTGAAGAATCAGGTAGGACCTTAAATGTATCTGTTATATAAAGAATATTTAAAATGAATAAGACATTGCGTGGCCTATGTTAAAAATTTGAAATAGTAAATTTGTTTTAATTTTTATTACTACTCAAACATTTAATATTTGAAAATAATCCATAAATATGGCATACTAAATAGACACCCCGTGTACTTGGCCTTCCGCTACATGTACAATATATGATTTCACTGGCAATCAGATAAAGAGTTTGGCAAAAGGACTAAGGAGGGTTGAATCAGCATCGGAGATTTATAATCAATAAAAAATAGGTCGTATTAAACTCACCTTCCTTCCTTTTTTTCAGATCCAACAAGTGCATTGCTGTCTTCAGTGGGTGTTGGGACTTTTTCCTCTTGATCACCCTTAACACTTCCCATCCAGGAAGATACTTGGCTAGTGAGTCCAGTAAACATTTTTATTGATATGTGGATCAATAAAAGAAAGGAACTAGTTTCTCTATTAATTACTGATACACAGCGTTACAAGATTACAATTAAGTGACACACAAAAATGACATATTATTTACGAAAAAACAAACAACTGCTGCTTACGAGGAACGAAAATATGCAGACCTACCAAACACCACGAACTTGTCACTTTGCTAGCCACCTTGCGCCTTTAATATGCGCATGGAATTTTCGATCCCATTATCCCATTGGAAGAGGCTCGCCAATGGAAAACTGGGAAATGTTATAGAACCAATGCGTCCTTGCATTTTCTGAAAACTGCGCAATACGTCACGCCGTTTGGTAGTCTTGGTTGTTGATCTATTTCTCTCGAGGTCGAGCACAGCAAATACAAATTTGCTTTGTACTTTAATTAACTTTTACTGTTTATAATGCTTGACTGGAGAATAGACCAAATCCAACGAGATCATCCACACCTTATTCATCTAAAATAATGAGCTTATACAAAATTAATTTTTGTCCTTTAAAAGAAATACCTTTGTCTGTGGACCTCAGGATATCCACAAATAACATTTTTTCTAGTTGTTCAAACGGTATTTAACTTTAAAAGTGCAGAAAATTAAAATTAAGAGTTTCACCACTAATAATTTATATTTTGGCTATTTTTTTTTTGAAAAGCATGCTATGATGTTATCTACAGGGTTGCACTTTTTTAAATTGAATGATGTAATAGGTCGTTTTACAAACTATAACTGTTATTACTGTTCATGTATTTTTTTATCTTAATATAATAATAAAATGTAACAATTGGATTTTAATTGTAACATTGTTTTTGTATAAATTAAATAAAAAAATAAACTCATTGATGTTCGCAAAAAATTGTGCAAGATTGAAAGTGACATTTGACAATGACTTCTGTCATCATTGTCAAAATAATTTTGTTCATGTTTTTTATTTCTATGAAATTTTTGGGGTAGTAATTTGGCACTAAAGTATTAAAAAATGTATTAAAACATGTAATTTTTACTTTTGCAACATTTAATCAACAAAATCAAAATCAATTCTTATTTGTTTAATTTAATTCAATCAAAATTTTGTTATATATTTATTAAGCATGTTAGATATGGGATTACATTTATGTAATATAGGATTTTTGTATACATAGAAATTTAAACAGAGCAAAATAAGTTACATATTTATGTTGTATAGTTTTTAAAATCAAAATACGAGGAAGCCAAAAAACCATGCAAGCAAAGCGGAGGTATTTGTTGGTTTTTGTAGTTGCTTTTTTAACCTTCTGGTATTTTGGTGGTTATCATTTACGACGTAACGAAAAAGTGCATCTGAACATAGAAGACCTCCCTAATTATATTAGTATGAATGTGATAGACACCGGATACCTGGTCAGAGGAAGAGAAAGATTTCCTGATGAATCCAAAAATTGTAGAATGGAAACCTGCTTTGATTTTAGTAAATGTGAAAGAGATTTTAAAGTGTACATATATCCTCAGGAGGACAGCAGTATGCCTAGTCCGTCCTATCTAAAACTGCTCAATGTCCTGTTAGAATCTAGATATTATACTGCCGATCCCAGAGAAGCTTGCATTTTTATACTGAGTATCGATACGTTAGATAGAGATCGCTTGAGTAATGACTATGTCCGCAATATGCAGAATAGACTGCAGAGATTACCTCATTGGAACAGCGGTCTTAATCATGTTATTTTTAATTTATATTCAGGAACGTGGCCAAATTACACAGAAAATGATTTAGATTTTGACTATGGCAAGGCTATTTTAGCAAAGGCTAGTATGTCTGAAAATCATGTACGTGCAGGCTTTGATATAAGTATACCTCTGTTTCATAAGATCCACCCCGCTAAAGGTGGTGAACCTGGAGCTTCTTCTGCCAATAACTATCCCTTAGAAAAGACTTACCTTCTGGCTTTCAAAGGAAAAAGATATGTACACGGTATTGGGTCAGATACAAGAAATTCTTTATATCATTTACACAATAGAAAAGATATTATTATGGTTACTACGTGTAGGCATGGAAAAAGTTGGAAAGACATGAAAGATGAAAGGTGTGATGAAGATAATAAGGAGTATGATAAGTAAGTACTTACATGGTTATTTACGGATAAATATCATGTGGGTTAAATGTTTTCTAGGTATGATTATGAAACTTTACTACAAAATTCAACATTTTGTCTGGTTCCCCGAGGTAGGAGACTAGGATCTTTTAGATTCCTAGAAGCTCTTCAAGCTGGTTGTATACCCGTTCTATTGTCAAACAGCTGGGCATTACCATTTTCTCAAGTCATTGATTGGAATAAAGCTGCTGTATGGGCGGACGAACGTTTATTATTGCAGGTAATTTTTTTTTAATGTATGTCATCGGTTCAAATTTATGGTCATATGACAAATAAGTCTAATTAATAATATTTACTACAGTTCCATATTTCCATACTAAAATTCCATATTTTGGTAAAAAAAATTTCACGTTTTCACCCTATTTTTAAGACCTTTATTGCTATTGATATTTTAATATTTTTGATACTTGCCAAAACTGTTGCTAGGTTCGATTTTATGTTAGTTCTTAATAAGTATGTTCTTTAATTGCAAGATGTGCTCACTAATTTAAAAATATGTTGTTCTAGGTACCTCATGTAATACGGTCCTTGTCTCCAAGAAAAATTTTACAGCTTCGCCAGCAAACGCAGGTTCTCTATGATCGATATTTTTCTTCCATAGAAAAAATAGTTTACACTACCTTAGAAATAATTCGTGAAAGGCTTCCAAAACAGCCAGTTAGGGATGGAATGGCGTGGAATACCTTCCCTGGGGCTCTGGTAACTTTAACGACATTTTCGGATTATTCAGATGATTTTCCATTTCATATAGAGAAAGACGAAGGAATAGGTTACACAGCAGTGATCTACTGTCAATTAGGGGTTCCTTTGGTCCCTAATTCGCCGCTTTTTAGACTGGTAAATAATGTGGGAAGGAGCAAATACATAGCGAAAATTCTTATAGTCTGGTCTAGCGAAAAACGTCCGGCTAGTAGAAACAGATGGCCTGCATTGCCCATACATATTCCTTTGCATATTATTCAGCCTAGTATGAATTCGAATATAGGAAATGAGGCAAAATCTAGTATATCGCAGAGATTTTTTACTCACAAAGAAATTGAAACTGAAGCAATACTGTCTTTGGATGAGGATACAGTCCTCACTACAGAGGAAATCGATTTTGCATTTACCGTGTGGAAACAATTTCCCGATAGAATTGTAGGTTATCCGGGAAGATCCCACTATTGGGACGATTCAAAGTCAACTTGGGGTTATACTTCTAAGTGGACGAACGATTATTCTATTGTACTAACAGGAGCTGCCTTCTATCATCGATACTACAATTATCTTTATACAGAGTGGCTTAGTCCTTTGTTACATAAAACGGTTGAGCAAAGTCAGAATTGCGAGGATATACTGATGAACTTTTTAGTTAGTCACGTTACTCGAAGACCTCCAATCAAAGTAACTCAAAGAAAACAATATAAAGAACAGCCCAGCGCTGGCAGCTGGTCGCCTTGGAACGATCCGGATCATTTTATCCAACGACAAACTTGTCTCAATACTTTCGCAGCTGTGTTCGGCTATATGCCGCTTTTAAGATCAAATCTAAGATTAGATCCTGTACTGTTCAAAGACCCAGTATCCAATAGAAGGAAAAAGTATCGCAGAATTGAGCTTGTGGGCAGTTAGTATTGGATTTTCGAATCCTTAGATAATATGTAAGGGTATGTAAAGTATATCTGAAGATTTTATAAGGATAATTTTATCAAATGAACATAATCATTTTATAAGACATAAATTGTAGATACAATTTTGCAGATATTGTTTCATTCAGAAAATTGTATGGGGTCTTTTAGTGTTAAACGGCCATAAATAAGGGCACATAATGAGATCTAAAACAACTGTAAACCATCTTAAAGACAAAAGATAATTGCTTTCAAAAAATAAGACTAAAAGTCTAAAAAAAAACATTTTTAGATGTGTACAAGTTCGTTCAGTTTTTTCTATTTTGTATATAGGCGGTGTGAAAATCAGTGAATCGTTTGTTTACTCAAAAATTCAAAAAACAAAAATTTCCCAAAACTTTGTTTCTATCCAAGCACATTCTAAAAATGTTTCTATTTGTATACAGGATGTCCCAAAATAAGATACACAATTAAGTTCTCTTTTTTTAATAATAATAATAATAATAATAAACGCACTTTATTGGTCATAAAAAAATTACACAACCATCGACCAAAGTCCTGCAGCCTATACAATTACTACATTGTCACTGAAACTTTGCTACTACCGGGATTATACAAAAGAAGAACTTGCTGTATTTACAAAAAAAATTTATTATAACTTTTTAAATATATTAAATAGTCTTATTTTATTGTTCATTTGCCAAACTTGCGAGAATTTAAGTTGAAACACTATCGTCGACCACTCAACCAAATCACAATTTTAACACACTCTACTCGCGTTTCGCCAACTATGTTGCATCATCAGAAGTTGATGATAGACGAAACAATTAACTATTTCTAACAGCTATTTATACTAAATGACTCCTCCGGCGGTGCCGAGCACCGTCATCTCCGGTGACCTAATCAGCCAAGGATAACTAACCCGCCCGTACCTAATGGATTAAACTAAAAAGCTGATTAAGAGGAATTGGTCCTTTGTCTCTGTTTAAACTAGTTTTACATTTACCTATTTCTATACTTTCAAATGCGTCCAACAATTTGTTATTGGATACATTTTTAAGTAATTTTACATTGTCTATACCTACTTATTCTATGATTTTGATTAAAAGCATGTTCTGCTATACTAGATTTTTCTGCACGTCCATATTTTAAGTGAGCCATGTGCTCTTTAAATCTGACCTGTACAGAGCGTCTAGCCTTCCCAACATACTTTCTATCACAATCCCCACAACTAATTTCGTAAATACCACGTTTTTCCAAATTACTGTTTTTATCCTTGGGATTTACCTAATAACTGTTTTAAAATGGGATTATATACGGTATTGAAACGAATTTTTCAGTCTGTTTTTCGTGTTGGAAAAACGTGGTGTCACGTAGGTTTTTCTTAAATTTATGTTTGTCGATTAGTTTGTCAACTAAGTCTTCGTCATAACCGTTTATTTGCAGCTATATCCTTAATCAGATTCTTTTCCTTATTAAATCTTTCTTTACTTACACTTTAAAACAGTTATTAGGTAATCCCAAGGATAAAAGACAGTAATTTGGAAAAAAGTGGTATTTACGAAATTAGTTGTGGGAATTGTGATAGAAAGTATGTTCGGAAGACTAGACGCTCTGTACAGATATGTTGGCATCATCAGGAGTTGATGATAGACTGTTGAATAGTTTCTTCTGGGTATTTGAGTCTATGTCTGGGGGGTCTTTGTCGTTGAATAAGAAACAATTGAAGAATTTGTTGGTTGTGGGGCTTTTTCGTAAATTTCTTAGCTAGTTTCATCCTTCTCCGATGCAATGGTTCCATCTTCGTCTTATTGTAAAGGTATATATTTGATGGATGGTGAAGTGGATTATTTGGATGTCTTATTTTTGTCAAGATTCTTAGAGAGGAGGTTTCAGCAACTTGAAGATTGTTTAGAGCGCTGTTTCTACAGTTTAAAAATCCTGTGTAGCAGTATTCCAAGACCTGCCTGCATATAGATTTAAACATTTTTGTTGCTGTCCAGAGATTTATGCCTTCATTCCTATAAGTAAGAGATCGAAATAATTTTGCTCTAGCTTTCATTTTAGTCTTCAGTTTTTGGGTGCATTCATTAAAATTTAGCTTCGAGTCCAGAAGTAGTCCAAGGTAAGTTATAGTAGAAGAAGGACATATAAGCTGATTGGAAATAGTTAATGTAAGTGAATTTACGGAGAGGGAACACTAAAACTAAAAGAAATATTAAATCTTATATTTTGTCAATCTTTATTACTACATAATTGTTTCTTGATATTGCCAGTGAAACACTAGTGCTTTCATCATGTGGAAATCAAGTAGGAATGTAATGATAGCCATACTTTGACGTTTCGTAACATCTTGTAAAAAAAATCACCATCATCAGTGAAAAAATGTATAAATATGGAGACAGCCGCGATCCTATTCTGTTTAATCGTGTTTGTATGTGTTACAGTTTAGAATAGAACAATGTTGGTACATAAAAAAAGGAACGATCTGTTATGTCTTGAATATTATGTTCCTTTAAAATGCTGCCGTTTTATGGTTCCCTCCTAATTATAGAATATTATATACACGTCTTTAGTACACCCATAATGATCTGTATGTCTCTAATGATTTAGAATCGGGATTAAGATTAGTTGAGAAACGGATCAGTTGAAGTGACAAAGAAAGAGGTGTAATTAATATGCAAATTATAACGACTGTAACTCTCATTTGTAGAGTATTTAGACTGTTTTTTTATTGTTTTATAACCAAAGATTTAATTTCTTCGCCTATATGAAACATACAAAATAAATCCTAAATTAAGTTTACTTTTTTAGGAACAAACAGCATTAAATATCAGTAGAGTATTTTTTTCTAAAACATTTTCTATTTCCTAAAAGATTTAAATTATACAGTAGCTTATATGACATATATAGTACAAACCATTTTGAGGAGACTTAACGAAGACAATAATGTAACATCTAAGTGCATTATATAATCTGACATTTAGAATAACCCTGTTACTAAAAGCAATAACAACAATTCTTGTCTTTTCTTCTATAAAATTTTTTACTCGATAAAGTTGTACTTACTATAAACTACGTAGATATTAAATGCAATAATTAATTCAAGTATATAACTGTATAATTTATTCCTTTTTTGTTTTAATTTAAAAAAAATTAAATCTACAGTGTGTTCATTAAAAATTTAAAATAAAACATTTCGGCCACATTGTATAAAATTTTGTATGTTTCTTGTGGAATATGTAAATTATCAAATCGAATAATTTTTCCCTAACAAATGGTAATTGTTCATCAAAATGTGATATATGTGAATAAAACAATATTTGCCATATCATTTTAAATATTAATTAAAAGCTGAAATACATATAACTAATCTTATTTTACACAAGTGTGATCTTTGTTTTATTTTTTAAATCTCACCTTTTATCTTTATTTTATTGAAATATTTTAATTTAGCTGTAATTCTTTTATATTTTTATATTTTGTTAACCTATTTATATGTACCACTTTATTTACCAAATATGTATATTTTCAAAAATAAACTAGATGTAAGGAAGATGTTAGGTTAATATATATATAAATATATGATTTTATGATATTGTATACAAGTAGCGATTTTATACAATTTTTTATGTAAGGATCTTTTGTTAAAAAATTGGGGTCAAAATAAAATGACTTTTGATATTAAAATTGCGTTTTTATTCGAATATGTCAAAAAAACGTCAAATTCGTTACAGTACACAATAACAAGAAAAAGAACTTTTCTGTCCTAGGACTTTTTTTCGGACGGTGAACTTTCCGGAAAAGTAAAATATACAGGGTGGTTCATAACTATTGGGACATAGGCTAAGGGCAAGTTATTGGGACCAAATATACCTTAATAAAATATTGCTGTGAAATAAGATACAGGGCGTTAAAGTTGAATTTTTTTTTCGTTCTTTTCTGATAATGTCCCTCTATATTTATCAATTGTTATCAAAATCGGCACAGAGGCATAACTTTGGACTAGGAATATTATGTTATGTATTATTTCACATTTTGTTATAGGGGGCGCCACGTGAATGATTCCTGATGATGAAATTAAGTGGTATCTTTTTTTGACGAAACTTTTTAGTCATTTTTGATTAGAAAATATGACGTAAACATCATTTCTACGTAATATTGATACTCTTGTTTAAACACGATAATTTCACCCGTTTTCGAGAAAAACGCAATTTTGAGTATATCCATTTATTAATAATACAAATAGCTTTCAGTGACCGCTGCACTAGGTGAATCCGTATAGGACTAAAAAAATTTGATATCTAATTGGACACACTGTATATATAGTTTTTGAGTAATACGCTTCTATGATATGGTTTGGATTATAGGGAAAGGGTCTATATAAAGTGTATGGCAGATAGATGGAAGCTTTTTGTTTAATGCCAAAGAATAAAGCATTTTTAATTTACTTTTTTCGGATTTCTAAACCCTCTTATGCTGGGTAAACTAGCCGTCATATATCATACGATTCTTATCTTTTCTTCGTGCCTATAGGGACCCTTCTACATCCGCAAATGACTTTATCATAAAGGTAAGTTCATGCACTGTAAGAATAAAAAAATTCCGACAACTTCAATACATATTGAACGCGATAAAAAGGAATGAGGAAGATGAATTTTTTGAACGTTTGACCAAATTCCATAAAAAATATTTTTGCAGGAGACAAAAATTAAAATCGAAAAAAAAAAAACGGTTCTTAGCGGTTTTCTCGATAATTTTGATGTTATTTTGAAAAATGATTAAAACAATAGTTTTAGATTTGTTAACTATCTACAAACGTATAAGTATTTACATCCACATACTTTCAAAATTTAAAATCGGTTTGGCCTTGGTCTATAGATTAAATCGCTACATGGGATCTAAAGCTTCGTAATTTAAATAAATTACCGGTCCTGTATTTTTCAAAAAACCTGTTACAATTATAAAAAGTGTTTGTGGAAGACATGGTCATTTGATCATTTGTGTGTTGTGTTTTATACTTACGGGTAAGTAATATTTTTCTTCTATAAATATAAAATTTAGTTATTCAGTTATTTTAAGATTTTTAATTTTATAAATTGCTATTTATATGTAAATATAGAAGAGTGCAGATTAATGGGGCATAAAATAAAAATATAATCGAAATAGTAGATTTAAAAATTTAAAGTATGTTATGAACTTAACAGACATTGGCAAAAAATCGATAATTTCACACAGGGTGATTCACAAAGAATGGTAAATATTTTAATAGTAGATTCAGGTTTAGAATTATAAATATTTCTGTATTCCCAATTGATATACAGGGTGTTTAAGCCGAAATATATATTTTTTGACAATACATTGGTTATTTAACTAACAATTTTTTTAGTGACAATATGGCTGACATGAAACTGGAAATCCACTTAGGAGACACAGCTCAGTAACAAGAACCCCAAAAACCAAAACCGCTAAAATTAACCCCAGCGGAAATAATAGATAGAAGTATGGTACCAAATTACTTCTTTTTTCCAATGCCAACTTTTTTAAATCCAACTCCGACGATGGTTTTTGCTTCGCCTAATATCAACCCTGGTACTCACTCCTATGGGGATGCGGCAGGAGTTTTTTCCACCGCAATTTTCTCCATAAAATTTTAGTAATGGAAATCTTAATATGGGCCATTCTCAGAGTTGAATTCGTAAATTTTGCTTTTTTTAATTTTTTTATGTATGTAATTTATATTAAAAAAAAAATCAGACAAAAATATGAAATAAATGAAAAATTCAGTTAATAATTGATCTGAGCTACTTGCAACGCCGTTTGAGTCAATTTCAAGAATTTTTCTATTTATTTAGGAATTTTAATTAATAATTGTTAATAATAAGTGTAATTTTGTTTTTATTTATTTGAGAGAAAATAAAAAATATAATTTAAAATGCCGTTTAACTGTTACTAATCAATTTTGAAGAAAGCCTGACGAATATAAATATGTGTGACTTAAATTCGCCTTATACCGCACCATCTTGCCCGAGAGATTGACATTGTTGATTTTCTTGGGCCAGGATTAAAAATAAATGAAGAAATACTTATAGGTTTATTTGGGAGAAACGTATTATTAAATTGATTAAAAAATTATAATATAGCAATTAAAAGTTTTTTTTTACAAATATTACAAATTCCTAACCGTAAATGAATTGAATACAATTTTTTTAAATATTTATCAACTAAACTATGTACGAATAAAAAAAATCAGTTGTATTGGTATTATAATCGTTTGGGTATCTACTAAAATACAATAAATGAAAATATTTTTACAAATCTTATTATTAACATTCATGAGAATTTTTTCATAATAAAACATGTTAATTTAAATATATTTCTGTGGTGTACGGGAGTATATATTTTGGGGATAAAATCTTTAAAATGATTCTAAGCCACAAAATAATAATAAAAACCTCCTATGTACAATTTACTTGCTGAAACCTCAAATTATTTGTACAAAAACTATATTTTTGTTAACTCTTACAAACTACTTCATTTGTCTCAAAGTTGGCCAATTATGGATTTTTTTATAGAACATTCTAAGAGCTGTACAACCAATTTAGTGTGCTTCACTTTACATTATTCCAGTGTGTTACAAATTCAACCTAACAATAACAAAATTTCGATTTTTTTATATTTATATTAGTGGAGTCATCTTATCTGTCAATGACTCGAGAAAAAAATCAACTTCAAAATATTGTTCATCATTTGAAGCTACAAAATTTAAGACTTTTAGAAAAGTGGAAATGTGATATGTCTGAAGTGTACGATGATGATATTGAAATTAAAGTTGCTCTAAATGTCCCACCTTTTCGATATTTGCATATGCACGCTGTGATAATTTCCATATCACCTCAGACAGTTCAAATTATTTTAAAGATTTATTTACGTCAAATTATATTGTATATATGGCCCACTTTTGAAAGTTACTAATTTTTTAGTAATTTCATGTAGAAATACAGAGTAGTAGGGGAGGCCGAGATGCTAAATTTGCAGTTACTAAAGCATCGTGGGGACCTATTGGATTGTGAAGATTAGGTTCTACAACGAAAAAAATGTATGTTAAGTTTTCCATTTTAGTGGGGGGAAGAGCGTGTAAAAATTTTCAAAAATATAAAAAAAAAAACAGTAATATGGTAGACGCGACGGTCCATTGTGGCTAAACGGTTAATATTTTGAAATTTTATTTTTTCATGGATATGTGGGTTGATAAAGGCTACATTTTAAAATTATTTTGAAATATACAGGTTGTCCCAAATCTATTAATTTTGGAGTTATTTCTATTTTTGTTATATTTTAAATTATTTATCTACCGTAACTCCTAAATATAACACCCTGTATTTGATGCGCTTGGAGTATGATCCGAAAAAATTATCTTTGAAACTAAGTGTTTGGTTTTGACATTATTAAAAATGTTTCGAGATGCAATCAAAATCTGTATGGAAAAGACGGATAGATTTTTGTTTATGGGCATTGGAGAAGGTTAGTGAAGGTGATTTTTTTTTATAATATGCTGTTTACAGATGAATCCACTTTTCATAATAATGGATTAGTCTGAGGTTAACCATACAGATTTTGATGCATCTCGAAATGTTTTTAATAATGTCAAAACCAAACACACAGTTTCAAAGATAATTTTTTCGGATCATAGTCTAAGCTGATCAAATACAGGGTGTTATATTTAGGCATTACGGTAGAAAAATAACGTAAAATTTAACAAAAATAAAATAACTCCAAAATTAATAGATTTAGGCATAGTAGACCTTTATAATTTTTAAAAGGTAATGGAATTTACTACATAATAGGATTATAAAATACAGGGTGTCCTATTTAAAATAAGAACGATATTGTCGTTTGAATGTCATTAGAGAATCGCCCCGTTTTGGACGCACTGTATAATTTTAAACAACTCTAAATAAATTATTGCTTTCAATTGTTAGTCTAGGGGTACATTACAGGGTGCAAGGTTTCTCCCCATATGTATTTTTGACGCGCTCGAGTAACGCGGAAAATCCCCGCTTGGCCTCCCCTACTATAGGATTTGAGTAAAATAGACTTGTTTTACCTGTTTTCTATTCAAATCAAAATATAATAATAATAAAATAATGAATTTAACATAAATTGGCAAAAAATCGATAATTTCACACAGGGTGATTCACAAAGAATGGTAAATATTTTAATAGTAGATTCAGGTTTAGAATTATAAATATTTCTGTATTCCCAATTGATATATACGGTGTTTAAGCCGAAATATATTTTTTTGACAATACATTGGTTATTTAACTAACAATTTTTTTTGGCTGACGAATCCGAAAAACCAACAATTACAATTAAACCCAATCCATTTATGCTTCTTTTCGAAAACAAAGCGGACATGAAACTGAATAGCCACTTAGGGGGACACCGCTCAGGACATACTTTCACACAGGGTGATTCACAAAGAATGGTAAATATTTTAATAGTAGATTATAAATATTTCTGTATTCCCACAGGGTGTTTAAGCCGAAATATATTTTTTTGACAATACATTGGTTATTTAACTAACAATTTTTTAGTGACAATATGGCTGACATGAAACTGGAAAGCCACTTAGGGGATACAGCTCAGCAACAAGAACCCCAAAAACCAAAACCGCTAAAATTAACCCCAGCCGAAATAATATCTAGAAGTATGGTACCACATTACTTCTTTTCTCCAATGCCAACATTTTTAAATCCAAGTCCGACGATGGTTCTTGCTTCGCCTAATATCAACCCTGGTACTCCTATGGGGATGCGGCAGGCGATTTTTCCACCGTAATTTTCTCCATACCATTTTAGTAATGGAAATGTTAATATGGGTTATTCTCACAGTTGAATTCGTTTTTAATTTTTTTATGAATGTAATTTCCTTTAAAAAAAATCAGACAAAAAAATAAAAATCGATGAAGAATTCAGTTAATAATTGACTTGAGCTACTTGCAACGCCGTTCGAGTCAATTTGAAGAATTTTTCTATTTATTCATGATTTTTAATTAATAATTGTAAATAATAAGTGTAACTTTGTGATGTTGTTATTTATTTAAGGGAAAATAAAAAAAATTATAATTTAAAATGCCGTTTAACTGTTACTAATCAATTTTGAAGAAGGCCCGACGAAGATAAATATGTGTGACTTATATTCGCCTTTTACCGCACCATCTTGACCGAGAGATAGACATTGTTATGATTTTATACTTATAGGTTTATTTGGGAGAAACATATTATTAAATTGATTAAAAAATTATAATATAGCAATTAAAAGTTTTTTACAATTATTACAAGTTCCTAACCGTAAATGAATTGAATGCAATTTTTTTAAATATTTATCAACTAAACTATATATACCAATAAAAAAAATCAGTTGTATTGGTATGATCTAATAAAATACTCTACTCTAAGGTCAAGAATTAAAGTTTTAGAAAATTTAAATCAATCAGAGCTACGTAAAAGGATTATCAGAAGAAAAATGGTGGATAATAAGGTAGCTAGGAAATGAATTTTTTTGAGATGTTGACATCAAAAAGAGATGAAATAAAATCATCGAAAGAGCAATTGTACAAAAAGTTAACCCTATCATTAATTACTATCGAGTTATGTATTTATTGTTATATTAGGTGTGGTTATACTTCAATTTTAGTGTTATTTTATGCCCTAGCTCAAACTTTTGATGGTATACGTGCTTTTCTGATTTCAGCGTCGAAAAATACATCGGAATACCATAGTAACGTTCCCAGGAATACTTTTTTTGTGGGGCTATGCTCTAGTACCAAAAAGAATGTAAGAGAACCGATCTTGTATCCGAATTGCATAGTATATAACCGTTATTAGAAGATCATTTTCATAAGGGATGCATTCCAATGGTTCACACTTCTGCAAAACAAAAATTACGGAAAAAAGTCGTATTTTTTCGCGTTCATCGTCGAATATCTCGGAAAGTATGGCTCTGTGGCGGAAAATATATAAGAATAAATTTGTTTAGAATTATATTTTCTACAATATTCACTTGGTCTCGAATGTTTTTATTCAAAAGTGTTAGTGTTTTTTATGCAAAATTGAGTACTCACTATCCCCACTTAAAATTCATCCAATATTTTTGATAACCTGTAATTAGTTACCTCTTTTGGTTGCAAAACGGGGAGTTGAACCCAATCCCCGTGGGTTAAATAGTTATTGCATAATTAAGCCTTCTGTAGCCTTTGCTGTAACACCCACACTGGTCTCGATTTTTTTATACATATTAGGCACCCCCAACAACAATACATATTGTAAAATCCACCCTTCAAATTTTTACAATTTGTCGATGTCATCACGTGATAGCAAACGCGCCTTCTAGTGGTGTGTCTAGGTTTGAAGGGTATGTTTTATTTACCTTCAGTTTTGAGTTCAGTTAAAAAGATCCTGTCAACAGTAACGATTTGTTACACTTTTCATTATTTGGCACCAATTACTGCGTTTTTTCTCGTGCCTAGGTACAGAAAAAAACAATTTACTGGGACTACTAGAGGACGTATTATTGAACATTGGAACAATACAATATTTGTGAAATCCTTTGGTTTTGCCGAAATATCCAGAACGTTTAGAACGATATCGAATAATAAAATAAAAGAGCCATCTGACGTCACAAGATGGCCGCGGAGAATCCCAGTTAGTGTTTTAATTTATTACTGAGTGAAATATTCGTAATGGATTTCCCCAAATGCACATAAATGAATGATGTACGATGTAGAATAACATATTTTTTTTCGGAAGATATGCAAGTTGCCCATTCTATACAAATTTATTCCGGAACTGAAGGGTAGTCTCGACTGACTAGTTGAAGAAAATAGTTTTAAATTCAAGAAATACGAGGATTAATCTTGAGGATGCAGTCAAAAAACTGGGTAAGGTCAAAGAATACTCTTTGTTATATGGTCGAGCTTTCGGAAATGTTTATTTCCTTTATTAACTTGGGATTAAATTGATAAAGTACAAAACGTACAACGAAAAATGTTCACAAAACATTCATAAAATATGTAATATGTCGGTTTTCTGTCTCAATTGTTTGTGCACGTTGAAATAAGAACATGATTTTTAATATAATTGTTAATCTTCAATCATTCAATCTTTAATCTCAAGTTAATGTCTTGATAAAGGCAATAAACATTTCCGAAAGCTCGACCATATAACAAAGAATATTCTTTAACCTTACCCAGTTTTTTGACTGCATCCTCAAGATTAATCCTCGTATTTCTTGGATTTAAAACTTTTTTCAAATTTATTCCTATACATTTTCCGCCTCGGAGCTATCCTTTCCGAGATATTCGACGATAAATGCGAAAAAATACGACTTTTTTCAGTTTTTTTGTTAACAACAATATGAAGCGGGAGGAATCGCGTCCGGGGACTAGGTTTTTCGAAATCGGCGCATTTTTTACATAGAAATCTCTTGGTACCCAAGTGTGGTAAGCCAACAATCAGATCGACACACTTTTTTTATCTAATTTGAGAGGACTAGTTAGTTTTGTTAAATAAATTCTAATGATTTTCTTATCTATTGTAATCAAAAACAGTTAGTATTGCTGCGTTATTACTATTTATCAAATGAAAATTAATAATTTAAATTCAAGGCTTAAATTAGTAGATGCTAAATGAGAGTACGAATGAACTACTGGTTTTGATAATGAACATTATGAGCATAGACAAGTTCATTTCGCTTATATGCTCATTCAAATTACTGTTTTTAATTGGTGCAGGTGCTCATTCAATACACTCATTTACTCTACTTGCTTATTTGTCGGTTCATGTTCAAAAACGATTTAGGTTTCTCGCCAAAGATAAAAATATAAAGCTTTAAATAAAACAAATAGAATGATTTGGGGCCCATAATGGCTATTAAATATCTCGAAAAAGTACGATTGTTATCAAAAAAATTTTATGTCAAATTTGTAACATTCTGAATAAATTACGATTTATTATGTGTAATATAAAGGAAATTATACAACGCATAAACAGTGGCATGCTACAAAAAATGAAAAAAAAAAAAAAAATTGTATTCACTGTTAACTAAAATAACGTTTTATTAATAGATTAGTAAAAAAATGAAACATTAACACACAGATTTCTGTTCTTGTAGAAAGGGTAATAGCAGTGAATTCGCTCTAAATATTACAAAGTATTCCTGAGCAAGTGGTTATTAACACTGTTACAAGGATACATAAATGGATGAGATGAATGCCTTATTAAATATGATTGAACTAACGGAAAATTAAACTGTTTCATTTTTTTTTGTTCTCTCAACATTGTCAAACAATAGAACAACTAGTTCTAGTGAAAATGTTCGAACATAGTGAGTCACTTAGCTGGTCAAAAGGGCCACGTTGATCTCTTTCACCATCTTAACTCTGTGAAGCATTTTTTCAAGGGCTTCTTTCGGCAACGGCATCGTCGAATACCATACTGGACTGTCTGGCACACAAGACCGTTCGGGTTGTAAGTAGAAGACGTCGTTTCTGGTTTTAACACTCTCAGGACTAGAAATAAATCGATTTGTTTTATTCATAAATACTAGGCCAGTAGATATAGACAATCAATTAACATTAATTCCAAAATGTTTGAAACTTCGATGGTATGTTTGTGCATTAATGAAAACAAACTATAAAATTTTGCAGAAGTCTGCGATGAACGGAACAATGTTTAAATTGCAGAAAACGTTTTTTTTTTATTTTTACACTGAAAATTGCAAAAGTTCTGCAAACTAGTGCAGGGTGGGAGTATTCTGAAGTATTACTAACCAGAAAAGGGGTCAAACCGAGTAAAAACATTGATATAAAAATTACAAATCGAAAGAATGAATAAAAAATAAAAATCTAAGGAAGCCAAAATTCGATATAAAGAATTGTAAATTGAAAAAACGATTGGCATTCAAATTTTTGTTACAAAATACCGTAAATTTAGAAAAAAGGTCGCAAATAAATACATGGTAAGTAGAAAAAGAAAAAAAAAATTGACAAACGAAGGTTAACTTACCATTTTGACAAATAGAACTCGTAGAGCTTAACAGGACATCTCAATGGATTTTCTTCATTTTCTTGTTGTTCGTATACTTTCTTTTTTCTTGCGTTGTTCTCTGCAATAGATCAATTATGAAAATCTACTTGGGAAATACACGAATATTTTTTAACTTACGTATAGCACTCTGAGGAGGATAGAAACGCAGCAAAACGTTTCTTGAACCGGGCACTTTAGAAGCTCCAGGCTGATTCGGATTCCTCTTCCAATGCTTCATTATGTGAGAAAAGGATAACTGCATATGTTCATCCACACTCTAACAACAACAACAAAAAAAATCAATTTGGCGAGTGGTAAAACAGTGTAAAAAATATTTACAATGGTAAGGCATAAAAAATTCTTAGCAGTAAGTAAATTTAGGGTAAATTAAAAAAAATAAATTAGACATATTAAAGGTTCCGGAAGTTGGGTGGGGGTAGCTAGATATACAATTTGAGGGTTGGATCTTGGTTTTTTACGATTTGTGACTGAAATATACTTTCTATCGAAAAAAGTTTAGTGTAAAAGTTGTAGATAATTAAAAAATCAAAAAGTTTTGTAGTAATTATTTTTCAACATAACCTCAAAATTATCGAGAAAAACGATAAAAACCGTTTTTTTTTTTCGTTTTTAATTTTTATCTCCCGTAAAAATAATTTTTTTTTATGAAACTCGGTGAAAACGTTCTTCTTTGTGTTTTAAATAAGCTGTAATTTTTTTCAAAGCAAAATATTTTTCGATTTTATACAAATTTAAATTAAAAGAAAAGCCTCAATCGAAAAAGTTCAGTAACAAATTTTCAATTTTTTAACTGTATCAGTGATTATTTTCTTCGTTGATACCTCGACTTTAAGATGGTATGAAAAAAATATATTGCTCGTATGGAAAAATATTTTTCAGTTAATCTAGACTAATTTTTATTTCTAATTGCAAGTAAGCATTGAAATTGATGAAAAAGATTAATTCTCATGTAATATAATGTCATTTACTTTCAATTAACTGTTAATGGTTTTGAAATTACCGAAAACATTGTTTAAACAATAATCGAATACATAAAAACTTAATAAAACTCTAATTATACAGGGTGTTTCCTAGGCTAACTGTGGATAAAAGACACTTAGACGAATAAGATAACCCCATATTTGATATATCTTCGCTTCATTACTAAGTTACAGGGTGTTTTATCAATTTTGCTCATTTCTTTTATCTCCCGTATTTTTGTAACCACCTTATATATTTGTTTGATATTTGGCAAGCCATTAGAACAATCAAGAGGCATAATGACCAAAATTAAAATCCAGGTCTGGCTTCAAAAAAAGTTATCGAAATGATTTTGCTCTTAAACAACCCTGTATATCAAAATATTAAAAATTGGGATGCATATTCGAAAAGAACGGAAAAAGTTGAATGGAAATACAAAGTTTTTGAGACTCCATTCTACTAGTAAAATTTTAAAGCAAACTTATGAATTGCGAATTTTTATGGAATTCGATTATTCTTTAAACAATACAAATGTCATTATATTACATGAAAATTAACCTTTTTCATCAGTTTCAATGCTTATTTGCAATAAGAAATAAAAATTAGTCTAGATTAACTGAAAAGTCGTTTTTTGGTTTTCTGTATTTTTAACGATATTTTTCCATACGAACAATATATTTTTTTATACCACCTTAAAGTCGAGGTTTCAACGAAGAAAATGAGCACTGATAGTTATAAAAAAAATTATTTTTGCGGAAGATAAAAATTAAAAACGAAAAAAAAAAAAAAAAGTTTTTCTCGTTTTTCTCGATAATTTTGAGGTTATGTTGAAAAATAATTACTACAAAAGTTTTACATTTTTGAATTATCTACAACTTTTACATTAAACTTTTTTCGATAGAATATATATTTCAGTCACAAATCGTAAAAAACCAATATCCAACCCTCACACACACAAATGATTGGCCCTGATCTATTATTGCTGCTCTCCGAATATTATTAAATAGTATAAATGATGAGAAAACCAGTGTAAAAAATATTTACAAAACAATATAGTTGTTGTTGAGTCTTTGATAAAAAAAAAAACATTTCTAAAATTTAATTCTCGAAATGACACGGTCCAAACCCTGAAGACGTATTAACTCTAATTTAAAAGTAGTTTTGGTAAGTGCTAAAAAAAGGAGTAAAAATATTTAAAAAAAAAATTGTAGTTAAGAACTCACCGTAAGATTGAAATGTTTGGTGTTGAAAAACATCAAAGTGCTAAGTAGAACGTGAGGCGAGTGAGCTCCCAGCTGCTTACTCTCCCACAGATGCTCCTCTTCAACTCTAGTAACAATATAATGAGAATCGTTGTAAAGAACAGAAAACTTCTTTGCAACTTCGTCCAAACAATCGGTGAATTTCTCGTAATAAGGATCACAAAATATGTTGTCTATACGACCGTTTTCAAATAGGTATTGCTGTATACCTAAACAAAGGTAATATATGGTATCAGGGGCGTATTCTGCTCCATTCGGTTTCCGTACTTCCTTGACGAACAGACAGAGGGAGTAATTTAATTCGTCAGAGGTCAATTGGAGTATTTCTGTATTGAAGAGCTTTACGTGACGGGAAGATTTTTCTAATTCTGTATTTTTGGTCGTCACCCACTGCTTCCAAGCATTTACACCGAAAGTGTACTAAAAGATATCGTCGGTTAATTCACATTGAAACCAAGATTTAATAACTAACTATATTTACCTTAAGACACATATTTGCATCTGGTTTTTCTGCAGGTTCGGGTGGCGGAGGTGGTTGCTGAACTTGGTGATGTTGCATCATAGGCATATCGACTTGGTGATGAGACATCCTTCTTCCACGTTTAGCACCACCTCTAGGTTGTCTCATACCTCTCTTCCTACCTCTAACAGCTGGATTTCTATCACCACCCATCATGTGGTGATGCATTGGTTGAGGGTCGTCTACGTTTTCTTCACCAACAGGATGCGGTTCACCGCCTTGGGGTGCTGTTATGGTGTTGGCCGTGAGTGCTCCTTCAAGATCAACAGCAGGTTCATCCAATTCCGTAGCCATTTTGAGAGCCATTTGAAGCATATCATCACCGAAGGTATTACTTGCGTCTACAGGTTCTGGGCTATAACTATCTTCGGGTCCCCCTGTATCATCGACCTCACTTTCAGAATCTGTCAAATCTTCTTTCTTCTCTTCGGCGACCATTTCCGCCATCATAAGAAGCTCAGCTTCATACGGATCAGTTGGAATCTTTACTTGGATTTTCTAAAAATATTAATTCAATAAAAATTTTATATTCATAATTTACAGTAAAAGAAAATTCATTCAGATTTGAAAGAATATTCTATAAATTAACTTAATTTGTTTCAAATGTTAGTAACAACAAAAAATAGACAAAAGGAGGCCTGGAAAATAATAAATGAATTAAGGGGTAAAAGGTCTAAACCCTTGGTTATTGCTCTGTTGGCCCCAATCTCTCCACTCAAATAATTCCTTTAAATGATGCTTTGCATTATTTAAGTAATCTAATTATTAAAGAATCATTTTATTCTATACCAACTGATGTAGAAATTAAGGATATCTTTTCATCTATCACAAAAAAGAATTCCTCAGGCTGGGATCAAATATCAGTTAATGTTCTTTCACATCTTCCAGAGTCTGTTTTAAATGTTTTAGAAGAAGCAATTAATCATTCATTTTTGAAAGGTTCTTTTAGTGATATTCTAAAAATAGCCAATGTTATACCTATCTACAAGGGTGGGGATCATAATTGTCGAAAAATTGGTTAAGAAGAGGATGCTAGAGTTCTTAAAAAACACGAAGTGATAACTACATCCCAGTTTGGGTTTCAATCTGGAAAAAATACTACAGATGCTATGTTTTCTGTTCTAGAAAAGTTACATGTAGATTTAAATGATAACAGGGGAGCTGCTGCAGTATTTCGTGATTTTTCCAAAGCCTTTGACTGTGTGAATCACAGAATATTGTTGAGCAAGCTAGAAAGATATGGATTCTGAGGAACAGCCTTAAAGTGGTTTCTGTCTTACTTGGAGAATAGAGTACAAAGAGTTTCTTTCAATAAGCAAATGTCATCGCCTGCTACTGTCCACTGTGGGGTACCACAAGGATCCGTGCTGGGACCGGTTTTATTTTTAATCTACATTAATGATATTGTTAAGGTCAATATTTGTAATATTTGCAGATGATACAACGATACTTTGGGAGAGTGATGCTAAAGAAGAGTTGTATAATTTGATTAACAACGATATTATTAAGATTAAAGAATGGTGTAATTCAAATTATGTGTCCCTTAATATATCAAAAACAAATATCGTTTCATTCAGTGGTGATATGGGTATAATTTCAGTTGGACAACAACAAATTTGTAAAAAACCAAAAAATAAATTCTTAGGCTTATTTATTGACCAAAAATTAAAATTCGATATTAATATTTTACTAAATAACTCTGGGTCAAATGTTATCTACAGGGTGTTGAAGATAAAATTTATTTTTCGTTTTTTTTGCAATAATTTCTTCATTATTTAACATATTGACTTGAAATTTGGTATGGTTATATTTTTAAGTTAGTAAATCATTAGCGTGTTATAAATTTTTTTTTATTCCTGGCCTTTTTGATTTTTTTTTAAGTCTTTATGATACATTCTGTAAATTTAAACAAAAAAGGTATACTTGTTTTAATAGCATAAATTCAGCTCATTTCGAGATATTTACAGGGTGTATCATAAAGAAAATATCAGCGAGTATACTTAATGAATTTTTTCTTACCTTTATTTCTTTCATGATGCCAGCTGCCGAATTCCTTGTAGTAGGAATGAATATGGGAATTGGTACCGGTAAAGGAATTGGAACTGGGACAGGCGTAGGGGTACTGTACATATGCATAGGCGTCGGTACGTAAATAGGAACGGGTACGGGAATCAAAATTTTTTTGGCTTCCCTCTCTTCAGTTTGTACTTCCTGATCTACCATAGTCGGTTTTGCGGTTATTCCTTTATTTATTTTACGTGTATAACACATCGTACTAACATTTCTTTGTTCGGGTATAGGAGCGGGTCGGACAATGAAATGTTGTTTGATTTGGACTTGGAATGGTATATCTGAAAAGGAGTTAATTACTTGAGATGAGGAATTCATGACTGCAGGTGCCATAGATGACGATTTAGAACGAGTACTTCGTGTGTTAATTGGTGTAAGGCTGGGTGGTACGGTCGATGTTGGAACCAGACTTCCGTTTGTCGCCAGACTTTGAACACTAGCGATTATTGGTAACTGGTTTACATCTGTTACAGATCCAGCTAAAAATTAATGCTACTGTAAAAACATCTAAAGTATTAAATATTAAATAATAGTAATTTATGTATCAAGGGAATTATAAGGGCCTTAATTCCCGAAGGCAAAGTTTCTGCAAGCAATTGCCTGATTATGGCTCATTAATTCCTGTGGTACATAGATTATTTTATATCTGATTGATTATAATAAAATTTTTAACATAAAGCAGCAATGACATTCACTAAATATAATGAAACACTGACAGCAATATTTAACAAACGTCAAAATATCCAAAAATCGGGAATTAAGGAACCTCTAACATCCCAAGGGAGTTATAACCCTCTTTATTGATAGCGTAACCATGATGATATAAGCTTATAATGTCCCGGTCAGGAATACATTTTTTTTAGAATTTATTTATTTATGTATACTATTTTTAAAAAGATTTAAAATAGAAAAAATAGTTTTAATGAAATTCCGGATATTTGGAACGAATCAGTTAACAAATAAAAACAAGAATACACGTGGGGGTTTCATTTTCTCAATAAAACTGTAAGTAAGTCAATTTTGCCATATTATCCAAAAATTAAAATTAATCCAAATTAACTGTGCCACCTAATTCATAATTATTAACCATTAAGCAATAGAGATTAGAAATATATATTCATGTAATAATAACATCGAAATTCCTAACTACCTGTCCATTTATCCACCACAACCACAACGGATTAAGTTGTGAAAACAAATCAACGTTTTAAAGATTATTAAACAAACCTGTAAAAGAAATTATCAACATTTTTTTTGCACTAAAAAAATTCCAAAGGGCCGGCGACACTAGAAACGCTACCAAACTCGTATAATATTAATACTAGGAGGAGGCAGAATGAGAATATAAACCTAACCAACAAGGTGAGGTTATGAGACCACACTTACACTTAAAAAAACAACAACAATCTTTACTAAAGAAACAACTTTTTCGTGGAGAAATTTCACGAACTTATCAAGTAAGATATTCAGAGGACAATTTCCGAGTTTGATGAATTCCGATGGGATAAAGCTAAGCGGTAAGGTACCGACCTCTCTAGTCACTGCGATACGCCCCTGAACGCTACTGCACAGACAAGTGGAAACTCTGCATTAGACAACCTAAGGAATTAAATTATGTAGGGGAGAGCGAGTAAGACTAAGGACCTAGTCATTTATATAATTTTTTGAACACGTTTCAGACGAATTGGCTTGACGACTGGCACTATTAGTGTTAGGTCACTTAGGTGCAATAATTTTCAATTATTAATCTTTAATGTTTTATACTTTTTTATTTTTATTATACTAAATAACAATTTCAGCAATAATACTGCCATTAATTTTATTAGCGCAATTAGATTCTCATTCTTCAGTAATTATTGTAGGAATGTGTGTATTGACTTTTAAAATTATATTTAAACATTTCTAGTTCTTCAACATATTTATTTAAAATTTGTTTTCACGATATACGGCACTCGATTTCTTTTTGTAGTACAGGGTGTCCCAACTAAAATTTGCACCCAAATATTTCGAGTTTCGGGTTGCATTAGATAATGAAAGCAACTTCAAAATGACGTGTCACTTAACACCCCTTGTCATTTAAAATTTTTCAAGGGGAAGTTTGAAACTACGATAAAAATTCAGCCCCCTCTGGGTTAAAATTGACCTGTTTCGGCATTTTTTCAAAATTTGAACATAACTCGAAATATTCGGGTGCAATTTTTAGTTGGGACACCCTGTATTCAGTCTAAGAGAACTGTAAATGGTAATGTAATTTCTACATATCGAATAAATCTTATTCTATTACTATATAAATCACTATACTATATCCAAATCGCAGAGGCCAGCGTTTGTTTATTTATCAGCGCGTGATCAAATTGGAAATATTCTTCCTATTGGTCAAAGTGAGAGACAAGGCCGTGTTTGTATTATAGAGTAGGGTATGCCGTCTGCAGAACCGTATTAAGTAGATTGGCGCCAATAACTGACTTACAATTGCACCGCTGATACCGCTGATGACTTAAGTCCTCCAAAAAAAAAAACGTCGGAAACGACACATTAGTGCCGAGATAAAAGAAATGATTTTAAATGCATACAAAGTTGAAATTATTCAAAATCCATGTCAGAACTGCGAGTTGCTGAGAGACTCGGCATTGGAAGTCGAAGTGTTCGAAGAATTATTTCCGAATATAAGAGTTCCGGGGTTCTATTAGAGCCGAAAACAAACCAAAATCAGACCACCAAATGGAAGTCCTTATCTGATTTTGATAAAAGCTCAATACGGTGAAAAGTTCACGAGTTTTTCTTTAGAAATGAACATCCAACTATTGAGGAAGTACTAAGAGTAGTAAACGAAGACCCGGAGTTGCCAAATTTTAAGAAAAGTACCTTCCACAATATTTTAAAAAAACTTAATTTTAAATAAGGACAACGCCAACGTAATAGTTTTTTAATGGATGGAAATGGAAAAATTAAAAAAAAAAAAAAAAAAAGAAAAACAGTTTTTAATGTTTATCTCGATAATTTTGAGGTTATGTTGAAAAATGATTAATATAAAAGATTTAGATTTTGTAATTATCTACAACTTTTATATTAAACTTTTTATAGGATGCATATTTCAGCCATAAATCATAAAAAACCAATATCCAACTCCCACCTCCCTTGCGGAACTTTTACTCAGTCGTCTTGATTTTTCTTAATTTACCCTAAATTTCACGTCGTTTTTTCCAGCCAGAAATAGAATATTATTATTAACAACAATAACGACATAATGAAATAGTTAACGGGTAAAAATATATAATATTAAAATAAAAATTATTCGTTACTGAGATTTGTGACCATATCAACACTTTTAAAATAAAATTTATGAGCACGTCTCTGCGGCTTGGCGTGATCACTGCGTGTCCCCAATGTTTACGTTGGCCTCTCCGATTTGGATAGAATATAGATGGTGCATCCCGGGTGGCTCGTCTGAAACCGACCTAACCACCGTTTTTAGACTCCCAAAAAAGATAACCAAATCGAAAAAAAACCCATAGAGGTAAAACGAAGAATAATACTGATCTCAAACTTTGAGAAATCAAAACAGGAGGAAATTTTGTAGCGGAGTTGGAGAATTATTGTGGGAGATATGGATATGTGAAAAATAATGACTTTTAAGAAAAGGCAATGAAAAATCAGATAAATTTGCAAAAAGGGGGTCACAGGAAATAACACACCTTAGAAATTAGGTGAGAATTTGTAACTGGTGATGCACCACTAAATAAAATGAACCTGTATAATGGGGACCTAATGGGGAGAAACTTTGGGGTCAAAATGAGCAGTAAATGAAGTAGGAAAATATTAAATAAATAGAGGTACATATATTTTGGAATGATGTGACTTTAGTTAGAGGTTTGGAAAACTAAAGGATAAATACGACAAATGTTTTTTGAGGGAGTTTTCAGAAAAAAAATTGAACAAGTTGAAATTTGACAAAAAAGATATTGAAAAAAACGATTGGTAGAATCAAAACAGAAAAAAAATGTACCGTAAACATTTATCGATGTGAGCCACTAAATTATTAACAATTCAGTCCATTTTCTTAATTTTGACTTGAAATTCTTTTTACATATTTTTTAATACGTATACTTTAAGAAAATGCAAAAAAAACGAATTTTTTGATCCGTGACAGTGGCGTTTGGAGCTAGGCGATGCAAACTTTCAAATAACAAAAAAATTATCAACATTAAAAACCACTGTCCTTTTTTTTTCCAATGAACCAAAATGTAACAAATTTTCGTTAAGACAGACTTTCAGAATAATTAGTTCTTGACTACTGTCAAAGAAATGGTACAATAAAAATTGATTTTATGTTTAGTTATTTAATCTTTAATTACCTGGCTCTGGTCCAGTATGCTGCTTATTTCTCCTAGGTTGTCCAGTTGGAACGGGATACACTAAGTCACTCCTGTTTTGAGGCTTGGGATATTGATTCTGGAAGCCTAGTACACAATTGTAGGAACAAAAGTTTCTTAATGAAGCGTCCGACATTGTCAGATGATACATGGGGAGTGTAATCTTTTGACAGAAGTTGCAGCAAGTTTGTCTTGAATTTACAGCTTCTACAGAAACTTTGTACAGACTAAGACAATTTACACTGCACATATTGATCATAGGGCCTGATTTTGAGTATCGTCTTATCATATCAAAGTTGTATTTTTTAACTTTGCACCAACTACAAGGGACAATTTTCCTATGGGCAATGATGTAAATATTTTCGCAGCTGGTGGAACAAAAACTGTGTTGGACATTGTCATAGTACATTGTATGTTTTTCAAGTGTGGATTTTGGAAAATGTCTACGGCACATGGCGCACTTGCCCGGTGATGTATTGTTTACAAAACTAAAAGCAACAAAGCAAGGCTCCCCACAGAAGTAGTTTGTTGTTCCGTCTAATTCAAACTCAATAGTTATGATTTTTTCAGCTTTACAAACCGAACACATTGTACCTGGTGCTACATTCGGTGGCCTATTATTTGTCATAACATCATATTTTTCCATGCAAACTTGGGAACAAAAATCTTTAAATTGTCCTTTATCACCAACGGGGGCTAAAAACCCTGGTGCACCTCCTGACATATCCTGCTGACAGTAAGAACATACTTTCAACCCTTTTTTGTATTTCTCCAAACAAATACTAGTACAAAATTGCCTTATGTCATTTCCAAACCTAACACAGTATTTTCCAAGTGAATTTGATTTTACATCTCCCTTACAACTTGAACAATGGGAACCTGTGTCTTTTTGGTATTTAGTTAGACAATATTCGTTACAAAAATCCATAATTTCCCATGTCAAATTTTCATCAATATTATTCGTTTCTTTGTTACATGCTGCACACTTTCTAATAAATAACAATGATGGAGGTTCTTTGGAAACGCCAGAGAAGTTTTTAACTCTTAAGCTTCCTTCTTCCCAGTTTAGTGCCACTTTATCAGCTTGGCTGCTCTTAAAAGTAGTCAGGCAGTTGTCATCACAAAGGTACCTTTCATCTTTATCATCTTTTAAAGTATAGTAATATTTAACTTTCCGTTTCTGAAAGTACAGTAATTAAAATTACAAGAATATTTGATATTGAAAAGAGATTTACCAGTTTGCATTCATTGCAAATTTGCAAGTCGTCATTGTCATATTTGTAAACTACTACAGCTGATGTGCTTGCTTGACCTGATGACGTTTCTAAATTATCAGACTGTATAGTGACACTGGCTACACTAATATCACGAAGAGGTGGAATAGAGGAAGCTGCATCTCTTTCAGCCTATATAAAAACAATTAAAAATGTTTACTTTTGAAATAAAATGAATGGTCCAAACAACCTAATAATTGAAGAAAATAAATTCTCCATATCTCAAATGTGGCCCTATTTTTCAAATTAAATATCGAACAAATCAACATATAATATAATAAAATTATATTGTCACTTTCAGTGCCTATAAGTACCTGGTGGATCCAAAGTTTTCTTCAGACACTGCTTAGAGATGTGGTGCCGAGGTTGTCTAGTTCCTACTGATGAGGCACAAAAATGCCAAACTCCTCAAATAACAAAATCAAAGTGTCGGTTTGGTTAACAGCCTTCCAACTCGCGTCTAAATCGTTTTAATTCAACGCCTGTGGGGGGCTTTTGTCCCAGGAGTAGTTGTTTTCGATTTGGACGCGATTGCATTTACAATATAATTTTATTATATTATATGTTGGTACTGACTTTGAGATTTTTTCAATATTTAATTTGGAACCTAATAATTATTATTTAAACAAATCATTACTACTGCCTTCATTTATAAAAGATTTTAACTGGTTTTATTTGCTTTCAATTCATTCAACATAAAATGTATAGTTAGTTACTGGTCTAAACCACCAAAAATATTAAAAAAAAACAATACAGTAAAAAATACTTATAGTATTACACTAAGTAAGAGTTTTTAGAAGTTTTCCTAAAAACACAAAATAAATAATAAAATAAAACGCCTCTAACTCAGTACCATAAATTTTTTTAATAATAAACAATGGGTGCAACTAGTTTCGGCTATCATCAGGCCTATAGGGTACTGAAGTAAAACATCAAATATAAATAAATTAATTAAAGAACCATTTAAAACTTGGTTATATAAGGGTCTTAAGACCAAAACATGAAGTAAGGCTAAAGTTCCCGTTAACCAGCGAAATTAAAGCGGCATTAACGGGAACTTTAGCCTTACTTCGTTTTGGTCTTAAGACCCTCATATAACAATGTTTTACCATTAGTCAGTAGTTTCAGTCTATAGTTACAAAGTTTTAAATGGTTCTTTAATTAATTTGTTTATATTTGATGTTTTACTTCAGTACCCTATGGGCCTGATGATGGCAGATCTGCCGAAACTAGTTGCCCCCATTGTTTATTATTAAAAAATTTTGTGGTACTGACTTGAGGCGTTTTATTGAAACATTGGCCACATTTGAGAAAAATGGATAACTTACTCTGATTACAAAATAAATATTTCAATAAATAATAAAAGTTCAAAAATTTGCCAAAATTTGTATTAAATTAAGAATGTGTAGTTTATTTACCTGAGATATTACACGCTCTGTATCAGGAATAATACATAATTCTTCATCAGCACCTTCTCTATCTTCACTATTCAATGACTCGAAAGTGTCAGAAGCAATAGGATCAAGTTCAATATCTCTTCTAGAACTAGAAGACCCATCTTTATCACCTTCATCTCCTTCTTTGTCATTCTCAGTAACTTGAACAAACTCAGTATTTTCTCTGTCTGATGGTTTTTCTGTATCAGCTTTGTCTTTGTCTTTATCTTCAAAATCAGTTTCCATGCTAGTTTCAGTAGTTGTCATTTCTATGCTGTGCGTTTCTTCCTTATCTTTCTCAGAAACATTCTCAGCTGTAGTTTCAGACTTATCTGTTTCGATTGGGTCTGTTTTGTCTTCTGCATCTTCTGTACATTTATTTTCAGTAAACATTATTTCATTATTTGCCTCATCTACTTTTTCAGAATCTGCCTGGGATGGAGTAGTATCAGAAATAAATCCACTTCTTTCAATATCTTCAGTTTGTGGTTCTTTATTTAAGGGTGGAGCTGATTCAGCAGTGTCTATTACATCGTCGGTAACAGATTTTTCATTGGCAGGTTCTAACTCAGGATAACTTTCACTGGGAATTTCAGAAAGATCTTCTAACATTGCCAGACCAGAGCTAAGATCTGAATTGCCTTTATCTTCTGAGAAAAATTCCTCAGACTCAATGTTATTAGATTCTGATACTTTTTGAATGGTATCAGAATTTTCTGGATTGTCAGATTGTTTCTTAGTCTGTAAATTATCTTTTATAGGCTCAGAATTGTCATCTTCTACAGTATTTTTTGGGGTAAATGCATTTTCTGCAATATTATCATCTCTTGATAAATTGTCACTATTTAGAATATTGTCAGTGTATGTATTTTCAATAGGTTCTTCATTAGTAACTTTGCTGGTGACACAATTATCACTATGAACATTATCTGAAGCCAGAACATTATTAGATACACAAAAATCACTTTCATTTTCAGCCCATTCCATTCTTTCATCTACATTCTCACTTACTTCATCATTTGTTACTTCACTTTCTGTATTTAATATATTCTGAATATTATCACTAACAGTACTCTGAACATTCGCCAATGTTGACTCTTCATTGGCTGAAATACCATCAAAATTATCATCATCATTATTGGAAATGAAATTAGATTCATTGGTTGCCTCTGTGGTTGTATTTGATAATTCAGATTCTAATTCATTAACTACAGAATTAACACCACTAGAAAGTTCAGCATTGTTAACTGATTCATTGTATGTATCAGTTAATTTAGTTTCAAGTTCATTGTGACTTTCAGTGTTTTTATAAATCTCTGGATTAACATTTATGTCCATGGGTATGTTGTTAGCTATGTCTTCGACAGTTTTTAGTGCTTCACTGTTATACTCCTCCATTGTATTTTTTAAAACACTCAAAAATTAGGAATTTGCTTTTTTTTCTAGTCAATTATTACACTTCCTGGTAACACAATCCAGAGAACTTCTTATGGTCTAAATTTTGCCAGAAAAGTTTCATTTTTAATTGAAGGGGTTAACAACACAAAAACAAAAAAAATATAACCAGCTTCTTGGATCTTGTTGTGAATTGAAATCCCGGCTTTTTTCCAATGTTTGGTTAAACTTCAAATACTTCACTTCATCACAGGCTTGTCAAAAATAAACAGAACTTTCTCCAATATAAACCAAGCCATTAGCTTTAATTTGCAATGCTAAGTATTTGTTAAAACCATGATTTTATTTATATACAGGGTTCATTATTCCATGTTATAAAACTATGCACTTTTCAACCAAGCCATATAATGGTGGATGGCAAAATAATCAACTAAACAATTGTACCAACACCTTGGCAACAAATCAGTCTATCTGTGTCTAACCTTCAAAGCCAACCCTATTTCCTTTCTTATGCCATTATTAGTTTCTAGGAACTTTTTCTTATGTCAATAAACTGGTAAAAGTACCAACTTTATTTGTACTTCAATTGCATTTAGTTGTTTTGTTTGAAAAAACTTATGCTTTTTCTAGTAGTACTTTTAAATAAAAATAATTAATTTTTCCTGTAATAATTTTCAATGTTATTTGCTCGAAATATTAACGTTTATCCTGAATCCTGAATCAAAAAGGTCCTTTCTATTGGCTCTAAGCAGTCACGTGATGTAATTAATTATGTGTTACGTCATTACTCTCATTTTGGTTTTATTTTAAATTCGGAATGTTACAAGAAAATGTCTTAAATTTTGACAGGACGCAAAATGACATTAGACTTGACATTGACAATTTCCTAAATTCAATAAATATTTGAAAGTATTATAATAACAAATTAATAATATTAATTAATTAATTTAACGTTTTTAAGTCGTGTTAGAGTTTCGAGTTTTATCTATTAATCGATTATTACACAGATATTGTTTGCTTCTAATTCTAAAATTGAAAAAAGGTCCCCAGCCTAAATCCTTTGTGCGGTATCGAAAGGTATTAACTTGCTAGTTAATTTAAAATTAATTAGTAATTACATTATATGCATTGAGTTCTTCTACTAAGTCAATAACTTATAATTTTTTAAATTAAGTTTAATTTAATACTCCGAAGTTCTTGTTTTTTTTAAATATGTTTACAATCTGAGGGCTACCAATTCGTTATAAAGATTAGACACAAACGTAAAAAGAAGAACAACACTAAAATGAAAAAATCATGACAAAAGCCTAGTACAAATACAACAGACCCAACAATGCCCAAGAAAACTATGATTGCTAAGATTTGCCCCGCTTGCAAACAACAGGTAATTATTTTCTTAAATTTTGCGTTGTTAAAAATTATGTAGAATTATATTTAGATTTTTTTTTCAATAGGTACCTGTGGCCTGCAAGTCATGTCCATGTGGGCACTTCTTTTATAATGCAAGACGAATTGCCAGAGAATTTGCCATTGAGGCAGATTACAGGAGAAGAACATCTAGGGTGAGAAGAGAAAAACCGAATTATTATGATGCTCTTGAATATGACAAACACATAAAAAAAGTAAGTTTTCTATTTAATATTTTGATTTACTACTAAAATGTAATTTTTCATTGTAAGAACGTTGGCTAAAATGACAATATTTCTAGTTCTCTCTGGTCTAATCCTGCATTGTCGTAGCCTACAGCTTTGCTCTAAATCTTTTTAAGAACTTCTGCTTTGCCTTCTATTAGTAAACTGATAAACAGCTTTGAAAAGAAATTGTTTAACAGTTTCGGGTTTTCTTGGTAGTCTGGCTCCTAATTTTTTGTACTCAAATTTTCTTACGTTTTTTTTCTTCTTTACATTTTGTACATATTACAGGCCTCTGTTATTTTCTGTTTTTTGTTTTTTTACGTTAATTTCCACTCTGTTTCTCTTCTAACTCTCACATTCTTAACCTTTTACTAGAACAATATTCTAATATATGCAGTAATTAATTTTGATTTTTAGATGAAAAAGAGGCTTAGTGAATGTGATGTAGAAGATGAAGAAGAGAACAAGAAAGAGATTGGCAAAAAAAAGAAGAAAGTAAAAAAAGAAGAGGAGGAGGAGGATGAGGTACTGACAAAATTAACTCCAGAATTGGAACAACACTGTCAGTTAATTTTAGATCAAATCAACATGAAGCTGAGAATGGTTACATGGAAACCGTCATAATGTTTTGAACTATAGTACTATGGTAATGGAATTTGTGTTATAGAAAATGTCCAATTTTCAGCCACTAGTAATTCAAATATATCCCTGTTATTTATTTTATTTGATATATTTGTTTTTAAAAGTATCTAATGTGTCATACTGTGTTATAATCCAGTGTGCAATATCTGAAAATAATATGTTATTGCATATTACAAAATATTTTTGTTGATGTAGTTGATAATAGATGGTAGAGAATAAAATTATTTATTTCCTGTATAACAGACTCATTTGTTTTTTCTATTTTTATTTTTAAAGTGGTTGGAATTTTAATAGACCAGGGCTGAAAGCCTTTGAAAATGGTAAAAAGTGAAAAAAAATAATAGAATGAAACCCATTGGAAAAGGAAGAGAATATAACAAAAATGAATGGAAAATTAATTTAGGGCGACTGTGAAAAAAGTGTAAATACAAAAGTTGTAGATCTTTTTATTACCTACAACTTTGCCATTTAACTTTTTTCCATAGGACTTGTAGTTTTGCCGGAAATCGAGATAAACAGTTCCTTTTCCATTGGGTTTCATCCTACTATTTTTTTGGTTTCAAAAATTATCGACCCTGGTCTATAAATCATTTAATACTAGAAAAGTCACAATGGTATTCTTTTTCTTTTTTAAATTCGAACTGAAATTATTTTAATTTCCAAATATATCTTTAAAATTAATAACTTTACAAATTCATATTTAAAAATTGGTCTAATTATATTCCTTTTCGAATTTTAAAAACTAGGGTGCTACTGGGCCGAGTTCTAATTAGATATTTTTCGAGAATCTAAGTATGACTTTAAATTGTTTTCAGATAGAGTAAAAAAATATTCCTCCTTCTATAAATTTAATGGAAACGTCTTCGACTAAAGTTTGATTGGCTTTTTTAACTGCTCTTCCTCTATCAATCCTAATCATTGTTATGTTCCATTTAATTCCAATTTAGGAATTTTGGTTTAAAAATCTGCAGTAACTTGAAATTTGTGAATTAAAAATTAATTATTTAGGTCTTATAAACAAACTGATTATACTGTTTTAAATTAACATTTTGACGTGGCAAGAATTTCCAAAAAAGTTGATTAGAAATATATTCCTATATTATTAACAAATTAAAGAAAATAATTGCTTGTTTTCTGAATATTTTCTTGTATATTTGCCTTAAACATTTTTTTGTCTCAAGTTTTGGTTCTGAAATATTTTGGTTGGCAATGTGTATAAAACAAATGAAAAACAGTGAGAGCGCGCCATTTACGTTGTTTCTCGGGTGCATAGTTAGTGATAGTTTTTATGTGATTTTAAAGAAAATAGAATAGCTACTTATAAATTGGTAAGTGAAATTGTATCCTTTTAAATCTTGAATTTATGTGAAAATGGAGTACAAGATTTTAAACTTGTTTATCAACGGAAATTTTCAACGTTCTCCCTAGGTACTTGTACCTGCTAGAGAGGACATAAATTCACATTTCTGTAGTAAAAAAATAACGTTCTTTTAATCAATTATCTTAGAATCGAAGAATCAGATAATGTTAAAGCTAATTTGTTAATTTTTTAAATTCAAAATATGCTGTAAAGTTTTATTGGCCTTTTAAAGTGCATTTGTCTGTTACCTTCAAGATGACGCTGTCGCAACTAGTGTATTTGACATAAACTTTTGTATTATCCAGCGAGACGAGATCAAAACTCTTCCTGTAAAGGTAAGACTGCGAATGAGGAATTTATCATAATAGATATTGGGTGTTTCATTGGCAAATGAGCATACGTTAGGCCACCAAGGTGGTTCTAAATACACCATATTTTGTAGGTCTTTCAATCTTTATTAGAAAGATATACCTACGTTTAAAAATAAATAAAATAAACACATATAAATGCAATAGTGGTTAACGATATACATATAGTTTAGAATTAAAATATATTAGACCTATTTTTAAATCTTATTCCCGCTAACACATCCTAACCACAGATGTTTTTGATTAGTTAGGACTTGCATCTCACTGATATATTACCAGTTAACAGTACAGTAAGGCTTGCTGGGCAATATCCATCCCTGAAAATAAAAAAAGTAAAAAAAAAAGAATCTTGTCTAATAAGTTTTTGGTATTATATGTTCATAAGTCAAATACAAAATTGCTTTCTGTTTTTAGGTGTCTCATTCCTTGGCTTCGTGAAATATAATATCCTGATCTATTATAAAAATATTTTGACATTATAAGATGTGGCGCTAAAATGTTTACATATCTGGAATTTGTATCTCTTTTTACAAAACTTTTTCATTTTTTAAAGGATTCTTTATCAGAAAATACATATGCATCTAATTTAAGTTGTATGTTATGTCCTTGTTCAAAATGTCCCTTAAAATCTGTGTTAAGCCTTGTCTGGAAAGTGCATAGCGGGCAAGTACTTCTGTGCCATTTAATTATCTCTTAGACACTTTTAAGTTTTAGGCGGAAATACATATAAATGGCTGTATTTTTGTTGATTTGTTTTCTTTCAGTTTTAAAAAATCGGGGAGCCACAGAACATATTACTAGGAGGCGCAGCAAATTAGTAATAACACGTGTTAGTTTGTTATGAAATTTAACGCTCTTTTTCTTTTCTTTTCTTTTAATCGTATGTTCTGCTAGAATAAGAAAAGTTTCATGTTTGTTTCTGCAGATAAGTGAAAATTGCTTACTTAATATAGGGCAAAATATATGAAAAGAAGTGTTTATTAATTCTGTACACACTTGTATAGTACCAATAAAACAATCACAAAAGTAGTCATTTTAATTTATTACTGATATATCAATATATTTTGTATTAGTTATATATGTTTTCCTTGGGCGGTGAAGGCCTTGGGTAATTTGCAAATGATGACAATAATGTACAGAACAGGTTGTTGCATGGAATAATTAATCCCTTTGGTGTAATGTTAGAGTTGTTGGCTCACTATAGTTGAATCTCATTAAGCTGCTCTTTATATATATATATATATATATATATATATAGATAGTTTGGATGAGAATTTTAAATGTTTGTTTTTTTAGTTAGTTAGGGGTAACAGATGATATGTTTTTTGTAGAATTTCTTACAGTAAATATTGTTCCAATAGAAACCAAAGCATTCTCAATAACTTTGCAATCTTCAGATGTAGTAACAGAGTTTAAATAGGATTGGAATGTTTCCATCAAATGGGCTTTGTGATGGTTAATATCATCGTATGATGATGGGTACGTTGTTTCCGCGGACTTTTTATTGTAATTTTCGTCGATTATTAATTCCTCTATTACATAATCAGTCAACAATTCTGGAGAAGGAGGTTCCACGCCCACGGCAGGATCATCACAAGATGTTTCCATCAGATATGTACAAAGAAGATGAACGTGCTTACAGATATTCCAGTTCATCGAAGATTCCAAACATGTGCATGTGTACATATGGATGCAAGAGTTATTACACTCTGAGCACGTGATATCGCAATTACAAGCTGTATTTGATGATGTCGTCTCAATTTTATAGGATTCAGTTTCGTTGAGAAAAGACATTGTCCATGTACAATTTTCGTTTGTAGTAATAGAAAATTCTTCAGTGATTGAGCTGCTTAATATTTTATGTTGATGACTCAAATCTTTTAATTTATTTGATATTGTTCCTAAAATGAAATAAATTTTTATAAAAAATAAAAAGTATTTTTTAAATTTTAAATAGGTAAAGTAAATCATACACATATAATATAAATTACCTTTATGTAATGATGTATCTCTAACTATCTTCATCATACAATGTATCGCCTTGTCCAATCTCCTAATCGACTTTGTCTTTGCATAAATATTCTTGAAAGTACGATGCGTTAAATCTAATTGCTGCTGCAAATTACTATTTAACCCATATTGATGTTTTAGATAACAACGAGCCCAAGCATTACAATTTCCTAAAAAATTTGCCTTAAAATACGTTCCGAAATTCTTCAAATCAGAATCAAAGTCAAAATCATTTAAACAAATTTGTAGCATTTTTTCAAATGCTACTTCATCAGACTCCTCCGTAAGATTTTTCAACGTTTTTAACAATATCTCTTGTTTGTCATTATTTGTTACTTTATCTATAACATTTTCTTTAAATTTTCGATTTACATGCCAACCGCAGTATAATCTAGTTGTTACTGGGCCCATTTCTTCACACCACGCAGTATAGGAAACACCAATAGTGTCGGACACAAACACTTTCGGTGATATTTCACCATTCAAACTAACCTTTATAACGTTAAAAATTGTTTTAAATATAATTGCATCAGATCTATTACTGAAGGCAAACATACAAGGGAATGGTTGTTCAATATTATCCAATACTATAAGATAAGTTAATTCTAATTTATTAGGTTTTAACCCTCTTATACTATCCATGCAAATAAAATAATTTCCATATTTTTTTAATACTTCTAATTGTGTATCATTCATTACAATTAATAAAAAATCGTTTTTTTCTAGCTCATAACTACAATTATTATTATTATTCTTCATCAATAACTCTCCCTGCCTTTTATAAAATCTAACAACTGAGGTATTGTTATCAATATTTTCCTTAATCCATGATTCTAAACAGTAAGAATCATTGGCATGTCTCACAGATTCATTGGTAAGATTATATGATTGTTCAATATTAAACAAATCATGTCTGGTTAGTAGATGAAGGCGGCGGTTATAGTTATTCTCCTCATCATCATCATGGTTGTTTGTATCTCTAAAATCGTTTAAAATTTCATCGAACGGGATTTTTTGACGAATTTTTGCAGCAAGGAAATCGCGATCTGCCTTTTTGAGGGGAATCCTTTCTAATTCCATACTATGACCAACATGAGCTGGTAGGAATTCCACACTAATTTCTCCAGTTTTTGCGGATAATGTTGCGTAGATCTTTGATGGACAATGTCCGTTTATTTTGTTACTTCCTATGCGTTTTAATCGCCTAATATTTTTACCTCCACTTTTAAAAAAACCGTCTCTATGACAGCGATAGTAATAAATCTTTCTGGTTAGACTTTTTCTTGTAGTAACTCTAGCGTATTTGGAGACAGTATCTTTTTCAAGTTGATCTTTCCAACATTCGAATTCTGTTAATGATTTAAATTTTAATTTTTTTGTCGATACATCTATGTCATGAGAATTGCTGTAGTGTTGCAAAATGTTAGCTTTTGAGATTTCGGATAAATTGCATAAACAACACGATATTTTGTTCTTGGGAGCTTTTCTTGACTGACAAATTTCTATATGCCTCTCTAAGTTTCTTCTTTGTGTAAAATATTGGGAACAAAGGTGACAAAGGAATTTTTCTTTATTCTTTGATTGAACGAAATGTATATTAGAGATGTGCCGTTTCAAGTTGGAAGTTTTGGAAAAGTTTTTGCCACAATGTTCGCAAATATGTTCCATTTTATGCCTTTATTTTTACGAATATGAAGAGAATCTGAAACATATATTAAAAATTATAGTATTAGTTATATTTTTATTTACAGAACATTTCTCATCTTAAAATATACAACTTTTATTTATTATTAGTATCCTTTATTTACTTCAATTGAGAAATCAGTTGTAATTGGTGATCTGGAAAAAAATGCATATTTACAGTTTTATTTGAGTTCACAATCAAATAATTTCGTTTACACCAAGTTGTAAATTCTTTTGCTATTTTGTTAACTTTAATGTGAAATGTGTATCAACAAATTAATTTTGTGCATATTATTTTTTGTTCATGAGGTTTATAACTCCGAGAATTTCATTTTTGTTTACCTCCGGCACTGTATTTTGAAGATAATTTAAATGAGCTCTCTGCAGTTTGCCGACTACATTTTATTTACTTTCATCTTTTCTCCAAAACCACGAACTGGTAAACTATAAACTACTTGTAAAAGCTGTCACTTGCAGAATATATATTTTTGACATGTCTAGTGTTCCTTAAACGTCGTTGGTGCCCAGAGCAAGACAACTGCGTTACAAACAAATGTGCTGGCAAATGCACTTGTATGCAAGCCAAGAAAGAAGAAGAAAAAACATCGATAGTACAAACTATCGATAAAATTATAAAAAAAATATCGATACCATCGGGTTTCGAGTAAATCATAAATTAAAAAAATTTCATAGAATTTGAACACGTCAATATTTTCATTTTTATTGCTCTTGTTCTGTGGTACATTCAAACAAAAAGTTAAAACGTTTGTCATTGACATTATGACAGTAAATTAATTCTCATCGAATTCTACTCCGCCCAATAAAGCTTCTAAAATAGTTTTGGCGTTGTCTGTCTGTCTGTATTCATGAATTTAATTTATTCAAAATTATGTATAAAATAATTGGTTTTCTTCTTTTAAAATTGTTAGTTTGGCCACTTATTAATAGATGGCGCCACGTTCCTAAAGTAATTTTAATCATTGTATAAAGATAACATAGTATATATAGCATTGTATAAAGATAATCCTTATACAATGTTTTAATTTTTACACTGCAGTTGCCTCCCTTTAAAAGTATAGTTTTTTCTCATAGATGGCGGCACTTGACGGCAAGAAACTAAATTATTTTTTTTTAAACTTATTGTTCTTTTAAAGCAGAAACATAAAATAAACACACTAAATGACATTTAGAACTTTTATTTTTCTACTTACACTATACAATGTACAAAACCTATAATGTTCTTAAAAAATATTAGCCTAGGTTAATTAATATAAACGATCTTAGAATTTGGATACATTTACTACCAAATGAAAGTACGGTTACTTACTACTTTAAGTATTAATTATTTAAATGAATCATAACTATAAAATCACATACGATCCTTAAATAAAATCTACTGGATCTGACCTGATAAATAATATACGTTGATTTCCTAAACATATAACACAAAAAATATAGAGGGAAATAATATTTAAAAAAAAATCAATTCAGCTTCCACATAAATTAAGCTTTCAAAAATATTACCTTGCACTAACTAGTATTCCCTATAATTTTGAAACGCCCTATATATCCACTTATCCACTTAAAACAATAAATTTAATGGATAGAATAAATGGAGACTTACATGGATAATAACTAACATGAATAAATTTATAGAAATACAAATTCGTTTTTATTTTCTCTTCATTTTTAATTTATTTATTTATCTGATAAAAATGAAATAGAGACGTTCAGATATTATTCGGTAGTTTATTCAGTCAATATTGTTTAATAAAAAGTTGAACAGGTTATTTCCTTTGAAAATGTTATTAATTTTTTAAACGTCTATTCATCAGGCCAAATAAAATTATGATTATTAATTATTATTATTATTATTTATTATTATTATATTCCAACACCAGTCAGACACAATAAATTTAAATGTTAAACTTTCTATCTTAATTAATATATACACTAAAATGTTAAGAAAAAGGCATATTCATCACCTGATTAATATTATAAAAAATATATATTTTGGATTTATTTAGTTTTTCTTATTAATGTGAGTGTCAGATATTTGACCGCTATTTTTCTGATTATAACAACAAACTGAATTTATATATAATACTTAAATGATCGATAGATACTGTTGAACAGAACAGAAATGCAATATTATGAACAATTAACTACACAACTTAACTTAACTAAAATGTGAAGCAGTGCGTTCGCGTCAACGAATCCCAAAATGCCAATCGGCGCCGGCGTGGCACTTTCTAAATTCGATTATTAATTTACCATAGGTACGTACGTACACGTACGTACCTATAGCCAATTCAATTAAGTTTTGAATGTTTTGTTTTACAACATTTTGTTAACAAAAAATCATTTCGATGTCATAAGGAGTTTGACTTATGCTGGTGTTTTCTTCTTACCTATTTGCTTTCTTCTCAATCTCGACATAAGAAACCAAAAGCGCAATGGTGTTTGTTACTGTTACTGAGTATTTCTTGTAGCTGTGTCGCAGAAGCTATCGCTCAGTGTGACGTGGTATTTGATTTTTTTTTTCTTTATTTTTTTAAAAGTATTTCTAATCCTGTCCGTTTTAATATTTGGTATTATTTGGAAGTTTACCGGAATTACAGTATTTAATCAACTTTTATTTTTTAAAGTATTAAATTATTAAATTCGAACTTGACGTAACGATTTCATAACCTTTAACCGTTTTAGTGGTCATTTCTTGAAATCATTCATCCTAGATAGCGTTACTATGTACTATGTATACTAAATGAATCGAGCCTAGTAGCATTTTTTTACACCAAAGCTGAACAGCGCTAAATAAAAATAAACGCAACGTGATTCCATAATGTCCAACCGTTTTAGAGGTCATTTAAAAACTAGGGCATTAAAAAATTCCATGCAGCGCGATCGCACTTTTTTATTATTATTAATTATTTAAACGCCTCATTTCAATTAAAGAACTTGGGTGATTTTAAATAAATTTTGATCGACCTAAATATTACAATAATAGAAGCAATTGAATTAAAACATTTAATACCGACGTTCACTCGTTTACTGTCAGCAACGCCACTCTTGTGTTCAGATGACGACGGTCATAGATAAATAAGGATTTTCTAGTTTTCGATGTTTCTAAATAAAACAGTGCCACACCCTGTACAGTTCGCATTTAGCTCCTTGTCAAGATAATGTTCTTTTTTTAGTACATGAAATTGAACACAACACACCACACCATTCAATTTCATTTTGAATCTCTATTTATTTTTTATATTCATTAAGTAGGTATACCCTCTATATTAAGTATACCCGCAAACAAATACATTTAGGTACTCAAATTCCTAATACGAAGACCTTTAAATCACCGACATTCAGTGTATTATATTTTAGAAAATACGCTTTCGTTCGTTTCTTCCAAGAAATACTAGCATTTATTTAACTTTGATCAAAATATCTCTCAAGTTTTTGATCATTCATTCATTATAATATAGGTACTGTAAGTAGCTCTCTGAGGAAGCGAAGGATATTTTCGAAAATTTAACTCCGTTAGAGGCGCGAGGGAATCCCTGCCGCCGATTTAAAGGCATTCTAGTAGAAATTACAAGTTAAAAATGAAAGTGAACACACTCATTAAACTGTTTTCGTAAAAATTTTTGGTATCAAGAAATAACCAGTCAATAGTAGTAGTGAACCGTAATAAAATTTTCATAATACATCAGGGGAAATTTAAACAAAAATCAAATTGAACCAAATCCTGGCATATATACAAGATAAAAAAATAAAGGAAATCTTTGATTCTAATTATTGTAGAACGTTCTCAATCAAGGTTTTTCTTTTGTTCGTTTTAGATAAATTCGGGAATGTTTTTTTTTTTTATTTTAAAATGAAATAATTTTGGTTGCCGTTGTCATGTAAAATAAAAAAAGTTAAAACAAAAAAAATATATAAAAACCCTGCTATAAACAATTAAGAAATTAACATTTTTGAGCAATTTAGTTATGGTTCCTTGTGGTTCTGTAAATGATCCTTCGGATCTGGATTCGGAACTGACGAATTTGATCGGGGAACCAAAATGATCGAACCGTCGGCCGATGTCTGCAAGCTCCATTGATAAGGAGAATATTGATTGCCTTCTGGATCTCGCAAATTCTGAAATAAAATAAAACAAACATATGCTCAATATGGCCATTAGCCTCGTGTTCTGTGTAGACTTTGTTACTGTTTTCCAGCGCCACTTTAGGAACAGCACTGTTAATTAGAACCCAACAGTGAATGGTCGAGTGAGGAATCACACCTGGTATATGAAAATCAATTTCTAAATTTTTAATTAATTAAAAATCAGAAAAAGATTTCTGCCTTTGGTGTGATTCGAACCCACAACCCACAACCCTTGGATTATGAGTCCAGTGCTCTACCGCTGAGCTACCCACCCCCCCTACTTACCTATAATTGTTGATTTTGTTAGCTATCGTCTATACTATAATATCTAGATCGTTCGCCAATATGATATAGGGCGCGCCCGCAATAAAAAAAATTAGTTTCCCACCATTTATGTTTGTTTATAAGCGATTCAAAAGAAATATCGTACCTGGAATACATGTCTGTAGAGTTGCTGGTATTTATCACGGTATCGTTTGCATTCACCTTTAACGTATTCATGATCGGTGATCAGTCTCATCTTTCTGTCCTTCATCTCCTTTACTTCATCAGCTAAACTCAAAATTTGATCGAGTTTCCTCTTTCGGCAATTCTGGGCTGCGACTTTGTTTTTTCCGCGTCTTCTAATGTCTCTGATGAGACTCAATTGGGCTTCGCTGAGGTCGAACTTAGACAGTCTACAGAAAGACAAACATTTTACGCCTTAAAATATTAACAGAACGGATAACAATAACGGTCAGCAACATGTCATGGACTTTTTGTATCCTAGCTGCAGACAGAAAGGAGTGTAGTGAGTGTCGACAAAGATTCAAGGATAGGTTAGGTTAAAATGATTTTTTTACTTAATCAAATTTTTTTGTTGGGGTCCGTACCTATTACCTATATATCAACTCTAAAACTCAATCTTTATATTTATAAATAGTAGGTAATAAAGATCTTACCTTTCGTTGAATTCGTCCATAGGTAGGTTAATAATATCTTCCACAGAAATGGGCACACTAAGTGCCCTGGCACGTTTTTCATCCCTGGTCAAATGTTCCTCTTCGGATTTTCTCTGCTTAGCTTTATCCCTTATGAGAGGTCTCTGCATGGCGCCTGAGCTTTCTGCAGGTAGATGATAAGTGTGGTTGTGTTGTATATGATTCACTGGGTTCCTAGCTAAATGTCCCTGTATTCCAAATTCCATGGAACACGAGTATTTCATTTCGGGAACCTTAGGACCTACGGCGCCTTCGGATTGGTTTGTGATGTTGTTGTATGAGGAGGCGGCGGGTTCTCGGTACTCGTATTTTAGTGGTGTTGCAGGTGAATGTGGGGAATTAGAAGAATTGTGATCTTGGAAAAATCGTTTGCCGTACATTTGGTGTTTCTTTTGCGCTACAGGTGGAATGCGAGTATTGTCAGAACTTCCGATCCCATTGTTCAGCTGCCGATTGCTATAACTGTAGTCGTATGGTCGTAATTTTCTGTAAAAAATATTAAATAAGATATTATATACATATTAAAAAAAAAATAATACTTACGTAGTGTAGTCGGTCACGTAGTGTTCGGTAGAAGTGTGTCCAGAGTCAGAACCACCATCTCCCCATTCTCCATCAGACAAAGATGGCACCCTTTCGGAACCCATGGAACTAACAGCGCTATCGCTGGATGTATCCATGCGTTCCATATCATTTCGGGACATTGTAATATTTGTGTTATTGTTTCCTATGTTGTTCACTGTGCTGTTTCCGTCCAGCATTCGCATGGTGTACATGCCTAAAAATGTTTATCATCTCTTTTAATAGAATATTTGGAATAATTATTCTCAGTTGTAACAAAAAAAAAAGCATTCGCATGGTGTACATGCCTAAAAATGTTTATGCCTAAAAATGTTTATGCCTAAAAATGTTTGTTTATGCCTAAAAATGTTTGTTTATGCCTAAAAATGTTTATCATCTCTTTTAATAGAATATTTGGAATAATTATTCTCACTTGTAACAAAAAAAAAGTGGGCTAGTTTTCGTTTGTGGCTTTACTCTTTAACGGTGTTTTTGAATATTAAACATTACGAAAAAAATATTGATGGTTCTTACTGATAAGGGTAGGTAGATCGGTGCACTGGAACTCCACACAAAAATAATAATACCATTTTGGGTGCTGGTATATACCTACTTATTAGTTAATCCCTAATAACTGGAATTCCCTACAGAAAATTAAAATGTAATTTGAACTACATACCTGCAAACTCGATCATCAATACCTATTAATTTTACTTGTGTGCTTTTTTAACCTTTTTTTTTATTTACGTGATGGATGGAGATTATGTTTAGTGAATTTTATATGGGAAGAACAATAAAAACTGGTGTATGGCCATGTATTAGAATATTAAAATAAATAATGGAAAATTTAAAGAAAAAAGAAAAATTTTAAAAAAAAATTACTTTAATCTCATAAATAATAAAGTTTTGAAATTAAAGGAAAACGCGATTATAGTTTGTTCGTACCAATTTGTTACAGCTATTTCTTACACATTTTCAAAATTTAATTAAAAAATAAAAGTCTTTTAAATGTTCTGAACTAAACGCAAATTATATTTTCTGTTTTTAAAAATAATATAATTTTATTCGGTGGGAAATTCCAGTGTGGGAGTAGTATCTACAGTATACAGGTAGCAAAATTTTTGATGTCGATCAGCGCGCGCCCGTTTATTCATACTTTACTTGATTTGGGCCATTCTCAAGTAAGAGTTCATTCACTACATTATCATGATGCAATTTTACGTTTAGTAAAGTGTCTATGTAGGTATCCAAGAAACAATTTTAGGGAACGTTAAAAAAAATGCTAAAAATAAGATCAATTCGATCACCATCGAAGATAAACTTTTAACTATTTGCCTTTGTTATTTTAATGGACCAAAACGAAAACAGTCTTACTCTGAATTATATAATATTTTCCGTTTAACTCGAGTTCAATTTATATTTCAATTGGGCCCATTAACTATTTCCATCTTTTATTTAATATCAATGCATGGATTAACCATTAGATACCTATAGGTAAACCGTTTAAAATGAATTATAAGTTGCCTCAATTTCGCATTTAACAATAAAGTTGAAGGAAAAGCTCCAACTGAGTGAGAAGGGCATTAATTAAACGTGCATGGAAAAATAATTTTTTGTAGTATCTAGATATATACCTATAATGTTCGGATTAAGATAAAAAGTTTAAAAAATTTAAAACTGTTGTATGACGTATCACGTACCATGTACCATGTATCACCACGTGTGTCTTTCTTTATTAGTTTTTAGAAGAAAATTTTGAGCCGTATTTGCATAATTTGTAGCTTTTTCATAAGTAACATGTACTTATTTTAATCAGTTTTTGGAAAAGGACAATAAAATATTAGATCAGATAAATGATAAATATATCAGATAATACGTTCGGAGATACCACTGACGTCATAAAATATATGATCTGTATGTATATTTACTTGAGTGAAATTTGTTTTAACTATCTATAGGTATTGTTTTTGTATTTTTGTAAAATTTTACAATTTACCTCGATTTGTTTTCGTTAGCTTCACCTTCATAGTCCTTTATAAAACATCAGCATCCTCATTTAATTTAATCATTAAATTATTGACGTAAAGGTACATACAATACTTAGAATAATTTCTTTTATCTCATCAAATTCATTTTTATCGCTAGTAAAATAATGTATTAATTTCTAGATACGAGCGTTATTTTTTATTCTATCGCAAGACGTCACTTTACATAAAACATTTTCACTCACGCTAAATAAAACAAAGGCAATAAATAGACAACATGTTTTCACGACGTTTAGCAATTTTGCATTTCGACGAAAAGTGCATTTCCCAAAACTTTTCACTTGATGCCGTCCGTTGGCATTTCATTCGTTTCGCGCAGCCCAGCATTATACATTTAATCAGGTTATCTCTTATCAACATTTTGCCTGTTTTTTTTTTAACTCAAATTAATTACTAGCTATCGGCATGTCATATTAGTCAGAGACGGATTTAGGATATAGGTATTACAAAATTCATAAATTTGGTATATTTGGATTAAAATTGAAATAATTAAATTAAAAATAAAAAGGTAAATAAAAATACCTTATATAGATACACTCGTTGTTTGTAAATATTATATATTTTTTAAATAATTATTGATTTTTTTTGTTGGTAATGATTTTCTTAATGCAAATTAAATTTTAATTCTTAATTATTTAGGTAGATACGTTTTGAATAATATTTTATAATTTTATGCCTGTCTGTTTGTCTCTTAAACTAACTAATTAGACTACGTAAAAAATGAAAAAAAAAAAACTTACAAATAATTTAATGTACAAGTAAACATCCATTTTAAATAAAAGTTCAACTTTATCCCATTGAGATAAATGTTCACTGAGACACTTGCAATCAAATTTAACATTAGAAGCGCACACACAAACATTACATTTAAACTAATTTTAATAGAAATTTTTTTGTATAATTTAACTATTCAAATTTAATGACATTTGTATAAAGAATGACATAGTGTTATTCAAATCAGTTCTAATTTAAAATGTAATGAAGCATAATCCTGATATCGGTGCGATGCGATGTCAAAACCACGCTGTTCTTTCTAATTTTAGGTTAACACGATGACAAAATACGGGACCTTGGTCTATTCTTAATAATAGATAATCTAACGCTATTTCACGTAGACTTTCGTCCCATTTCGCGCGTACTTGCCTACAAGAAAATAACAAATAATAATTGCCTTTTTTTCTATTTTAAACTTTTAAATTATTTAATAGGTGTATATTCAGTACATATTTACTGTTGAAAAAATGTATGTGTACCTACAAAATAACGTTGACAAATTTAATATTTAATAAAATAATTTTTTTTTATTTATTATTATTATTTAACACATACATCATGCATCATGCCACACAAGCGGGCATTATCAAAGTTTACTTGGTTTTAACTTGACGGGAAAACAAAGTTGAAATTAGGTTTTTTTTTATATGGAAAAAGCTGTGAAAGCTATGAAAAATTACTGTATTGTATAACCACCAAATTGTGAGATATAATGAAGAAATTGGATAAAAATTTATTTCTTTAGTGATTCGTCAGTTTTCCGGAATCAAAAATTCGCTCTCTATTAAAAACTAAAAGCAATACTAGGGTCCATTGCTTAAACCTAGGAGAAGGGTGGATTATTTATTGAGAATATACCGCGAATCCGTGAAGGAAGGAAAAGGGGCGAGGCTACTGATTTATCAGCCTCCCCTTACTGAAGTCGAATGCGATAGAATATGTATTGTATAATAGAATTATTCAGTTATACAACCAAACAAAAAGGTACACAAGACCTTTTAATCGTATCTGGAGTTGCGATTTTAAGGTCGAAGGGTCCCATCTACCAGATGTCAATTGATATATCTATATATATATACTGAATAGACTCGTTCGAAAACAACTAGGTATATTTGCTGCTTGATTACGAATAACCATAACCAATAATAATAGTTTGGTAAATTTTGTTTTAAAAAAAGTGCATTTTTCATAGATACATAATTTTTTTTTTTTTATAATTTCTATTATTTCCGTTTTTTGGTTGTAACACTTCCCACGATCTATATTCCAAAATGTGGATAATAAATAATGTTAAAGTTTTCATTTTTATTTTTTTATTTTTCCAAAAAACAAAACAGTAGGTATTCCACGCCCAATCGGCTACTTTACCTACTCTACCTATAGGTGCCTATGTTCAAAAAAATAAAAATAGGCGTTGTGCATGCAATACCTACATATGCGTTAACAATCAATCCCCATCGCTGGCCAAGTTATGAGGCTATATATGTAGGTAGGTACATACAGACATACCTAAATCAATCTTATTAATATCTAATAATTAATTCGTTGATATTTTTTCTAAATTCTAAATGTAATTGAACGAAAACAATAAATTCGTAAGCCCGCCACTGTCACCCTTTATGACTCAAAATGAGAAATAAGAGCGATCGGGGAGATTCGAGGGTGAGGGTGGGTTGGGTTGGGTGGACTGGTTCGCTGATGGTTTAAGTGGTAGGATCAGCATGAATGTGGCTGTTCGGTTGTTCGAAACAGAACATGCTTCGAACCATTTTTCATTTTCGAGGTGACACTCCGCTGCTTCTTCTGCCCTCGATAGGTAGGTATACTGATTACATTGCCAGCGAACATGATGAATAACGGGAATATATATCAGTATTCCGACGCCATTTTATATTTTATTTACCAAGCCATATATTCTTACTTATTTATCAAAATAATAACCAAGAGCGTTTTTTTGGGATTGAATTTCTGAACGACAAGGTTTATTTTTTCAAAAAATACCCGAAACAATTTAAATAAAAAAGAAAAACTTTAAACTAACCATTTTCAAATTCATCAAAAGTTCTCAATATAGGTTAGGGTGGGCCGTTTATTTCCAAGTTGTAATAGCGCGGAAAATTTCAAATAGAGCCTAAAAACATTGTGTTTTAATTTGGTTTAAATCAGTTGATATCTTCCGATCGCGCATAAGCCCCGAAATGTGCCAAAATTATGAAAATTTCACAAAAAAAAAGTGGATTGAACTTTACATGTGAGTATACTACACCTATGGATTTTGAGCCACTGAATCCGAATCTGCCCTCAGAATTTCCCCTGGACCCCCCAGTTTTCCCATAGCATAGGGGAAATGCCGTGAAATCTTAGAAATTTCAGTATCTGTGAAAGCAATTTCGATCTACGCAAAACGATAATGTTTTCACGTATCTCGAGTCGCTTAGTTCTATAATCTCACTGTAGAATTTCCCTAGAGTACCTCAAAATTCCATTAGCCCAGAGGAAAAAGTGATAAGCTGAGCAAAACTTGTGATTTCTGGAAAGTTCTATTTTTGTGCCAGAAAAAGCTTATATATTTTCGTATTTTGAGATCCTGAATTCATATCTAACGTACAAAATGTTCCACAGTACTTCAGAATTTCCCTAACCTAGGGAAAAACCTAGAAAATTGTGCCAAAATCCGAAGTTTCATGCAGGCCTTTTTACGTACGGAAAAGCTGATATCTTCCTGTCATCAGAATTTTCATCCAGCTCCTCACAAATGCCCTAGCCTATATATATATATATATATAGTTTTTTCGTCTTTTCTTTGTTCTTTTATCGTCAAACGTCCGACGGAGCGTATTCCTCTTTATTTTTTTGCTTTCACCTACAACATCCCTCTTCAACAACAACCAGCAAAAATCTGCCATCATCTGCCCCTGTTAATGTATGTCGCTCCATTTCTTTGATATCTTGGTGGAAACGTTCTCCTTGTTCCTCACTGTAATCACCAAGATTTTCAGGCAATGGGAATGAAGGAAGTGTAATTTTATGCTCATGAGGCAACCTTGTTCTTGAAATTTTCTTATAGTCGTCGCTTCTAAAGTTACCTAAGAAATTTTCGACAACTTCCTTGCACAATTTTAACGTTTTCCCTACGTTATATGAATTCAGGAACTCAAAATACGAAAATGCGCAAAAATCACAAGTTATGCTCAGCTTAACACTTTTTCCCCTAGGCTAGTGCAATTTTGAGGTACTCTAGGGAAATTCTACAGTGAGATTATAGAACAAAGCGACTCGAGATACGTGAAAACCTTATCGTTTTGCGTAGATCGAAATTGCTTTCACAGATACTATTTCCCCTAGACTAGGGGAAAACTGGGAGGTCCAGGGGAAATTCTGAGACCAGATTCGGATTCAGCGGCTCAAAATCCATAGGAGTAGTATACTCACATGTAAAGTTCATTCCACTTTTTTTTTGTGGGCCTGTGATACCAAAAATGCGTAAAAATATGAAATTTTCAATATTTTGGCAAATTTTGGGGCTTATGCGCGATCGGAAGATATCAACTGATTTAAATCAAATTAAAATACAATGTTTTTAGGCTCTATTTGAAGACGTTACAAACTATTACGTCACGAAAACAGCTAATTCAAAAATTAAAAAAAATAATCGCAAAAATGAAGTTTTTACATATTTTGTTAATTTTTTTTTCTTTTTTTTTTTTTAGTTAATATGATTCGCAAGTTTTCCGTATATAGGTATTTCTCAGAAATCATTCATTTTTTTTCATCAGTTATATACGTATAGTTCTTCCATTATCAATTGCAGAACACAGTTATGTAAGGAGTGATCAATATTTAATATATACGCACGGCACTCATGCCAAACTAAGAAACAAAAAATAATGTTTATTCCCCTTATAAAATGCGTTAAATATCAAACGAACCGTCAGTCCACGTTGACTTGATTGATGTGTGTCAAAATCCATCATATTCGTTGTTTACCAATGAAAACATCGAATCGTAAACTTAAATGCACGGTATTGGCCGAAGGTTTACGAAGGCACAACAGCTATAAATCATCTCGTTTTTGTTCCAAAACATATCAGTGGGGTAGTCTCGCGAGTTTGTTAATGGGTTTAATTTAGAAATTTCTTTAAATAAATATGGCGTTCTGGAGACCATGAGCGAATGGAGATAATGAAATTACACAGTGTAGTGAGATTCAAGACAGGTATATATTTAACAATAAAGATTTAGATATACAAACACAACAAGTTATTTTAAATATATTCGAATGTTTAAAAAAGGAAAATATTCAGCAATCTGATAATGCTATCATAATAAGAATTGCCGAATTAACTAAAATAAATAAATTTTCCGTTTATCGAGTAGTCATGAAAGGGATTACTGTGGATCATTCACAGAACCGAAAAACATGTAAAGAAAAACTGAAATCAGTTGACAAAATTACTCAAGATTTTATACGTAGGACAATTTATAGTTTATATAAGGAGAACATGGTTGCGACATTGGAAGTAATCCAGCAAAAGCTAGCAGATTATCCAGAATACAATTATACCAGTTTAGAAACATTGCGTCAAGTTTTGTCAATATGTGGTTTTAAACACAAAAAACTGAATAAAGATTATTTGCGTCAGATAAAAGAGTACAGAAGTTCTAATAGACACATAATTTATTTAGATGAAACATGGTTTGACAGTCACGATGTAGTAAATTTCGGTTGGGTTGATAATAGTAAAAATTGCTGTTTGAATGGGCCATGCTCTAAAGGGAAACGCATTATAATAGTACACGCTGGAAGCAAAGATGGTTTCGTGCCTAATGCTTTTTTATTATCTGCTAAAAAAATTAAAAACTGTGCAGCTGATTATCATGAAGATATGACAGCAGAATTATTTGAAAAGTGGTTTAATGAACAGTTTTTACCTAACATTCCACCACAGTCAGTAATTGTTATGGACAACGCATCCTACCACTCGCGGCAACTCCTTAAGATACCAAATAGTAGCAGTAACAAAGATTTTCGTTTACCAGGTGTGATTCCTCACTCGACCATTCACTGTTGGGTTCTAATTAACAGTGATGTTCCTAAAGTGGCGCTGGGAAACAGTAACAAAGCCTACACAGAACACGAGGCTAATGGCCATAGTAGTCGATGCCGTTGACACAGAAGTAAAATAATAATAATAATAATAATAATAATAATAATAATATTCCCTCCATCACAGAAAAAAGAAGAAAATATACAGAACTAGCTGATGAAATTAAGAAGTTGTGGAGCCTCGACAAAGTAACCATCGTACCCATCGTCATATCTGCAACAGGAGTCATACCAAAGGAACTACACAGAAGCCTCGAGATACTAGGCCTGCAAAGCAACGTGTATAAACTCCTCCAGAAAGCTATTGCCATGAACACCATTCGAATAGTAAGAAGATTCTTGAGTCAAGAGTAGGCGAGAGTGCTTGGTAAAAACCCGTACCTCGACCAAAATACCAGGAGAACCTGAGACACCCAGAAATAATTATAATACTAATAATAATAATAATAATACTTTCTCACATATCACATATTTTTAAAAATAATAAATTTATAAAATGAGGTATCTACGCGCGCCTGTGGCAGATCAAACAGAATTGTCGGTGAGGGTTCAGAACGAGTTTTTATATTCTGCAATTGATAATGGAAGAACTATACCTACATTGCTTTCTGGTTTTTAAACGGTAAATATACCTAATGTAGGCAGACAAATCTATCCATATATAAATAATGTATTTTTGTTTATAAAATAAAATCTAGTAGGTATTCTTTATTTTTAGATAAATTTATAAACCTAAAAAATAAACACTATACCTTTTTATTATTTTTATTTTTTTCTATAAACCGAGAATTTACTAAAAATCTATTTTAATATATTTTCTTATATAAAAAATGCCTTAAAAATATAATAAATAACATATCTAGATAGAGCAATTTGAAAATTGAAACGATTGACGACATAACCAGAATTTTCATATTGAACATGGCAATTTCTGACTGTAATTTGCTTTGGGTTTTTCTTTGAATTGACAACAAATACAGACATTGAAGTATTGTTAAAAAAAAAAAAAAAAAAAAGAAATAACGTAGGCTGAGTTTAAAGTTCAGTATGAATGTGCAAAACTTCAAATTTGTATTCCTTCAAATAACGAAAATATGGAGGTGTCTTCATATCTTAAGTGGGACACACTGTATCTATATATTGAAAAAATCTTTCAACGGTTCAACTATACCTACTATATAAGGGGGTGGATTGCGTTAAGACAGTAAGAGAGATATTTGTGAAAACGGCGATGTTTTCAACAAAACGATCTTTGCCAATCTCCTCTTTCAACTCGTTGCCTTCGATCTAGCATCTATTACATTTTTTATTCCCTAATGGCGTCTCCCTACTCCTATTTTGATCGTGCCACCCACCATCATTATTATTCCGAAGGGTGGTAGCGCCTGCTTGCACGGGTAGAGAGAGGGTCGAAGGGCAAAGGGAACGAACGGAATGGCAAATTGAACACGCGGACGATTAGGGTTCTGCATTGAATAGCGGCGAATGTGGGGCGTTCAAGGGGATTTTGTAATGTTAAAGACTTTTTAAGGATTCTGTTTTTCGTTTTTCATTTTTCATTTTTCGTTTTTTTTTTTTTTACAAACTAACGTGCAAAGTGAATAAAGTGTATAAAAATATTCTAAATAATCGCATAAAATATAAAAAGTTATTTTTTCTATGTAGGTAGGTATCTGTGTACCTAATTGTTTTATCCTACCTATTAGGAAGGTATATCGAAATAAGACGGTATTTCTTTGCACGAAACGATATTCGATCAAATAACAAGAATCATTAAAAAACATACCTTCATTCATAGCCATGTCCATTAGCTGAAGATCTTCGTCGTTAAGGATTGAAGAAAGAAAACCGTCAGTTTGATTAATCTCAGACGAACCATTCTGTACAAAAAAAGATTAATTGTTTTTCGAACGTCATGACTGGTCGGAGACATTAAAAAAAAAAAAAAAAAAAAAATATCTCGAGCTGGTGCCAATAAAAAACGTTTTGTTTACTCCCGTTTCTGATGGCTGTCTGTCTCCCTCGGCGGAGATATAGCGACAACTAATGAACAAACAATACGTTTAATTCAGCCAAATTTACTTTTAAATTAAGATTATTATGAGGGTTGCTCCCCCTGAATGCGTTGACTCTAATCTAATCTAATATATTTCTAAAATATTTGTAACCATTTAATTTAATTTAATTGTTTCCATAAAATTTTGTTTTCTAAATTTGTTACACCCCATGCAAAATATAAGTATCTATATCTACAAGAAATTTTTTGCAAGAATTAGAATGAACACCAAAAAAGTTTTTGATCCGTCGTTTTTGTTAAACTGTTAAACAAAATATTAAGTAAAAAAAAATTGTTTTCATTAATAACAAAAATGCAAAAACCCCCAAGTATATATAGTCTTATAATAAATAATACATTTAATGTCAGAGCTATTTGTAATTTTCAATCCTCCATCTTCTAGTCTAGTCTTGTATTTACAATCCGGAATAACTAAAGTTGCGTCTTATCTTTAGATCGATCAACATAATAATTACCTACAGGAAATTTGTTAAATTGATGTAGATTGTATCTATATCAAGTACAAATAATTTGTTTTACATTTGGAAGCTTCTGTGACCCATAAACCATAAACCTACCTACTTATGTTTTAAATAAAAACCGTTCGATTGATTAACAACCATTCATTGAACCTTAACAAACAAACTTACCTGGTAATAAACCATGTCGTGAGAAGGTTCCAGTTTATAATGGGGTGTGCTTGAAGATTCTCCCATTGGTTCGCTGCTGTTGGTCAGGTTCATGGAACTCGCCACGGCGCTCCCAAAATTTGTACCACCTATTGAGTTTATAATTACATGTAGATATACCTACGCGTTTTAGAAGATTAAAACGAATCTGGGGCGGATCCTTATCAACTACTTACACGTAACCTCTTTGGGCTTTGGATTATTTATACCCGTTTTTGGATGTAAGTACAATGTGTTGTAGCGTTTACTTTTACATACAGTAGGTATTAATAAAATTTTAAAATCAGTTCCGACTTAATAAAAATTAACACATTTTCAAAAATCTTATTTAGAAAGGACATAAAAATAGAGTGAATAATACAATGAATACTTTTGGTATTTTCGTACACAATTTTGCCAGTGAAAATTTCTTTTTAAAAATAAAAAACAAAAATTGTAGGTGTATATGTTGAACTATTAGGTACCTACCTATAATATAAAGTAAAGTATAAAAATCTTGATAGATTTTTTTTATTGTGCATGCCGTTAGGCAGGCATGATTCATTTAAATTTTCGATTAATTTACAATTAAAATAATTGTAAATATGGTACGAAACAACCTAAAAATAAACATCATCTTAATAATTAGCCATCAGCCGTGCCCTTTACTCCTTTACATTTAAAATTATAAACTCCATTACAAAAATGGATTTTAAAATAAAAACGAGTTGAAAATGCTCGTCTAGCATTGCCATAAACCGAACAAATTGTAATGACATTATTAATAAAATTTTAGATTGACAGTTCTCATTCTAATCAACATAGCCAACAGCCACAGTCTACTCACTTTTACCAAAATAGTCATTCACTATGCGTCTACTTTAAATTCAATGTCATTTTAAACTTCAAAATTTTCATATTTTGGACCCCATTATCAAGGAGTTCCCGATACTTTTTGATGCTCTATCAAAATCTGAAGTCAGAATTTTAAAATTCACAAAGACAAAGAATCAACACACATACATACACACAGATCGAATTCAGATACCGAACAATTTGTTCGGTGATTATGCAGAACTTGTAGTTATTATTCCCATGCCGAAATTCTAATTTTATCAATTCACCACCTTCGAAAATAACACAAAGTAGGATATACTGAGATTTTTCGAACACCCCCTATAACGACACCTGCTGAGTCAAGAAATAATCGAGCTATATATTATTGAAGATCAGTTAGACGTATTAGTATCTATATAATGGAACAAGAAATTGTAATGAGTAAAATGGTTGCCACTTTGAGTAATTCTTATAGACTTTTTAGGTTTTTAAATTTTTTTCTTTAATAAATTCTTGTTAAAATTTTTTTTACCACAATTTACACAATTTCTCTGCGCTTTCTTTGTTATTAATTATTAATTTAGTTGAAGGTGTGGACAATGACTTTAATTTAAATGAAGATTTTATTTAAATCAATCTAATAAGTAAATAGAAAAATAATTTTAATTTGACTTATTATTAATAACTGAAATGAGGCATCGTTTACACTAAAAAAAGGTGTAGTATTTACTAAAGTCTACTCTTTAATTAAAAAAAAATTGGAACTATACCTATGTATAGTTTAAGTAATACCTATAGTCCAGCCATCTAAAAATTTCTTTAAATTCGATGTTGAGTGTTCTACTTTAATATACCTATATAGCTCGGGCGCCAGAGAATATTTCACGAGTTGATAAAATAGAAACTAAGATGTAGGTAATCGAAGCGACTAATCGCTCGGCCATCCGACCAAAGTCATAGTTTAACTGGTCTTTGCGTCCTCGGCAACGTAGCGGCATCCTTTGCGACAGTCTCAAAGGATGCCGCTACGTTAGAAGTTTTTTTAGTAGCAACAAAGGCGCCGCTTTAAAGCTGTTAAATTGGGGCTTACACGAACTATACCTACTATAATCATCGGTTCTAGGAATTTCCCGCTAACGAATTTGAATTTAACTTGTAGGTACTATGATATTTATTAAATTTGGATATACCTACACGGAAAATTAATTTTTAATAACGCTGCGCTGGCGCTGGATGAAAATTAAACAAATAACATTGTGCTATGTGGAATATGTATTATTACAACGTGTATTGTTTTATTAAAAAAAAAAAAACAAAAACAAAAACAAAACGATGAACTTACCTAAATTACTATATGGCACAGATGAATTTAAATCGCCTATGGGAGTTGGTAAGGTGGCGTTGTGAAGAAGGACACCTCGCGCGGCTTCCGGACTGTAACCCATAGTATGAGGATGTGGATGGTGGGTGTAATTGTGCAAGGGATGATGGTGGTGACTGAAGGGATGGTGGATACCACCACCATCGGGACTGGGAAGACTTAGGAGATTTGCGAGGTCTTGCCACCTTTGTTCCATACTCATCGTACGGACGAATGGCATACGAGACTGAAAGATAAGAAGAAAAAAGAATAGTTGAAAAATGTATATATAGCAACCACCGTGTATTGTTTAAAATTTGTCTATTACGGACATCCTCATTGTTGTCCCAACGAAGAACCTTCGAAAGCTCAGCGAACGAATCAAAACATTTACATTTCATTGCATATATATATATATATATATATATATATATATATATATATATATATATATATATATATAGGTAGGTACTCTTAATCAGTATAGGTATCTACTATCCGCTCTTAGTTCGAATCCAGATATGCGTAATGATACTTAAAAATAATCATTATCACTATATAAACTGAAGAATTATGAAACCATTATTATGAAATGAATACCCAAGTTGCCAGTCAGTCCGTCTAATAGGCATTTGTTAATTATGTAACTGTGGACTTATTTAAATATTTATCTGAATTTGCTGTAAAATAAATAATTCAATTCGCAAACCTATTTAAATATTTCAATCAGCACTTGACACTTAATAACCTTTATAAAAATTCAAATTTAATTTAATGCACTCATAAATTAAAAATTGGATCGGCTCAATAATGTAGAAAATCTTGGAAAATCCATGAAAATAAGAAATCACACAACGTAAAAAGAACAATTAAAGGAAACAGAACGAATGAAAACTTGCTAACAAGAAAAGGAATAGGGGGGACAGGGGAACGGAAGGAAGTAATAATTGAAGAAAGATTACGAAGTAAACTCCACAAGGACTTGTTGTTGACTCATTTGAAAAACGTAAAAAGAAGAATTGTGAAGAACAACTAAGACAACAAGAATACTGTGAACAATTTGTGGTAGGTCCTACTAGATACATAAAACCTCTAATTCCTTAATCTTTTTTCATTTCTAATGGTTTTTAGAAATTAAATAAAATCCAATCATTTATTTTGTTCGTCTGAAATTAATCTAGAAAATAAAAATCTATAAATTGCAAAACGTATTTAAGTAATTGCAATCTGAGTAAAATTTCTTAATAGCGTATTTATAGTAGGTATAATGAAAGTTGCATTATAGGTATATTTAAAATGTGGATCAGAGAACAAGGTTTCCTGGCTGATGGAGAATTGTAATTAATTAACTTTTGAATTAATAATACCGGGTGGGCGGCCCACGGCGCTTTGAAATTTCTTGCTTTGTGGTTTCAACAACAACAATAATAATAATAGTAACTAATGAAGATTTTAAAATTTTGTTGCTGAAATGCCTTTTTTTCAGCTCCATGTCAATGGTAGGTACTGCGATTGTCACTACCTACTGATCGATCGAAAATTCAAAATAGTTGCGAGAAAATAAATGGCCATAAAATATGAGGCTTAAAATTGTTTCGGCGGGTTATTTCTCGACACCTAAATTACCCTATACTTGAATTTGTAGAAGGGTCTTAATAATCCGACAGGTTTTCTCGACCCCATTCACGTAAAACCAGACAATTAACTTCTATTAATCATGGTACCTAAATTGTCAAGGTGTGTACCTATAGATATATCTACATATATGTGATGATAAAATTAAGATAAATACACTTAGAAGTAAGAAAATTATATCGGTGAATGTGCAGTTTTCAAATCATCCAAATGGGCACAATAACAAGAACTACAAATGCTTGCGAATCGTTCGTTCCATTCAAAATTCAATTCTTCTTTTTATGCCACTCATCATCCGCCTATTTATTTATTAATTAGAAATTTTACAGAAACCGGCAAAAATCAAATATCATTCAGTAAAATCAAAACTTAAAACGTTAGAAAGTTTAGTAAAAAAATTCAGACTTTGCAAATGAGTAGATTAGAATATGTTAAAGACTTGATCTTATTACTCCCAAGTTATAATTCTGTTTTAATAGTCAAGTATGTTGTGCGTGTATTTCATTGTAAAACCATTGGGACATTTTAATTTTAATAAAAATATTTAAAACTCTGATTTTTACCTGTACCTGTACCTGTACCTGTCTATTATATATTTACTTATAAATACATTAATACCTACAGTTTTAGATATGCTACCACCATCTATGGTTAGAAGAGAGTAGTATTGACACTAAAATTTGACTGATTCTAGTCGTATCCCTTTAAGAGATTAATACAAAGTTAGCAAACCAGTAAGGAATTTGAATTTATCAGATTCGACATCCTAAGACCGGTTTCTGTATTTCGGCTTCGTGGTAACACATCTAAAAATGTTATCTTATAGCGGATATAGCTATTGACTTGTACGAGAGTTTGGAATTTTAATTATTGGATTCGAAAAGCCTAACTGACGAAGCCGAAAAGCAGAAACCAACTAGGTGTCGAAAAAGGTTGTTAAATTATTTCTAATATTAGGTGCCGGATTAAAAATGTGCAATTATTTTTATGCAGTACCTACCTAAATTTTAATATTTTACAGCTATTTTCTCACGTATATTTTTATATACTATAATGATGTTGATATCAATATTAATAATGAATCTAGTTTTATTTATTTATTTAAAAAAAAGTCCTGGAAAGACAGCTGGTAGTTGAACTTAATTAATTTCTGTTTAAAGTTTTTAATTTATTTTTGTAAATGTAAAAAATCAAAGTTAAATTTTAATGGGTGTAATTCTTAGTAAAAATGAAAACATGTGGTTTTTGAAACACACAATTGTATCTGAGATAATTAAACAACTTAAAACCCTAGAATAATTTTAGAACGGCAAAAAGTAAAAGGGCCCTAATGGGATTATTCCTCGGACTAGGGCCATTGACCATTCATATTTAAAGTAAAGTTTTATTATGACAAATGATTTGCGGTGGCTTAGGTAGTCGTTGCTTTGTGTTTTGTGGGCATCTCTTGTCAAATTATCATCATGTAAGATTTAAGATGCCATCATCGGAAGCATTAATCTTTTTTGTAGAAATGCCTTTGGATACCTGTGTTTGTTTCCCTTTTCCAAATCTTGGATGCCCACAATTTCTTAAAATAACTTCAGTAAGTCTATATCTACATATAAGGAATAAGGATTATAATTATTATGCTTAAAACCGTCTTCAAATGTTTGTTCTATACAAATGATTATAAAATTAAAAAGTTTAAAAAATTTAAAGGGCATATTCTTTATTAGTTATGATAAAATTGGATATTTTTAATAATAGATATTTACGTTGTCATTTAATTTACAAGAAAATCAACAGAATGCGATTAAGTAAACAAACAGAACGGTGTTTGCAAGATGTTTTCGGTCTCAAAAAGCACTCGAAACGACAGGTATAGCAGCATGTTGGTTCACTGATTTTTGTCAGGTCAGGACACATGCATCATGCATCCCTTTAATGCGCGATATAGTTGGTTTTGAATTTTACTGAACAATTTCATTTTTGTTTTATTTTTATCTCGGTTAGAAGTTGCATTAGGTAGGTATACATGGCTTTCTCTTAAACTTAAATTATGTTTACGTAGGTACACAAAAAACTGAAATAATTAATTATCTCTATACAAGAAAACTATACTCTCTTAAAACATCTTAAACATTTGTTGCCGTTAAATTTTTTTTTTTTAAAATTGTCACTTAAAATGTTGATCATTTGTATTTTTTTAATTTATGTATTTATTCCAGCCGACTGTTTTAATCCTTTCTAAAAAACCTTTAAACTTTTCTTTTTTATCCATAGATTATAATTTATTAAAATTTAATTCAGAACGTTTCCGTTTCAAATACTGATGATAGCCAGTGGATTTGTCATTATTCAGAATTAAATAAGAATAACCCTATCGAACTAATTCCATGACAAAAGATTTAATCTAGAATCTAAAAACAGAGGGATGAGTATTTATGTATATTGTTAGGCCTAATTTAATAAATTCCTTTTTTTTTCTTCTATAAATCGATTATATATGTTTACAATATTTTGTTTTTGTACTTGTTATATGTACACGGTGTGTTATACGGAAGGGGACATAATAAGTAGATACCTTTAATCTTTAAAATATTATCTCGGAGAAGTTTTAAGTTAAACATAAATTATGGACTTTTGTAAATATTTTTTATTAAAAAATAAGTTAGTTGCTTTTCAATCTACGTACGTTTTGGTATTAATAACCATCTCAATGACAACATAAAAGAAAAAATTATAAATCGACGAAATTTAACATTTTTAACGATATTATTAATGATAAAGTCAGCAGGCAGTTAGATCTTGTCCTTCTATTAAAAATATTTCATTATTTGTTGGTAATTTTTTGACAAAAAAAAAAGATAATGTGCCTACCTGAAATGGAGCCCTGTGGTGGGGATGGTGAAATTGAGGGGTTTGAATCATCGTAAGGAAATCGAGGTCGTCGTCGGAGTCGTCTTTAGGAAGTGCTTCCTCGGAAGGAGAGTTGATGTCATCAGTTTTGGACGCAGCTTTTATTTCAGCTGCGGCGTTCTGTTCAACATCTAATGGCACAGATGTGCTATTCTTTTCAGTTGGGAGGTTTTCCAACTCTTTGAGGTTTACTGTATTTTCCTAAAAAAAAAACATACACATTTTTATTACAAGAACAACTTGCCGACTACAATTTTTGAAATTTGGGTTCTCCTTTGAATGACATGACATTGAAAAATAAAAGAGAATGAAACATTTCTAAAATTAAAATATCAAATAAATGTACTGGACCATCTGGTTGGATTAATAAAAGTACCTACCTACTTTATTTTAATTTTTTTGTTCTTTTCTCACCTGTGACGTTTCATCTTCTAAGTCAATTAGACGTAGGGCTTCATCGAGAAAGAATTCTGGTAGTGGTAAGGCAAGATCTTCAAGGGTGAGGTCAACCGAATTACTTGCCTCTTCTCCACTATTTACAGAGTCGGCTTCTCCTTTTATCACATATTCTCCTGCAAAACAAAAGTTGTTTTTTATAATTTTAAATTTTAAATAGATATATGATATAAAAAGCAAATAATTAATAAAATCTAACTAATTTTGTACACCTACACAATATTTTTGGAAAACGCCGATGAATTTTTTAAGTACGTAACAGCAGTGCTGCATCTTTAATACCGTAGTAATATTTTGATTGGGATTTGTAGTAGGTACCTAGTACGTAATTTTTCGCATTTTTACAAATTTACCAATAATTTTTTTTTTATGTATCTAATATAATTTGACCTAATTTACCCTTCAACCTAAACAAGAATGGTCATAGGATACGTTATATTAACAGTTTGTAACTCCAATGTGATTCACGTATAATTTTTATTCGCCTCTGTTCCATATTAAAAAGTTTTTAATTTTACCATTTTTATTGTCATTTTTCATCATGATCCTTTTTCTAACTCTATTTCTAATAGTAGCTCCATTAAGTTTTTTAGTTAATCTAATTATTTTCCAACATCAGTTAGGTATTCTATAATTTCTTCAAGTTTCTTCTATTATTATTATTATTATTATCATCATCATTTTTATAATGCAACTTTTATTCGTAGGAACCTTTTTCTAACGCTTATGAATTTTTTTCTAATAGGTAGGTAGATATGTATGTATGTATGTATGTTTTTTAAAACTATTTGTTTTATTATTCTTCCTTGAATTTTTATAACCCTTCATATACCTATCTATAGATAGTATCAGCCAATAATAATTATTCTTTGTTATTATTTTTCTGTTTTCTTTCCTCCTTATTTTTACATTACATTATTTATTTTATTAATTTTCTTTGACTTGCATCAAATCTGATGGAATATTAAAAATAAGTTTAAGTATGGAAATACCCATTTTAAATCTTGTTTTTATTACTAATACTTCAATTACCTAATTTAATTACTGTTAGGTATATCTTAAAATTAATTTCTCGTTTCTGCTTGATGATAGGTAGTCTTAAAAAAATCAATTTAGGTAAGTAGGTAAGTTGGTAGGTACCTACATTTGTCCATGACTGAATAGTTATACTGTTTTCCTAGATTTTACTGGATTTGTATGAAAAATTTCACGTTTCTTGATTATTCCGTATTCCATTAGGAAAGACAAACTCCTACACTTGATAACAAATCTAAAAACTTCCTGTTTTGATGCGTATATGTTTAAAAGTTTTTAGCAGTAGATATAGGTGGTCAATAAATAATATGGTTACTAATTATTAGTATCATTCTGTTCTAGAGAAAACGTAACGTGTTTGTTTAAATAAGCACTTTTATAGTGAACCAAACAAAAGTAAAAACTGCAAATAACACTGTAGGAACGAACATCTTATATACGTTATAGGTAACGTTACGTTTATTTTTATGTGCTAATGTTTAACGTAGAAAAATAAAATAAATTTTTGTTCAGATACAAACAATATTCTATCGCATCAATTGAGATTGTAATCTTTGTAATATTTTCGACATACCAAATAGATGACGACAGTCTTGATTTGTGTCAAATTTTAACCCATATAACTCCATTTCGTAGTATATAGCATAAATAACTGTCATGTTAAGATTTTGAACACACTCTCACACATACGTAGGTACAAATAGTGATTTTAAAAAAGCGCGCTTACCGAACTAATAAAATTTGAATTATCAAAATTAATTAGAAGAGTTACTACGAACGTGATTCACCTTAACAGTTGATTGGAAAAATATTAAATCATAGGAGTTCTGAAAGCGCCTATTTTTGAATAGTCGTGTATCTATTTTATCAAAAAACGTGAATTACATATTATTACCATCTATCACAAATATTAACTTGGTGTGTCAGACATTCTTGTTATATGGAAATTGACTATATATACAGATATATTTATGGGGAATCGATAACGGTAAACCACCGTAAATGGGGTAGTAAGTTTAAATGTTATCTTTCTGTTTAATCTTCTGCAGCTTTGCCTTTCATTTTATTTTATAATAAAATAGCATAACTGTAAATGTAGTGTGGAAACCGAATGTAGGTAATATAGTTTTCATTAATTTTATCACCTACATTTTATAAATAGTCACATCATCAAATGCGATTCTCTATTAATAGATATATAGAAGATATAAAAAAATATTTACGGAAATTGTAGGCAAGATTAAACCTCATATTTTGGTGATACATCACTTGCGCGCCGCGGTCAAATTTTCTATCTAGCAATTAAGGGTTGCTTTAATCTGCATATATCACAAAAGCGCAGCGGACAACTTTCATGGCATGGGACGATCCCCTAAAATATTCAGGTAAATAATAATAAAATAAAGAAGCGCAAGCTATATTTTTTATAAAAAATAACATATTTTTAATAAATAAAATATACCGTATTAATTAATTTTTATTTCTCCTTATTTATATTTTTCCAATACCCTGAATAATTTTGACCTCCGCGCAAGTGATTTACGAGATTTTAGGGTGCCGCGCGCAAGTGAAATAAGTTATTAGCACCAAAACTGACAGCGGCGCGCAAGTGATAGACGCCCCATATTTTAAAATTATTTGTATATGTTTGCAAATAGATATAGGTATATTTTCTTAAGTGGGGCACCCTATATAACATTTCTTCTAATTTAGATTTAGCTCATCTCCCTCATATTTTCAATTTAAGGCATTACATTATACAGGGCATTTTATTTGAAAATCATTTAGTTCAATGTCACTTATTCAAATAAAACAACGTAGGTACCTACCCGAAATTATTTTTTTACGAGCAGAGCTTTAAAGCTTTTTGATAGATATCTATTCAATACTGCCAATATATTTTATAGGTACCTATCTATAGGGAGAGTCAAAACTCAAATAATTATTTTCTCATTTTGTTTTAAATGAATCATCCCGTATTTTATGTTTAAAAACGAATAACAGTTTTTGCTCATTCTTATTTTTCATACACTAGGTTCTGATCCAGTAGGTAAGTATCTACGATTCATTTAAAATTCCAACTCATTTTGTTTTCTCAGGTTATCTTCGTGCAGGGTATTTTTAAATTTCATCTTCTAAGAAATTTAATAAATCAAATTTGAAATATTTTATTTTGCATACAGTAAAAAAACTAGTGCAGTGCAAAAAGTTTATTTCTAATCCTAGTTTCGAGCTCTTCTTAAATGCTAAATGCCGACCGACTATCAATTATGTGACACCTTATAAAGGAGAGCCACAAAGTATGGCAGCGGCAGGGATGACCAGTCATTTTTGTGACATTACAATATCACAAGAATGAAAACAATTACGTCTGTATTACTAGAAATACCTAACAAACATCAAAAACTGGTTTGAAAATCGAAGGAGAGAAAACGTTTCGATTGTGTACCTATTTTTTGTTAACTATTATCTATCTATAATAAAACATTCAAGCGTTTACTGGTATAAATAATATCGATTTAATTCACACGATTACATACAATAAAAAGTAAAAAATATTTTTTGTTTTGTTTTTAAATTGATTTTGTTGTATATTTCAAAACCTTTTAAAAATATTAAAAACGTAATGTTGTTTTAACTGAATGAAATAAAAAAAATAAAAAATCAAAAAAATTCCACCTCAAAAATTTTATGCTTCCTCAATAAAGGCTTGTCGTGCACTGGTTATTTTTTCATCGTGCCATACTTTTTAATATATATATATGTCCCTGGTTAACCCACGTCCCCTTCCATGTAGTAAATTTTTTTGAAAAGTTTCCAAAGATAGTCAATTTTTCTGAGATAATTTCTTCTCCATAGGTACTATTATTTCTGGACGTTCAATGAGAATGTTTTTCTTATCGACTTTTCCATATTTAAATTTCATTTAATGTAATATTTTCCTCAAACTTTCTTTACTCATTTGTGGGATGAGTTCATGATCCCTAACAACCTCCATAACTTTTTGCAGTGGGCAGTTCATTTCTGAAGAAAAAAACTGTTAATACTTATGCGTATGGCGGTTTTGACATCAACGGTTATTTTTGTTCGTCCGCTGCTGATTTTTGGTTCCCATTTTTTGAGTAGGTGCAATAAATAAATTGTTTAGAAATAAACGTAAAAACGTTAAAAATACCCAAAAAATCACAATAATCACACAATAAATAATAATCTTTGAAAGCGACTAGATATATTGTATCAGTACACAATCAAGACTGCCTCTGGACCAGACACTTTCTATTTGTCACTTATTATCTGTCTAAGCTAATTCCCTGAATGCATTTATTAGCCATTAAATAATCGTTATTCTAAATCGACCCTATAATACGATCCTGGTAGAAACAGACAGGAAACGGATTCCTACTTACTCGCTCGTTAAAATGTACTTATCAGTGAAACGAACAATGACAGAAATATAGTTATGTACAGCGTTGCCATGAGTTGTATAAAAGAATAAGCAATAAATAAAATATAAGTTATTTGAAATGGGGACGAAATGATTTATTACTCATTAATGTTTTTTTTCCTAAATAATATTGTTTAATCATACTTTTATTGTGTATTATCCATAATTAGCCACATAACCTTCAACTTTATTTTATTTTATGTTTTGATTATCATAAAAATTGGTAAAATAAGAATGAGATATGACAACGCTATTTTGCTTGTTTTATAGTCTTGTAAATTCTAAATTACTCTCGAACATTATTTGTTATAGGATATATAGCACCGACGATTTTGCTAACTTAGCAAATATCAATATTATCAATTTGTCCCGTATATTAACTAACTATACCTACAACAAAAAAACAATATACCAGAGCTTGTCGGAACATTAAGACTCGCCATAATCAAAAAATAAATATTATAAACAGATATTTTTTTCAGAGATCCCAATCAGATTTATAAGATATATATATATATATATATATATATATATATCTTATAAATCTGATTTTTTAAGAAGTATCCTAAATAGTTTAAAGTAGAACCTGCTTTTTAAAAAAATTTAAGAATGTTTTCTCGCGCTATTCAATCACTATAGTTACATTCCACGCCGAAATCAATATATTGTAGATATACTTGGATGCAAACCGACGCCGACGCGACGATTGAGTAAAGAATCAGAATATTTATTTAACAATCCAAGTTCCATACTTATCTCAGTGATCAGTGTTCAAATGCTAAAAAACTTAACGTTCCATGTACCAACGGTTATATTTTTACTTTGCCAGTTTAGGGGATGACGTAAATGATTTATTGAAACTTTGTTATTATTTTTCGTACGATTATGATTTTTCTTGTAAAAGAATGTAACATTTTTAAAATCGTTTTAGGTAGGTACTGTACAAAGTAAATACAAGTAGGTAATTGTATAGTAAATCGTGAAACAGTGTTTCTTTTTGCAGGGTTGCAAATTTAAGAAACCAACTTACTGTTTGTTACTTTTATTATTATACGAGTATATTGAAACGAATTGTCACGTTAAACGTGAATATTGAGACATTTATACACTACAAAATATAGTTTTTAAAAAAATTCGTTTATAACTATCTATATAGATATTCATTTAAACTAAATACGTTCGAATTCTTTCTTCTGATGCTGTTTTTATACTACGTCTACTATACGTAGGTACTATATATACTTCTTCTTGAAGTCTTCAATAATGAATATGTCTTTGAATCTTTTTTGTCGTAAAACTTCCTTAAATTTGCGGTTTGACAAACATCAGGAATAAATGTCTCAGCTCTTCAATGTTCTTTCTCGAGCCCGGACGAGCCCCAAAAAAATGTAGGTTTTTTCTCGATTATATTGGGGAATGATATTTCAAGGAGTATTTTAAATAATTTTAATACTTTTTTGATGACACGTTTCTTGTTCCATTTATTTCGGAAAATTGAGAACCCTCCAATTTTAATGGAGGGTTCTATCATCTTGTCTTTAATGTTACAATCTTCAATATCAGCGACTGTAACTTTCAACGTCTTTTTCATAAGTGTTTGGAAATTAGGTTTTTCACACGTGTTCACAGTCATTTACATGGTTTTCTAGTATGTTCATAATTTCGTTTTACCCTAACTACGTATCACATTAATTCATTTTTAGTCATGTATACTTTACATTTGTATAATTTTAAATATTATTTAGTTTAATTGTTTAACCACCGCCTGTAACAATAGGAAATAGAAAAAACGTCATCAAAAATCGCGTATTTCCCCAAAATAATAATTGTATACAGTCATGAAAGATTGTACCTATACCTATATTTTAAACTTTCTCCAATACGAAAAATATCCTTTCAAATACACTTCAGAGATAACCTTAATATATATTACCTTTAAACTACGAAATTTTTCATAAAATTACACAACCACTTTTAACATGTAGGTAGGTACATCCTCTCAAAAACTATATTTTAATTTAAAACCATCATAAAAAACACAAACAAACACATTCAAAACTGTTTCGGACTATTAACGAATTTAACACACGTTAAAACAACAATAACAATGATTCAATTTAATCTGGTTCTAATAAAGAGTGCATTGAAAAGTTTTAAATTCTAAATCGGAGAACTATCTACCTGGGGCCGCATCACTCAGGCCAACCCCCACGCTACGCTCCGACCGCACTGGTAAAACTGACATGCGATTGGTTGAAATGTCAGAATTTGTGCGGTAATTCCTACCTATTACGGGCTCAACAAAAAAATGGTTGCATGGCCGTTAGTTAATAATATAGGGTGAACCGTGAACCATTTTGTTTCTTACAGGGAATATACCTATATCTACCTGTATATAGTTCAGTGCCTGGATGAATGCGTATTTCTCCATTATTATACACTCAGTTTTGCGAGAACTGCAAAACCATACCCTTGTATTTTTATAACTTTAGTGTAATTTTTCCACAAAACCAAAACATTTCGATTTGACTTGTGTCAAGAGAATTATTATAGTAAATAAAAAAGGTTGTAAATCCCCCGTTGTACAGAAATACAGAATATCTATTAGTTTACTATTGTTTTTATATCAATAACACTGTGTTACAATGTATGTATGTATAAATGTTCAATCTTTAGGTACTTCATGTCCAACTGAAGCTTTATTTAAAATAGATATCAATTTTCAACAAATACTGAATTTGCGATTTAGTGTTTGTTCTATTTGGCATTTTATTTTATTGAAAAATAATAATAACAGTTCTTAGTATATCGTGCAACATACTAGGTATATATGTAATAATATGTATAATAAATATTACATTAGGTACAGAATATTTCAAATCATCCTGAAATATTAAAAACTCTGCGACATTGTAACAAAACGAAATGAAAATTATTTCAAATTTCATTTTCAAAAATGTCGATATATACCTATATATTGTATATATTCATTCCTCTGTTATATCTATATAGTTCTAATATGGACAGTTTTTTGAATATAGTTATTTGTTTATTTTAAAATTTAATCATCATAAAGAAGAATTTTTTTTTCTGTTCTTGTTCTTGTTAATCTGTGCTGCAGATATAGTTAGTTCAGTCAGTTGAATGTTCTAGTCTTGTAATATACCTACCTACTTTTTCGTATTTGTATTCTTTTAACAAATGTCTATTTATCTCAGTCCCCTCATCAATAGGTAGGTACTAAACAATTTAAAGACTTTATAATTATTAATTATTTTAATTTATTTATAATTATATTATAATTTAATTTAAAGCATTTTACCCTTCAATCTAACCAAAATGGAACAACATTTTAAAAGTTCACAAGTCTAATGCAGAATCCCCTATGATTCACGCCTCCTACATTTTTAACTTTACGGCCACCATCATAATTTTTAAATAATTAAATAAATGGATATTTATTTATGGAATATCTAAGGAAATTCCGGTTTCACCGCCGGGAAATGTCATGAAATATAAATACCCTGCAGATAAAAAAGTACAGCTAAAGCGACACTCATCAGTTGGATTAGATAAGTATAGGTATGCATTTTGTAAGTATATCTTAAAACAAAATTTTAGTTAAGTATTTTTTTTTTCATCTTTTAATAATTTTACTTCCTTTGGATGATAATTCGACTTAAAAAGTGAGTTAAAAAAATCAATCTCGCGATTTTTTAAACTTAATCTTTTCTTCAATTTATTAAGAAAGCAACAAAATTACTGACAAGGCAAACCCTCTCGTGGTTCGTGCTGTATATACCTAGGCAGATGGGTTGTTTATGCGACAAATTTGTTGTCAACTTTGTCATGACAAATGTTGCGTCAATTTTTTTTTTCCACAATATATTTTTATCAATTTTTTTTTAATTAAATAACGCATTTAAAAAATAAAAAATCGGATGTGCCCATGCACATGACTTTACCATACTTTAATGGCCCTACGTACATATTTAAGGCAGAGCATGCCTGGGAAGAGCGTACAATTGTCTCCATGAAACAAAACACTTCTACTGCGCTTGCGCTATTATGCAACTATGTTATTCCATATTTTATTTTCAACTCGCTTATAATACAAAATTTGAAAAAAGTTTTTAAACAAAATTTATAGTAAATTTAATTTAAAATAATTTTTTTCTCTTAATATTTTTACATAAACTTAATAGGAACGATAATAATTGGGAAAACCTGAAAATTCTCAAGAGTAAACCCCCACTTCCGGTTGTCCGATTTTGCCCAAAATCTAATCAGCTCATTAGCATGTTGTAAAAATGCTAAATATAAAATTTGGATAGGAAATTCCGATCGCAGTTGGAGTTAGAGCGCACACAAATTTTTCCGGATTCCATATCATACATACATACATACATTTTCTGGAAATGGTCTTAAATGACTTAGGGGGTCTCAAAACATGTAAATCCACTGAAAGCTGAACTTTTTTTTGCGATTACAATACTTTACCACTTCGTATGGTAAAGTAAAAAGTTTTTGTTAGATCAAGATAGTATTGCAACTAGCTTACTCAGAATTGAACCATCCACCTTTATGGTCTATTTCTGTATTTCAAATTTGAAATAAGACTTAATGAAAAAAACTGAACCATTATAAATAGGTAGGTACCTCTTATTATGAAAAGAACGTCAATTAATACACTAAGAGGAAAAAACCTCTGTCAACAACACTATAAAAGGAGCTACTTGAGATTTTAAAATCACCTCCTAACGCCATTTAAGATATGAATCTATAATAGAGAAATCTCGAGAAGTGCCACTTTGCCACTTTTCACATTTGTGGTGGCTTCTTTTAAAAGTTTCGCTTTGCCTTAATGGTTTCTTAGAACTGACCACTAAAGATTTGAAAGATAAATTAAAATTTGCGATTTTAATCTCAATTTATCAATTTGTCGATGCGAATAAAAAATAAAATCATAAATGTGTCGTTTTTGAAAAAAGAATGTCTCACTTTATTACATAATATTGTAATTGAAAACCCTTCAATCTTTTATTCTCAAGTGACGACAGTTACTCTACAACTCTTTTTTATTTCAATTGTGAAGTATAGGTAAATGATACTTTATTTTATGATACATGGCCTAAAACTGTCTATTTAATGATGCAAAGAAAGTGAAATTTCAAAAAAGGCTATTTGGAAAAGTAAACTTTGAAATATGGACCAGCTTGAAATGATATTGGCTCTGTAAATTTTGATATGTTACTCTAACAATTCGGTAAACTGATGATAATGAGATTATAATAGTGTTGTTGAAAAAAAATTAAAAAAAAAAGCAGGTAAATTCTAACAAGAGTATACCTACCTACAGTTTGTTACAACACAGACAATTAAACAATATTTATAAATAATTATGATGATAATAATATATAAAATGTGTAACAAAAGTTGCTTCTCGCTTCTTGAAAGATACCTAAGCAGTATTTTTTAAATGCACATGCTCAATCAATCACAATATTTCTTAATATAAATATGATCTCATAACATGATTTTGACCGAGCATTATTATGCTCTGTGAAAAAATCTTAAAAAAATTTATCCTCGGAATCCGATTTTCGATTAAATTATCCGGTTATTTGGATGGCCAATAGAAACTTGGTTTTATGAACGAACCAATTAATTTAGTTAATTGATTACTGGACTTTGACCAGATGGTTTTTAATGAGTGTCAATGTCGTTCACAGGTCTAAATTATGACAATAATGTAGTATGGGGTATTAAAAAACTATATAATTTAAAATACTTAGTAAAATAGTGTAAATAAATAAGGATGAGTAATTAATTAGTAAAGTATATCTATATACCTACAGTGTGTCTGCTTATATAAGTCTGCATTTTTTGACAAACCTCGTATACGATTGAAAAAAATTAATATCTGATGGTTGCATTTTATGTTTCAGGCCATGCAGCACTTTTTATAAATAATAAATTTTGTTCGTAAAATTAATAAAATAAAAAAGTTTCCATATGGTGCGAACTTAAGCAGACACACTGTATCTATATAAAAGTATCTAGTAATAAAATTTACTATTCATTTTGATAAATTTAAATTGTGTTTAATAAAATGTTTATTTGTGAATGGAAAACTGTTTTTTTTTGGGATATTTATTAAAATATCAATGTCTTTGGCGGTTTACTTGTAACGTTGCTAGAATTAAACAGTTCACTTTTAACTATTTCTTAACTTCTGGTTAATCGTAGAACCATTATTGTATAGATATACTTAATATTGGTTTTTAACATTGAAAAACAAAAAATAAAACTATATAGATTTTTCTTTCAGATGCTCATGTTCAGAAAAAAAATTCAAATATGTTGGTAAAGAGACTTATTTCGTTGAGTGCATTTTTTCTTTCATTCTATTTATATCTCATCCATTACAGTTTGCAATAAATGATTTTAATAATGAAGGTAGAAGGTATATAAGGGCGATCAGAATTTTTTTTCTCCTTTCTGCATTTACAATATTTATATATTTATTTATATTGTATGTTTTAAATATTCTTATATATTATTAACATTTTGTTTGAATCCAGAACCAGAAGCTAAAATTAGGGAAAAAAGAGACAAACTAACTTCTATTCACCGTATCTTTGGATCAATTTAACAGAGGTATTGCTTACAAAAAAATTATGATTTTTATTATAGTTTCTTTATTAGATAAATAATAAATAGGTACAATCGTTTAATTTATATTTAAATATCAATGAAATACGATTATAATTAATAATAGGAAAGTCAACTTTAGATTTCACAAATTTAAACTTTGTAGGTAAATAATTCAGTTTGTATAAAGTATAATGTTGTGTAGGTACCACCAATTTTTATTTCTTTTTCAAATCGAATAATGTGTGATGTGTGACTGACTATATTTGGATTTACAATTAGACTTTAAATTAGTTTACAACTATGTCATAAAAGATATATAAAACAATTTTTGACTTTTTAATTATGCGGTATAAAATACCTTTTGACAATAATTATAAAAAGGAAATTCTTTTGAATGTTGAGTAAAGATAATAATAAATATATATAGTTATTAAGGTTCATTTATGTAGCTCATAGTAGGTAGTTCATTTTTTTGAATGCTCTTACTTCTAGATAATAAAACGACTTTTTTATTATATTAAAGTATTTAATTTAAATTAATTAAAATTATGTTAGCACTGTGAAAAAAACGGTGTCAAATGTGAAATTTTAAGTAAATTGTATAATAGTATAATATTAAATTATGCAAACCTCAAAAACATAGCAAAAAAGAGGGAGCTACAGGGTTTCCTATTATTTTTTAAACAAGAAGACAAAATATATGTAGGTACCTAAAAACAAAATTTTCAAGAAATCCCGTTTAAAAAAGAATCTATCTGCCTCAGATTTGTGTAGTAGATTCAAATACCAATCCCTTGGGAATGAAAATCCCATTTGATCCAACAAGGAATGGAATCCAAAGCTATTACCATTATTCAAAATAAAAATTATTTTGTCCAAGTCATGGTCCAATCCCTAGAGTGTATACCTGACAATCATTAATCATACAAATACATAAAAGTAAGATGTTTTTGACATTCAAAATGTGCACCAAAAATGATTAATATTTCATAGGTTCGTTCTATTGTAATCTCTTAATGATCTACAAGAATAGGTAAAAAAAAAATATAAGTAAATTTCCCCATTCTAAGCATGGACATACCTTAAATAGTAAAATTTTAATCTTTATCCAAACTCGACACAAAACAACTCAAAAATATCCGTTCAAATCACAAATGTATTTCACTATAAAGTCAGTCACCACCAAATTCACTCAGAACGTATATCTAATAGCTAATAGCACGGAGCACATTGGATACACAGGTACTTGGATTCGACTGAACTTTTACTCTGCGTGAAATATCTGAAAACTAGCAAAGCCAATCAGAATAAAGGCAGCAGAGCAGTCCAAGCTAATATGGCTGCCACTCAGACAATAGGGGGCCAGAGAAGGGAAATAGACTACAGTCTGGGGGCTGAAACGCTGCGAGGGGCTGATTTATAATGTTTGGTTTCACTTGTAGAACTCCAACTCTCCATGCAACATTATTTGATACCATAATGATTTTGAAACATCAATTTATAATATATATTAGTTTTTTTTTTGTCTTTTCGGTTATCTTCATATAATTGACTCAAAACAATGGTGTGTAGGGCTTTTTAAAAAATTCCGTTTCATTCTAAAATGTACAAGTCATCTAGTAGGTAACACCAGACAAAGGATTCTGCTAAATATACCATGTTAAAAATGAATATTGATTATCTTTAAGAAAATCTAAAATAATTTGTAACATTTTTTCGAGGTTTAGTAAAAAACTTATAGTAATTTTTTAATGTAAGTAGGTGTAAATAAGTTAAATACCTACTCAAAAAATGTAATCGTCATTACTGGCTTGGTTAATTTTAATAAAAAAAAATCATTCTTCTCCGAACGTATAGGTACCTACTTGTTGAGGAAAAACGTAATTTTGTTTAATTTTCTCATGAATATATTCATTCTTCCATATGAAAAATAACTTGTGTAAATAATTTCGAAACTGTCGAATCATAGATACTAGCAGTACCTATGTAAGTAATTTTAAGTTTTAATAAGTTTAAATTTTTTTTTAATTCTCTTTTACTAGATCTGATGCTGTTTACGCGTATCTATATAACTTTTTGTGTCTTTGTTCCCATCAGGTAAAAAATGTTATAGTTACATAAATGACACTTCATGCATTGTAACGTTTTTTTGCAATCGCGAAAAAACAGATTTTAGCGGTTATTCCCGTTAAATAGACATCTAAAGGTCTACTGAGGTTTGCTTCGTCGTTACTTTGCAACTAATTCCAAATTCCAACGAAGGGGTAGTTGAAGGCAGAATCGATTCTCAAGAATATCGATAAACATAAATAGCCCCATAGTACCTATAATACCTACTTAAAAAAATTATTTAGTTCAAAATTAAAAAAATTTATATTACAAATTATTAATACCTATAGTCAATCACACACAATTTATTTTATATAAAAAAGTTTTTACTTTTTTTATAGCATCCCTTGAAAATATTGTGAAATTAAATTAGATATATCTCGTTTAAGCCGTCCATATTAAATCTATATATATTTGGTACAATTAAATCAATATTATTAGTTTCCGCTATTATTTCCAAAACATATTGATTTACTAGTAACTCAGGTTCATTATTTTGACAAGCTATGTTGCATGAAGCACAGCACGAGCCCGTACAGGAATTTTGAACCAACGGGATATTCGAACCCGCAGGCGTTTTGGGCCAGCAGGAATTGTGAACCGCATCAGGATATTAGAATCAGCAGTAATTTTGAACCAAGAGAATATTCGAGCTCTCTGGAATTTTCAGCCACAGAGCAGGATATTTGAGTCAGTAGAAATTTTGGACCAACGGGATATTTAAGTTCGCAGGAATTTTTAACCAGCAGGATATTATTATTATTAGAGCCGGCTAGAATTTCAGACCAACAGAACAGGGCATTTTTAGGTTATGGATCAAGTTATTTTTATGTTTACAGGTAACAACTTTGTTAGAATTGTTGTATATTGTTAAAAATAGGTAAGTAAGTATGCAACAATGTACAAAAAATAGCTCTAGAACTTCCTCCTGCGTTCATAGGAGTTCTTCCTATCCTGCATTTCTATTAGGAGTTTCTCCTGCATTCCTATAAGACTCCCAATGAGTTTAGTGGTTTTATAGGAGTTTCTAGTAGATACATCCCGTCCATAGATGCTGGGTACCTTTTTTTGGTTGTGTTATATATTTGGCACAATTAATTGATTAATTGGAAATAAAGTATTAGATATTTACAATCTTCTAAAATCTCATTTTGTTACGGTACCTATAATTAACTCATTTTGTATGAAAACCAATGTATTTCCATTAAGAAAAGCTTTCCATTTCCATTAACTCGTGCACTGTCTTGAAAATACCATCCCTATTCTTGATGCCCCGAGATGGAACGAGAAAAATGAAATAGAACTAACGCATTCCTCATCGTTCTTGCATGGGGTTCATACTGATGAGGATACATTTAAATTGAAATTCAGCCCTTCTCCCCTTATACAGTGACGCACTAAAAAAATGTTAATGAAGGTAGACGTTTTGGTAAAACAAATATTTCCGCGAGTCACCATCACCACCAACTAGAGATATTTTGTTTAATTTATATTTAATAAATTATCTTTATATAACTTTAAATCACTTGAAATCTATGTGTAGGTAGGTAGTTACCTAAAAAAATAATTAATTACTTAAACATATCTATAGATTAAGTCTGGCAAACATATTTTTTTGATATTGATAATTTTCTATGACATTTTACATCGATGAGTTTGATCATTACACAAATCAAATCATTTGATATAAAATATAAAGTCATATTAAGTGTTGTATCCTAAGGAAATAAAAATATATATAATGAAATAAAAAAAAACAATTTTTAAATTAATAATTTATAGTTTTCGTATATGCAGAGCTTTTTAGTACAAAGCCAATTCTGAAAAAACCAATATTTTACTGAAAGTTACATCCTTGTGCGATGTTCATCTTGATTGATTTGACATAGCGCAGGGATTATTTAGAGATATTAAAAAATTTACAGTTCAACTCGACGACGATACTTAAATAATGTGGTTTTTTTATTGGAGATGGAAGTCTCTTTTTATAATATATCATATTGCGCACGCAATAAGGTGTGTTAATGTAATAAATAGAAATAGGGGACTGCTTAAAACAGAAAAAAAATGTTGGGATTATAATTGTTTTTTACTATTTTAATTTATAATATGTGTGTTTACAAGAAATAACAAAATTATCGATTAGTTCGGTGAAAATAATAGAAATTCAGTGAGCCGGCGCCGTTTCCGAGATAATTAAAAAAAATTTTTTTTGGCCCTTCAATATTATTTTATTTCTTAATCAATTTTATTTTTCTTCGACATAATTTGGATCGTAGCAGCGGATAGATAATGTGATCGTTAATAAAGAATTACATGAAATTAAATTAAATTATTAAGTAAGCCACACAACAGCTGCTTCATCCAAGAAGTTGTTTTCTACCAGACTATACTACGTCGTGACTTAGCAACTTAACTTCAGTAGGTATGTTTCTTTTGCTTTGTAACAAAAAAAAAAACCTCATCGCAGAGTTTTTAGGTATTTTTACACCTCATATATAATATAATATATTTAATATACGGACTCTTTTTAGTTCTCGCTTCAAAATTTTAACTGTGCACAAAGATGCGGGGTGTTAAACTGTTAAAGTTAATATGAAGCAAAACTGAGAACTGAGACATTATTCTAAGTTCAGACAAAGCTGGTGTAGGTGCAAGGAAATATGCATGCAATTTTTTGGGGTTTAACAAGTGAACAACTATCAAATGGATGATGAAACAGATTTAATGGAAAAATGAAAACTTTACTGTTTTCCAAAATTTTAAATGGTTATATTGAGTATCTGAAATATTATACTATTGTAGATAGGCTTAACCCAATTTACATAATTTCCCTATCTATAAGAAGATATCTTTAATAGCATTATTCACATAGCCGTAAACTAAATTAGTTAAAATATGACAAAACACTTGATGATGCTAAAGAATAAAAAAAAAATCAAAGCGTGAGAAACGAAGAAATGGGTAGGTACACAAGTTAAATAAATAAATAAATGTAAACATAAAATAAAATACTAAAGGTGAAATTTTTTGATCAATAAAAATTCCAAAAAAGGTTATTGGGAGTAAATAAACTACACAAAAGAGATGTGAAAATAAAATACATTAAGATCACACAATCTTCCAAAATCGACCGACAATTTTTACCAAATTGTCAGTACGTGCAACCGACGTCTGGACCCCAACAACTACTCCTGCAGGTATTGAATTACGTGAATGCAGACGCCGTTTTGGAACCCGAATAATCGAGACTTATATACCCAAAACTTTTGATTTTGTTATTAAAGGAGCCTGTCATTCCTATAACGGTTTCGGCATTATTGTGCCTCGTCAGTAGGAAGTAGACTAGCTCGAATTTCTATCTCTAAAGAAATTCTGAAGATCGCTTTGAACCCACCAACTGTTAGTACAAACGGTTAAGTCGAGAAAGAGGAGATGAGTGCAACGCCATCTTCACTTTAATAACAAAATCAGAATTTGCAAAATTATAGAACTACTAAAGGTGTCTGCATTCACGTAATTCAATACCTGTTGGGGCATATTGTCCAAGGAGTAGTTTTGTAGGTTAGGTACTGACAATTTAAAAATTGTCGCTCGATTTTGGTATTTTATTTTTACATCTCTTTTGTGTAGTTTATAAAATAAAAGTTAAAATAGGTAAATTAAAAACAATAGAAACTGTTTGTTTTAAAATTGTATTGTATTGTATTGTAGCAATATCTATAGGTACTTATGTAGATATATCTAAATTTATTTTGCGATGTTTGTTCCATTGATCATAATAAAATAAATTAACTATTTTTAATGATTATCCAATAAGGTTATAAAGAATTAAAAATGTTGGTATCTTTGATATCAATGGAAAAAGTTATTAGACCGACCTGACCCGACCGAAGGAAGGCATTCCATCGCATCGGTATATTTTCATAAGTATCTTATTCAGAGATCTCCCCACAATGTACAATGTAAATTTAGATGGGTCTAACCTGTCTTGAGTGCTCAACAATAACACCTTTTCTTTATTCAAGAGCTGAGTTAATCCAGTGAAGAGAGGATGGTAGGTACAGAACAAAGATATTCTCAGTTATGCACTTGATGTCTTCGAATTTTGAAGATCCACCACCAACTTTTTTAAACAAATAATTAGTTGAATATTCAATTCAAGACTTTTAGAATTTGTAATGACAGAAAAAGATCTTAAGTGGGTGATGTGCGTGACAACTTTATTAAGGGTGCTTCCTTTTCTTGTTGACATTGACGTTGACGTTGACGGACACACTTTTTTTTTGGGGGTTCGGAATTATTATTATTATGTTGATTTTTGTTTAAGTACAGGAAGTTCCAGGTCGAGCTAAGGCGGATCGTTGAAATAACATGTTATGAATGTGGTAAAAATAGCGCTATAGATAATAAAATTTCAATTTAAATCTCGGTACCTACCTATACGATGAGGGAAAGGGTAGGTATAGGTAGTTATTCTTTTTTATTGATGCTGATAGTGGCTTGCTCGTTTATACAATTTTCATCCTGATGCGGATATAATAAAACCTCGCTCTTTTAAAAAAAGTTCATTAACAAAAAGATACTCTCTATTTCTATTAGGTATATTGGTACCTATAGCAATAGAATCTATTATTAGAACTACAGGGGGTATAACTTTGCCGAGTGTTCCAAGGAAAAGTTCTTAGTACAAGTTTAATTGAAAAAAGAATAGAATAAGAAACACAATCCAAGTGACAATAAATGAAATTTAATGTGGATTTAGAAGTGCGAGAAGTCGGTAAGATTAAAAATAAAGATAACTAGGTATATCTATTATCTATCTAGGGACATGCGTGTCTCATAAAGCTGGAAAAGGCGTTTGACGAATAAGAAGAGAAAATATCTATATGATGGATAATACATTTATAATATTAACTCATTAGGTATAATTCCATGGATTCCAAATTATAGGTATCTTTTATTTTTCTATGGAATACAAGATTGTAAGAAGATCAAGAAAATACTTCGTTTTTAAAAAGCTAATAAAATACGCTGGAGGTCCTTTGAACGTTTCCTATTTAAATATTTTTTTATTAAAACCGCAAACAAACAAACGAAACTATTACAACTATTATTTATTATATAATTATTATCTATAATATTAGATATTATTCGTAGGTACTAATATATAACAACGATAGTTAAATAATCTAAATACCTACAAACCATGCAAAGGACAAGTAGGTAAGTGTTAAAATGCGTATTTGAACAGATACCTAGATAGAATATCTATGGGTAAGGTCGAGGTGAAGAAAACAACAGTCATTCCTGTCTGCACAAAGTCTGGTGAGGTGTCCTCGGAAACGTAAAAATGAAAAATGGCTGGTCAGCCACATCCACTGAATGATTTATATGATATTTCTATCGTTTACTCTATCATCATGATCCCTAGAAAAGTCATACTATATAACTTGCAGGAGATTCCGTTCTTGCGTTTACGTTTTATAAAAGATTTTTTTTTTTTTTTTTTCTTCATGCAGTGGTGTCTCTAGAGGTGTCGAGTAAGTGAAAATTAAATTGTTTTAAATTTATCTATATGACCAAGTTGTAATAATTAAGTTTATTTCTAATAAAAATTTATTTATAACGAATTCTTAATTAATCTCACCAAAATAAATAGAAGATTTTAAGTAGGTATATCTATAAGTACTATCGATAAAAGTTGATTTATAAAAATACAACAAAAAAATAGCTAATTACCTATATACCTACCTAATAAGTAGTAGGTTGGTAACTAATACCCCTAGTATATGATTTCTAAAAATATGGTAGGTAGGTACTATATATCTAGATACTACAACATATTGCTGTACCTACGAATCCCCCTCGCTTACGGGTTGTAACTCCTCTTGGAATAAGGGTTTTTTAATGAAACAGATTTCGAAAGATACCTAAGCTTGAGAAAAAAGTGGACCAGTTTGTTCAAACTCTGATGTGACCATCAATTGTTAACAGTTAAGAAATTATAGTTGCTAAATCGAATCACACTACTCGCTCTTTTCCGGCACAGAAAATTTTGGACAATCAATTTTGACAATTTTAAAAAAGAACAGCACTTTATTACCCTCAGGTAAACTATTGGACCCGTCGTAGATATATCAATTCAGCACTTAATGACTTAATACTTATCCCTTTAATTCTTGTTAATTTGAATTTATAAGTAATGCCTGTAAAAGGAAAGCAGTCAATGATATTTGCGAACGGCCATCAAAAATTCTTCATACGGAAATTTCGATAGCACAATATAAAAGAAAATTTAACAACGACAGATTTGAAGTAGATATATCTATTCGAACCTGTATGAGCCGCAACAGATTAAAGATGAATGCAACCGCCGCAATATCAAAAAGCTTGCAAGAAGTACATGATGCTCTAAATAAAATGGATTTGGTGACAGATAGATTACTGAAATGTATGTCCTCTTTTTAGATATTTATTGATATTGTCAAACATCTTAATATTTATTTAAATCCACAAAAGGTTGTAATATATTTTGAAAAAGCCATAGACAACGCTGTTAACGTTATTTGGCCGAAAACAAACGTTTTTGGCTGTCGATTCCAATTTTGGAACAAAGCTGTTATCGAAAAATTCAAAATGTTGGCTTAGTAAACCAATATAAAACTAATTTTCCCAACTCTTCAAATTCATATCTTTGTAAAAACACTTATTGAATTTCAGTGTTTAGTATAGATACATTAAAATACAAAGTATTAATACTCCTGTCATGATAATAACAAAAAAAATTAGAGAGGCATTAAAACTCACAAATAAAAAAATATTAGAATTAAATAATTACAGAATTTTAAGTTTATATTTTTATATTGATATTTATTTTGTATTTACTTAATGTTATGTGAATCAAAATTTTATTTAATTTCCTTCAAAATATTTATAAAAAAACATTAGTTGCCAATGTACCTACTCTTACAAATAAAATGAATTTTAACTAACGTATCGTATCTACTTTTCTTATTAGGAATAAAGGATTAAAAAGATTTATTAATCCAGGTAAAAGTGCACAGTTGATGTATCTACTTTTATTGCCTTCAAGGGACGGTGCTCAGTTGAAGTCTACCCTTAAAAAATGCGATTAGTTTTTTCGAGGAAAGTGAATTGGCATGGGCATACATATATCTACCTAAGCGCGATTCGATAGGTTTAAGAACAAAAAAATCTCGATTTTAACAACAATAGGTACGTTGGTTACCAACTATGTTGAACAAACCTACCTAATTTAAAATATAAAATGGAGTTGAAAGAAAGAGGAAAAAAATAAAATATCCACCTAGGCCACCTAGACATATGTGCATATGAATACACAACAATTAACGCGATTGCTCTTTCTTGGCATCACAATAATCCCTTTATTTATTTATCGGTTCGTAGGTATTTATTGCTATTTTAGTTTGGATTTCCCACTTTACTTTTAACAGCTCAAGTTTTAAAATATGTAGCATTTTTAAATTACCTACTTTAAGTGGAGAATTGTTATTAAATAAATAAAAATAATAATCCCTGCTATTTTTTTCTTCAAAAAACCTACCGCCTATTGGTTTAATATTATGTTCTATAAATAGATAAAGGCGTTGTAGACAAGACAATTAATATTTTTGAATAATTTTAGAATGATAAACATTTTCACTCACCAGTTTCCGTGTCGATCGTATAATCAAATCCAGACCAAGGATCTTCATCTTTTTCTTGCTTCAAAGAAGAAAAAAAAACAAGTCAGAAGCATTAAAAAAATGAATTTTTTTATAATTAAAAAAAGTTTTTGGAAATATAAAAACAATAATAGTTATTCCCTCAATAGGTACTCTTCCAAAATGATTTAAAATAGAACCTACCTACCTACCTATAGGTAAGTACGGTTTATTTTAGTTGTTCAAAAAATACAAATACTGGGTTCGAATGTTTTAAATAAAAATACAAACCTTGATTCCATCCTCATTGATGGACTGAAGGGTTTTCAACTTTTCGATATCATCGTCTTTGGAGTTGATAGAAGTCGTTGGGTCATCAGGTTCGACTTTAATGTCTTCCTTTTCAGGTTTGATGTTGTCAACAGTGAAACCAAGATCGACATCTTGTTTCCAAAGCACTTCAATCAGATCCATATCCTTAAAAAAATCGTACTAAATAATAAAAGTAGGCAGAGGTAGTTAGGTAGGTATCTTTTATTGACTTATCTAGGTACCTACCTATAGATACACAAGATTGATATATTTAAAAATCAATAGATGTAAGCGCTTTCGGCCACAGGAGACAGTGATACAAAACAATAAAGTTGAAAATTTGCATTAATACAGAATATTTTAACCGTATAGGTTCAGTGGCTTAAAATATCTATTAATATTTAACTAAATTTAATATTACCTATCTCTAATAAGAGAATGTACTTAAAAACACTTGAAAATTAGTGCAGATAGGTTTTTTGGGATAAAATATATAAGTATTTCATATTTTTTATGAATTATCAGATCCGACGAAGAGGTCGCCCATCAGAAAGAAAGTCACCTAAAACTTTTTATGCGTGGTTTTTCAAATTTTTTTAATATCTATCATCATTTCATTCATTTTGTTATTATTTTGTTGCCTTTTATGTGCAGGCCTAGATATTGAAATATGTTGACTTGCTCAATTTGCATATTTTCTATTTTGACTTTTCTCAGGACGCATGCTATTATCTATATTTATGTAGATATATATAAACTATATACAGATTTCAATTTTCTATAAGTTATTTTATTGCATTCATAGTGATGGTTTGCTAATCTAAATACTCTTCACTGTTCAAAATAATTAGTGATTTTTCGTTAAATTACGGTTGTAACATATTTAAACCGTAATTTAACGTAATTTTATTATATCTATCAATTGTATTTCTAGATAAGCTTGCCGAAAAATTACATATATACGTATATCTAGTCGTAAAATTCCCATAACCAAGATAGTACACGCTCAATCAAGTAAAATTAACAGATTTACCGAAAAATTGCGATACTTTATGTGTAATATTCCACAATTATTAATTTAGTTAGTGATTTTTACCTGTTTCATCCTAATAATACATAATACGGTAGGATATTTAACTAAAAATACACTATTTTATTAAAATATCGTTAAATACAACGTATTTTATTTTATAACGTAAAAATACGTTAAAAATTATGTTTTTTTTAGACAAGTTTAATGTAATTTTCACCCTATTTTTTTAGTCTTCTTTAGAAAAGAAACAGATACAAATGGATATCTAAATTTTTATTAAAACCACTCATAATACCTATTTATATGTATCAAAACTCTTTTCGCGGCAGAGCAAAAAAAAGTGGTTCATCAAATAACAATATTTTAAATAATGTATTAATTATCACTTGTTAAATCTGTTTTAATTAATAAGAATAACTACCCAAGTAAGTAGGTATATATATATATATATATATATATATATATATATATATATATATATATATATATATATATATGTTTATACACCGTGAACTTAAAAGAGATATTAAAAGTAAAGAGGAAAATTCAAATCTCCCATTGATGCCTTCTCCGGACTGCAGTCCCTGCTAGACCATAAGTTAATCTGCGACAATCCGGCACTGGACACACTTGCATGTTGGTAGTAGTAGAAGTAGTGGTAGTAGAAGTAGTAGTAGTAGTATAGTAGTGGTAGTAGCAGTAGTATTAGTAATAGTAGTATCTTTCAAAGAAGCATGCGTCTTTGAGACCATTTTCATTTAATTTCTTATGAAATTTAACGTATCTATATTAACCCAAAAACATTGTTCAACTATTCTGAGAATATGGATGATTTGAGTCCATTCAAAATTTGTAGTTTTCTATGTAATTTTTCCTGAAAACTGATGTTTTATTCGCGGCATGTTTTCTGATGAAAATAGAATAGTTATTTATGTACCAAGGGTATAAATAGATGTTTATGCCCTGATGGGAGCGACGAATAACTTTATGGCCTGCGCGGGTATTAAGTACACCATTATGTAGGTAGTTGGTAACTAAGCAATAAAAACACAATAATGAACTAGTAAGTATGAAATAAATTATTATAATAAAAACGAATTTCTTTGGAAACAAACAGAAATTAATTTATCCCAAAAAAAGTTACGCTTTTATAAACTATTAGATAAATCTATTTAAGACAATTTGAAAAGAATTAGAGTATTTTCGTATGTCGATGTTAAGTTGAAAACGGAAAGTTAATTAAATGCATTATAAACATAGAGAGTAAAGGCAAATCGTAGCAACGAATAATTAAATTTGAAAAGTTCAAAGCTCGAATACGAGTTGCCGGTCGCCGGCACAACCATAAAAAGCAGACACTCGTGCATTAGTCGGATTGGGAGGAGCGACAAAGACAATGGGTAGAGGCAAGAGATAGAGATCCAAACAGGAGGGAGGCAAAGGGGAGTAGAGGCAGAGCATATAACGCGATCGAGGACCACTCCTAAACTCCCGCTAAGTGGTCCGTGGTTCGCCATCTTGTTTACCAGCGGGATAGTCGAGCCTCGAAGTCGTGTTATATTCATGCCACTCTTGGTCCGTCGGTTTTTTACTATAAGCCGGGTCGTGATTAAATGCAGTGGCGTACTTCATTTTTTTTTATACAATCCCCACCTATTTACTAGAATCGATTTTATTTCATTATTCTGTTAATAACTATGGATTAATAAATATAGATTTTCTTATATAGACATTTAATAATTTGGTCAGTTTAAAAATTACACTTTTACACTTGAAACGCTTGAGAGCCATAACGTTCTATATGTGTGTGGATCAAATCTCCTTCTTTTTCTAATACTTAGTAAAATTAAGGATTCTTTATATCTTTCTAATTTCTCATTGAAATCTACTTGAGGTTTTCCAGATCTTTTCTTCGAATCGACAACATTTTTCATAAAAATGATTATTTATATCTATCATATTTTCTAATCAAAACTACTAAAAAGTTTCGTCATGTGACGCCCCTTGTGACAAATTGTAAAATGATAAATAAATAAAATAATATATTCCTTGCCAAAAGTTATGTTTCTGTGTCAATTTTTATAACGAATTAAGAATATGTTAAATTTCTCTTTTTTTCGTCTTTTTCAAGAAAATAAGTGGTTTTATGCAGACGAAAAAAGAGAAATTGAACTAGCAAACCACTATGAGCTTCCGAAATGAATTAAGAATATGTTAGGAAAAAAATATTATTACACCCTATATCATTTTTCAGAGCAACATATTAAGGCATAGATATATTTGGTCCAATATTCATATTTATTTGCTCCAAATAACCTGCGCCTACCCTATGTCGCAATAGTTACGATTCACCCTGTATAAACTTTAACAATTAACAAAGTAGATAGGTATTATTAGAAAAATCAAAGCATTTTTCAAATATAGATATTTGTAGATACCTAATACTTATCAGAATATAATTAGAAACAAATTTTAATGGATTTACTTTAATTCAATTACAATAATATAATCAATTCTAACAAGTAGTTAAAAGTGAAGAATTTTTAGATAAACGAATTATACCTAACTAACCGATAGCTTTTATTGAGAATCAATCATCTGAGAATAGAGAATGTTTGATTTATATATAATAATTCCATATCTTTATGAGCATAGTTAAAATATATATATATATATATATATATATATATATATATATATATATATATATATATATATATATATATATATATATATATATATATATATATATATATATATATATATAAGTTTCGTAAGTAATCAACCAAGTTTTAGCTGAATAGATTCATCAGGAATAAGAATGGAAATGTGTTCTAGTGGACCGGACCTCATATAAATTCGATCGAACTTCCTATTTTTTTAAGATAGTAAAAAAGTTTATAAAGCTTTTTTATTGAAGGCCAAATATCGCTTAACATAACGTATCCAATTTTCTTCAACTATTTTTTTTAAATACGGACCTGTACTTTTTATTTCATTTTTTAAATCCCCGTTTTTTTCTCTACCCAACCATGTAGAATACCTACTTAATTTTTTTATTAGGTTCTTACAATGAACTGCACTTTAGGAATTTTTCTAAGTACAAACCTGTTCAGTTTTATTTATAAATATTTTCAGTGAAAATGGAATAGGACCGTACTTAGCATAATTCAGTTCAGTTCAGTACAGTTTATTGTCAAAACCTAATAAAAATATTAAGTGTTCTATATGGTTGGATACCTAGAGAAAAAAATGAGGATTTCAAAAATGAAATAAAACGTACAGGTCCGTATTTAAAAAAAATTAGTTAAGGGTAGCCCTTCAAAGACGAAACGTTGTTTTAAAAAACTGGATACGCTATGTTAAGTTGTATTTGTCCTTCAATAAAAAAGCATTATAACTTTTCTATCTTTCAAAACTAAGGTGTTAATTAAATAAAACGAAAATCGTCCCCAAATATCTCAGAAACCGCACCTGATATTTTAATTTTGAAAAAACCAATCAATTTGTCTTGAAAATAAGCATCTTTTTTCCCATTTAATCAACTTTGTATCTATATAACGGTTTCCGAAATCCCAATAGTGTTCAATTAAATTTGCGCCATGCACCCTGTAGATATATATAAGTTGTTTTTTTATTTTATTTCGGTTTGGTCCGCTAGAACACGCAGATTGTAATGTTTAAATTCTATCGTGATCTAGCGATCTATAGGTCATGAAATATGAAGATATACCTTACCAAATATGTTTTAGTAAAATGGTGCTGTGAAAAAATGTACACGGTATCAATCAATAGTGTTTTCGTTAAAATTTTTATTCCATAATTATTCTATTGAGAAACTTTTATTTCCAGATTAAATCAGGTTGTGATAATACGACGTAGATTAATAATAACCTAAGATGATTTTTTTAAATTGGAATTTAAATTTGGCTTAAGTTTAAAACTCGAGATGAAACTATTTATCCAAAATCATATTGTATATCATAGTAACCGTTTCCGGCTTTCTTCAAGAAAATATTCCAAGCAAACCTTTATATATATATATATATATAGATATATTTTTTTTTTTGAGAATTCGGTGCTGTTGTCACCGCCACTGATTCAATTTCCATAGTAGGTAGATATATTGTTAATTATAATACAAAAGAGGTGTTGTTTTGTTTTGCCTTATCTCGTTTCATTAGTCGTCTATTAACTTTTCGTATCAGTGTAACTATAATTAATCAAAAAAGAAAAAATCCTGTGTAGGTACTTTTTTCATTATTAGCCATCAGGTAATTTATTTTTCTGAGTTTCATTTTCTATCGGATTTGAATAATAATTACCTATATCTACACAAGAAAACAATTTTTCATTAATGATTTTTCTATAGGTAGTAAAAATTCGTACATTACGCCTTCAAAATAATAATAATTATTACTATAAATATACAAACTGGACGCAACAATTAGTATCAATTATTATTATTATTATTATTATTAATATTATTTGGTATATTATTTTAAAATTATATATGTAGGGTCATTATTGTAATGTTGCAGGTTTCCAATTACCTTACCAATTTTCCATGTAATCCCCTTTAGAAATTTTAATTTCTTTGCACCATTATAGGTACAGATAAATAATTTGAGGCCTGTTGAAATGTGGTGGTGACACTTGCCCTAGTTTGATTAAATTAAGTATCGGTCGGTGGTCTGTTTTTTAAAATAGACTGTTTTATGTTAAAATTGAACATAACAGTATTTTCACAAACATTTATAATAGGTTTTACTTCAGATACCTACATAATTTTGTAAGTGCTTTATTAATAAATTTTTATCTATAAAGATACCTACACTTAGGTAGGTATATATGTATTCCTTACAACTTTAAAAGATTTAATTTTAAATATAAATCCTAATCTTTAAGTCAATTTCATGATATACCTACATAGATACCAACAACCAACAAGTATAGATATTTTGATTCACTATAATACTATAAAAATTAAGTCGTAATACAGCATTTTTATAGTAGGTACCTACTGATTGTGAATATGGTTCCATTCTAAGAATATAATTTTCAGTATAAAAATAATGGTTTTGCTTATAATTCCGTTAATATTAACTAGCAAACGGTCGTTTTAATTAATTTTCAAGAGAAGGTCATTTATTTCATAAAAACATTACAGATATTTTAAAAATTGTGTAACATCGTAATGATTTATCTTTGATGGGCAATTATCTAAGTTCCTTTCCCTGGCAACATGAGGGATATTTCTTCTTTCAGTCGCAAGGAGTCTGGCTACCTTGGCCGCTCGGAAAATGGGGTTTTTTTTTCTAAATTCATAAACTCTGAAGTGTAAATGATTTTTATTTATTTTTTTTTACACAATGTAGATCATAGTTTGACGAATGTCTGACATATTTTTTAATGAAAAATATTAAAAAATGGCGTCGCTGTATATATTTCACCGGAGGTCCTCCGCACGAGGGGGGAGGGATGTGGCGTCATCGATTGCTCCGTTCATTTGCATCTGAAAACAAAAAAAAATATTGGCTTAATTTTGGATAGTGCGTAGTTATGATACTTATATGACGTAGCGATTCTTTTTTCGACTATTTGAAAAATTGTGGTGAGCCGCAAAAAAAAAGTTCATTTTTCATCTAAGTTTTACGACAAAAAACGTCAATAAATAAAAAACTAATCAAGTAATATCTAGCAAAAATCCTACGTCACATCATAACTACACTATCCAAAATTAAGTTCACATTTTTTTTTTGTTTTCGGATGCAAATGAACGGAGCAATCGATAACATCAGTCATTCGTCAAACTATGATCTACATTGTGTAAAAATAAAATAAAAATCATTTACACTTCAGAGTTTATGAACATACAACAAAAAAAAACTCACACCCCTTAAGAGAGCTAGCCGGCCGGCCAGTAGTACCTAAACGGCACACATAGGGCGCTTTCACACTTGGCGACACGACAACGACACGACATGGAGTAGGGATGAATTTACATTGAAATCGATGTAGTGGCTCCGTCGATTTCAATGTAAATTCATCCCTACTCCATATCGTGTCGATGTCGTGTCGCCAAATGTGAAAGCGCCCATAGAATTCTGCGCCATTTATTTGAGCTTTTGCTTTCAACAAATCCCAATCGAATCACGCCGGTTATTGATCTAACAATACAGAAAAAAGAAAGAAAGAGAAGACTATTAAGAACTATCATTTATCATGTATATACAGTGTGTCGCGCTTAATATTTTCCTTATTTGAAAGAATACCTACACATTTGAATTTTTGCATAGTCATACTGGGCGATGGGCCACATTTTTTACGATAATCAACTAAAATCTGAACTTTAAACGCAGCCTACTACGAATTGACAAATAATGGGGGCGATTCTCGATATTTTGCTTCGCGTTAGAGATTCGCATTTTTAATTTTTTCATTATTTTGGTCTATACACAAAATTTGATAATTAGTGTGCCTTGGAAAGTAATAATTTGATAGAAATGTTAAATGTCAGTCAAATTAATATTTATTGCGTTAATTTTTAGTTATAGAGTTAGTGATCACAAAATTATCAGTCAGTTTTGAGTTTTTTACATTAAGTTTTAGTTAGTTAGATTAAATGTCGGTTTTGAATTTAAAGTTCAGATTTTAGCTGATTATCTTAAAATATGTGACCCATCACCCTGTATGACTGAGCAAAAATTTAAATCTGTACTCCTTCAAATAACGAAAATATGGAGGTGTCTTCATATCTTAAGTGGGACACACTGTAGATACATGATGCACAACTTATTATATGAAAAGCTATTAAGATTTCACTTGGTTTTATTAGGTACTCTTATAGGTGTGTAGGTAGGTATGCTTCATACAAATCACACAAGCATACTTTTTAACCTCAACATATTTTATGTAGGTAGGTAGGTATACGTACGTTTTTAATGTTCTCACAATATCTTAATAAATATAGTTGTTATATGGTTACAATAAGATACATATAAATATAAACGTTGACACCGTCATATTAAAAAATCAAACAATATTTCGAAATGTGGCCATTAGCGAAATATTTCTACATTATGCCTTATACGTATGCATCTTTTCCAAACGTTAAAGATCTTGATCTATTAATTTTCAAGTAGTGATTAAGTAACAATAAACGAGAATGTTCATTGTAGCTTTGTTAGATTTGATGATTTTTTCCAAAGATTTGTTGTCAGTGGGTACCTACCACTAAGAATTAACCCAGTACCTATCTACAGTTGAAATTAATGATAATGAAAGAATTTCATGAAAATGACCGGCAGAGTTCGAGGCTTGTAATACATCCATATATTATCGCTGTCAGGGTTCAGAGGCCTGTTGTGATCGGCTTGTTGAAAAGCTCTTTGCGATTGGTCAGCGTTGATTATGTCGACGGGTTAGGTTCTCTTTTTAAGTCACGCTTGATATTTTGATGGGACAGGGCCGGCCGGACGACCTGTTTGTAGGTTTGATTTTTATGAAATAAAAGTAGCGCTAAGTAGGTACCTACCAGATTCAAGTCATTTGTAATTTTTAAAAACATTCGTTTAACGCATTGGTAAAGAAATGACAATATTTTAAATAATGAATTAATCCTAATTAAAAACAACAGAACTAGTTACCCAAGTAGGTACATTTATAAACCGTAAACTTTAACGAGATATTAAAAATAAGAAAATTTACATTTATTCCAAAATTATCGGAAAAAATTAACAATACCTAAGTTTATAATTTAAAAACTGTTTTTCAAACAATTAATAGGTGCATTAAAATCTTTGATACCTAGTACCTACCTAAATACAAATCCTTTTAATGAATATGTGAATTTAATAAATTCTAGGTATATATTAGGAGAAACATGCACACCTTAATGAACATCAATCCATACATTAAAAATATTCGAAATTCGAAAAATCAAAAATATGTGAACATGCTTGGAATTTTGGCCATAAATTAGGTACAATGAAATTCTTAAACTAGATTATTTAAAAATACCTAACAAGATACCTACTTCACAAAAAATAAGTTGACAGATTTTGACATCTTAAATTTCAAAATGTATTTCTTTGTTCCATATTGTTATCATATGTCCAGTGATCTGTTTCTATAGTAGGTAAATTATTATTATATTTTTTGTTATTGTCAATTTTTCTGAAAACGACTAGACTAAAAGCCGAAACGTCAAATTAAAAACATTTTAATATAAAAAAGTGGTTTTATTATCCAGAAGAAGATATGAATTGGGCCAAGACCGGACCACCACCACTCACTCACTCACCTGCCCCTTTTGTTTCCATTGTTCTGCTTCGCCTTTAATTAATTATTTGTTAAAAAAAAGAGTATTTGAATGGAGCCCATGCCTATCGTGGGCCATGCCGGTTACTGAAGCGTTCCATATTGCCTGACATGCCAATATTTCTTGATAAAAATAATATCTAGTAGGAGGCAGTTTCTACGTTAATTCATATTCAATATTAATTTGGCATTACGAATAAATATAAAAATAAATAAACGAATTCTAACTTTTGAAAAGTTGCATTGGTCTTGACAGAGACATTGTTTACCTACTTAATTTTATAGCATTTTTTATCTTATTGCAGCATTAATTAATATTGAATTGACTTTTTTAAACTATGACCAAATTCCAATATTGTAGACATTAGCTCGTTTTCCATGAAATAAGAAGGCTGCTAAATAGATTCGCATGCAAATATCTATAAAAAAAATTTCTTTCTTTTTTACTGTGCCGCCTTCGCCCGCATAAAAAGAACAACTCAAGAACAATAACTAACATTTTTTGTTATATTCTTCGAATTGGATAACTACCTGACATTCCAAATTGGGGTATTGCGGGAATGCTTAATATCAATCAGTATAATAATAAAAATAAAATACCATAATCAAAAAGCTATAAATTTTTATTTTGAATAAACGTTTCGTACTTAAATTTATACCTAGTCATACATTTTGAACTACTCCATATTACCCAACACACACCTACCTACTTGAACTTGGTATTGTTGTACCGAGGACAGTCAATGGTAGATCAATTAGTACAATTTCTTGGTTTTTATGTCGAGCTATCGAAAATGTTTATTATCTTTTTCAAAATGACAAAAGTACAACAAATTTCTAAACAATCAGTAGGTATACCAATTGAAAGATACCTAAAGAGTGAGAATATAAAATGTATATAAATATATAATTAATCATTTCAAAAGGAGGACGAGTTTTAATAGATACATATGTATCTATATAATATATGTTGTACTGAGGTCATTAATATCTGTTTTTTTATTCATTGTTAGTTATATGAACCATTTCAAGAAAGAGACGCTGATTGATGAGATTGGCATTATTATACCTAGTCAATTATATTTTTGACTGATTAACCTCTTACAAAAGTGACTGCAGAAGGAATGTGACATCTTGTCGCCTTGCTGAAAAAGTAATAGATAAACATCTTGTAATTGACTATAATAATGCCAAAATTCTCGATAATGAACAAAATCTCAATAAGCGTCTCTTTCTTGAAATGGTTCTTATAACTAACAATGAATAAAAGAACAGATATTAATGACCTCAGTAGATACAATATATATTATATAGATACATAGGTAGTATCTATTAAAACTCGTCCTCCTTGAAATGATTAATTATATATTTATACATTTTATATTCTCACTCTGTAGGTATCTTTCAATTGGTATACCTATACCTACTGATTGTTTAGAAATTTGTTTTGTCATTTTGTGATTTTGAATTGTAACACTGTTTCTTTTTGTATATCTGAATTTCGTGTTATTTATCTTGAAAGAGAAAATAAAGATTTTCGAAAGCTACTAATTGATCTATAGGTACCATTGACTGCTTCCCTTGGTCTAGCATGACGTTATAGAACATTCGTAACTAATTTTAAGATGTTGTATGTTGTATCAAAGGATATGCGAGATACTGGACTACTCTACTACTACACTTGAGTTGAACGGATCATGCAAGATACTCATGAAGAAGCCGGGTGCGTTAGAAGTTTTGAATTCCTCACGCGTAGGTACATAGCAAAGGAATTATCATGGAAAAACTTTTATTTTAATAATTGTAGGAATCTTAACAACTTCCTGATTAGAAATGAGTACCTACCTACCTACACAACGGCAACGCAACGTTTATGATACATAGGTACCTATATATCGAGATACGAAGTTAGAACAAACAAATGGTATCACTGACATATCAATACAAAGCTATCTAAGAAAAGTCGACATGACAAGACAGCAATATTAATAGTTTTGAACACAGTCGCTCTTGTACCGGATAGGTGGTCCTCGTTTAAAAGAAAATAGTCAAAGAGACCAAACAAAGTGTTCCTACATCATTTGTCATTCGCAACATTCTGACCACCCGACAATCAGAAAAAGTCATTTGTCAAATTTCAATTGTTTTCCTATCGGCAATCACTGTAACGATCACCGCTGTGCGCTGCATTCGACGTACGCATAAACCCTTTCGAATATCTGCCCTTGCGGTCAACGGACAGTTTTCGAAAAATAACAATGGAAGCATTCACTTTTATTTTTGATTTTTTTTTAATGTATCCTTTGATGAAACTCTTCTTACAGGCGGGCATTTTCATCAAATAGAAATTCTCCGTGAATGATTTTTTCCTTCTATTGTTAGATAGATACTCAAAAACCATACAATCATACAAGCAACGACGCAAAGTTGATCAACTTTGGCTTTTAAAAAATATATTTAATAGATATTTTTTTTAATAGTTATTAGACCAAATTGCAAAAATGGAATAACAATAAGTTGTCTTATACGAAGACCAAAATACCAAAACGGGAATTAACTATAGATAATCGAATAGAATAAAAATGGTAAAGATTTAAAACTATGTAAGGTAAGTATAGTGGAAGTAGCTAAAGGAAATAATATCACAAACATAATAATGGAATAAATAAGAAAGAGAATAGTGGACCACAGAAATAAAAGAAATTAAGGATACAAACAAAGTGGTAATTTATTGGTATCAAAAATCGATTGACTTTATCGAAATGATTTAAAAATCCATATATTCACAAATAGTATCGAAATGTGTATTCTGATATTAAGACTATAAATGTGTAGGTATAAAATAACTATCGTATAAGAGATCCTTGAACCATATAAAAAAACTCATTACAATCTAATAAATGTCTAAATACGGAGGTAATCCCGCTTATAAAAATCGATATGAAGGACCAATTCAAAACAACCAGTTCGTACAAGTACGTCCATCTATCGGCGAACTTCCTGACCGAGCATTATACACTTTATACAGAAAGCTGTTAGTAGGCAACTAAGGCAACAATGCCCCTCCACAAATTTGAACAAGTATGTAATTTGGATTTCACATTCACATTCACATTTTATATTAATGAAAAATGAAAAGCAATATACGCTATTCTTCCTGTGTTTAGAGAATGCTTATGACGTAAATGGAAAATAATAACTTCTACCAGACATACATAATATTTTTGAATAAATAATTCACTTTAGGAAAATTGATGGTTTTTAAAAAGAAAATCGTATGATAAATAGCAAGTTTTAGTGTTTTGTGTTGGGTTTTGTGGCATTTTGAAGAAAACAGGAGTTGCAGTAATTGTGCGTTCGCGCATGATTTGTCGCGATGTTGTAAATGTTGATTAAATATTTCACTCACCATTTTTTTAAATCGTTTGTAAATCTCATAACCAACAATAACGGATCACTATTATGATATTATAGCACTTGTAGTTTTCAATTTAAGGCACAACACGTCAAATAACACGCGAGCACACATACACACACACACACACAATTACGTATTTAATGAATTGATAAGTTGATTTACATAGAAAGCGCTGAACGGTGCACAGTCGCGATTGATAGGTATATTTCTCTAAAACTAAAAAGCCTTGACTTTGGTCTGTATAATGTAATTACAGTAAAACACGTGGTACGTACACGACTGACGGTTGAGAATTGCTTGCGATCTATTGTAAATAATAAATTTGTTGTTTAAGGTAATTTTAAATAGGTTTTATTATATTGGTAGTTTGACGCAGACTGGGACTGCTGACTGCTGCATTATAGCATCAATTGCAAAATGATAGTACCCCACTATCTTCTTACTTATCTTGTATAAATTTTTTTTCACCGATTCGTTTTAATAACATTGGATAATATCCTGCACGATATTGGTGTGTATGTATGTATATACAATAAAGCAGCCGGTTATTTCTTCTAAGTGCCACCACCTCACGTGATACAGGATGTCAAATAAATAATAAAATAAGGTACATACACTTAGTACGCTATAAAAGAGCGACTGGTTTCAGTCTAGGACCATCTTGAGAGTTCCTCATCAGTTATGCCATATTTTTGTTGGTATATGAGTATATTAGTAAAAAGAAAATGGTTTTTTTGTATACCTACTTAAAAGAAATTTTTGTTTCACAGTTGTTATAGTGATGATTGTATAATAAAAAGTGTGGGTGGATATAATTTTACAGAACTTCCAATATACCTAGGTACATTTTAGAACCAGTAGGTACACCAAAAGAGCGTATGACCGTAAAAACAAATACCTATTAGAGAATTATTATAATATAAAGTGATGATTCTAAAAATAAAGACTACAAAATGATTCACTTAATAATCTTTTAATTGAAAAAAATATAGAACTTGCAATTTGTTTCATTCGACATCTCAAGACCGGTTTTCAAGTTCCAACTGAAGATGCCAAAAGGCAGGATGAAACAGTCTTGAGATGAATCAAATTAAAATTAAATTTCAAATTTTGATATTTTCTCATCCTTGATTTGCATTTGAGTCATCGTAGGATGGTTATATTTTATATATATATATATATATTTTTTTTTTAATTTTGAACGTTGTATTAAATACCCCATTACATAATATTGCGTCACCTTGAAATTTTATAAATTAAAACAAAAAAGTTAGTAATTCAGAAGTGGATGTTGAATAAAATTTCGTTTTAACTACATATCGCCATTATTACATATTAGAGATAGATAAACAAACATATTTTTTAATTTCTCATCAAACTAACTAAAGATATTTTCTGGTAGATAACAAAATCGGCAATTAAACAAACATTTAAGTGTTATGTTGGTTGCCTATGTTTCGTTTAAAATACGAGCATTTAGTAAAATAATTGAATTCTATTTTTAAATGTGCGTTAGATAGTAGAAGATAGAGATTGTTTTTGAATAAAATAATTAATTCGTAAAGTGGTTAAACTTCTTTAAATATGTATAGGTACCTATCTAAAATATAAATTGTATTATAACATTTAAAAATACAATACAAACAAGTTTTATTCACATAAAAATGAGTAAAGTAATTTTTAAAATATGGACAAACAGAAAGCGCCGTTGGATCAAAGGACGAAAAATAAAAATAAAAAAAATTACAGTTCAAAATACTCATTTAGTTATGTCGAATGAAAATAGACCACGTTACGCATTTTTCAAAACCTCTAAAATTTTATAATAAAATCCTTTGTTTTTAAATTTGGACGTCATTGGCAATAACCTGTAGGTCATGGAAACCCATTTCGATCGACTGACTGACTAGTGTCTAGGTGTTTTTTGTTTTTCACGCGGCGATTTTAGGTGTGGGATAAACATACAAAACGTCACAAAGTGAAAGAGAAAACAAAATAAATGGAAAAAATGGCGCGAGTTTTCAGAAAAATTTATATCATCGAAAACAAAAAATATTCCAAAAATATTAATGGATGATAACATAAGTTTATTTTGGCAGTAAATCATTTACTTTCAGTGTACCTATTAGGTATATTTAAATAACAAAAGTGTATACTTTTAGTAAACATTGTTTAAAATTATATGAAGACAAAATTTATCATTGCATGGTATGGTAGACACCACAATGAAAATATTAAGTGCGTATCGAATGATTTATGCGGAATCGTTTTCGGTTAGACACCGTGTGTATGTAATTTCTACTTTTTCGTACACTGGTCAGTGGATATCAAGGTCGATGAAAAACAAATAATTTATTTGATGGAAAAAAAAAATTAATTTTTTTACTTCTACTTTCTCTTTAAATAAAATTAAACAACGTTGCATCTTGCATCCACGATTCTGTTCACAACTATTTTACTAGTACTTAGTTACAGAGGCGGATCCAGAAACAAGATCGGCGGGGGAGGGGGGGCTAACATGCACCATTTTTTTTTTTGTTTACTTGCTCTAATTTTAATTTTTTGCTCCCGCTCTCGCGTTTACTTTATCTTCATTAGGGACCCATAGTTTAGGTTATTAATACATATATTTTCTTCGCGAGTCACTATGTTTCAGCATCACAAATATCTAAACTAATAAACAAACCAAATAATTAATAATATTTTTGAGACCAAAAAACATCTGATCTAGTAAAATTCAAAAGTATGATAGGTAAAACTATTACTATAGCTATTATAATAGCTAATAGGTAAAGTTGTTTTCGTTGTTAAATAATATTTTCGCTTTGAGTAGTAGTTCTAGCATTCATTAAGTAGAAATTAGTATGGAAAAGTATATACAGCAGACAAAAATTTACATTTATTTAACCAGGATGGTTATTTCATAGTTATAAAAAATACCATTAAGAGGAATTGTTCCACTGGCACGAACTTATGAATAAATAATGTGAACGGTCAAGATTAATTTAGTTTTTTTTTTAAGGGGATTGACGACTAAGTATACAATTTCAGATTCGTAATCTTTACGCAGGAAAACCCATTTAGAAAAGAAAATTGAGTAGGTATTTGAGACGTTTAATTTAAACTAATTTATGAACGTAATAACCTTGTTTTAAAATTACAGAATGTCAACAACAATAAATATTTTCCAATGATATGTGCTCCCATTTTTAAGAAATATATCCCCAAAAACAATTTATAAATACCTGCAGTTAAGTACATACCTACTCAATAACCCAGATTCTGGAATAAATATGTTTATTTTCTTACAATACGTTATCTTCTTATACATAGGTGTATAGGTATATATATATAGGTACACCTATATTAAAAAAATAAATTTGTATTATCATTAAATGTAATTTTTATTTGAGCTTATTATTATTATTATTTATTAGAATGCGGCACGATTATACTCTATTAAAAAATTGTACATAAAATTTTAAACGGGTTTCTCGTATTCACGGAAATAACTCTTTATACGTTGTTTTGAGATTAAGAAAAATTGCGACTAAGTACCTACTTAAAATATTTTTTATAGAATTTCTTGGCATTTTTACAAACTTTTTCTCCCCAAATTTTGATAGTCATTTGATATGTCTTCCAAAACTACCAGTTTGTTTGGCTTTTTAATTTAATACGATTTTTATTTTGAGATTTTCATTTTTCCCAACTTTTTTACCCCCTTTTACCATATCTTTTTCTTCGTAAAATTCAATATTGTCGATTAAAAAAACTATATAGTTTTGAGTTTTGGAATTATGGAAAAAAATTTAATTTAAAGGAACTTCTCATAGATGTGGGATAAAAGAAAGCATTGACAACATATACAAAATACGATAATGATGTTTGAGTCCAAAATATGTGCGCTGAAATTTTCGAAATTAAATTATTAAACATTTAGTAGGTAGGTATACATACCTAGGTACATACTAAGCGTCAAAGTTTCGAAATATTAAATGAATCAAAACAATGTTTATAAATCATGTATAAATAGAAAAACGTATATTAAGTCGGTCAAAATGAAAAACTGGTATTTAACCGCATTAAAAACACATGTCAAGGATATGGCAAACAAACTCCATCCAAGGTGGTTTGTTTTAAATGCATTTTAAAAATTCATTCTTTCTTCTTTTTTTAAGAAAAATCGGCTAGTTAAGTAATAGTTGTGTTAAAATATAAACTCATTGAAAATTGAAAACCCTATATTAGGCAGTGGAGGATCTAGGGAGTTTTTCAGGGGGGGGCATCAGTTAATGGAAATTTGTAACCAAAGTGATTTAAGTGATAAAAATTTTGGATGTTTGAGTGTTTGAGAAAATATTCAATACAACGAATAATTTTGGTTTGTATAACGTGTGTTTTTTCTTCTTGTTGAAAACCAATCAAAGGTTTACTTGCATATCCAGACTCTAGTTGTTAAACCAACATCAACTATTCAGAACTCTAAGGGGGGCCATGGCCCCCCGTGGCCCTCCCCCTCAGATCCGCCAGTGATATTAGGATATTTTAGGTCGTTATATGGTGGAAATAAAATTATAACCTTATTTTCCTAAGATTCATCGTCTATCTACAAAGTATCTTTAATAACGAAAAAGAATCGTTTTTTTTCTTCTAATTGTGCTTATCGCCCCGGTTTTATCATTTTAGAGTACCTATATACCTACTACCTATGATCATTTCGACGGTCAATTTTAAAACTATGCGAGTCTGTTTAATGCAATTTTACAGGATAAAAAAAAGTATTTTATGTATTATGTCTAAATTTTATTTTATTTTATATGGGATTCTTATGGTGGTGTATTAACTGCAATAACATGTCTAAGGAAATTATTATAATTTAGGAAACAAAAGTTTTATTTATGAAACCGGACGTTGGTTGAGTTGATACCTACTTGGTTTTGACAGTTGATAAAAAAAAACTACATAATAGAGTACATGTAGAAGGTTTGTCGTCGACTTCACAAATGATTATTTAAATTACCAACTTAGTAAATCAGAAAATAGGTAATTAAAAATAGATCAACTCTTAAATACACATCATATTATTATTAGGTGTGAACTTTATTTTCCAGGTGACCCTGGAAACGAACATGAAACTCTATAATTTTATTACTAATGAGTGACTCAGTGCGAGGTTCAAGGCAATTCAACAAAAATGATTTAAGTAGTGAAAACTAGTTATCTTACAAAAAAAGTCCGTATTTATTAAGACGTATTGTTGTTATACAACGTATATGATCCAAAGTAACAGTTCACATTTTTTAAATGTAACTAGGTACTTATCTATCAGAAAATTATTTAAATTTGATGCAAATAACACATCTACAATGAATAAAGAATTTATTAGTTGATGATTAGTTACGTTGGTAAGAAGAATGTGATGGAGATCTAGTGAACGGGATTCATAAATAAATATCAAATCAAAGACACTAAACCCCAATCTGTACAGCAGTTTTAAAGAAGAAAAAAAACCAAATATTATTCAAATATTCCCATCACTAAATATTAATAAACTGGGATATTGGAAATACCTACGTTTATCAGCAAAAACTGCTCAATTTCTCTAATCCCAAATGCGTCTATATATATATATATATATATATATATATATATATATATATATATATATATATATATATATATATATATATATATATATATATAATGTATATTATATAGAAAAGATTTTATAATAAGTAGTAGGTAATCAGCAAAACGAGAAGGTGTACGTACACACACACACAAGTTTTATTCCAAGCTTTCGGTTAATCTCCCATCATCAGGGATCTACAAATATTCGTCTCATGATGCTATATTTATTTATTAAATTTTATTATAACTAAATGGCATATAAAAAATTGTTTCAAAAATTATAGTTGTGAAAAACGATTACTTGTACCTACTATTTGTTAATAACCTTTTCTTCGAACACACATACTCTGACAAGCCTAGTTTTCAATAGAAAGATCTACTTCAATACGAAGTACCTGTATAGCAACAAAAACACTGAAAACCATAGTCGTAAAACTGACCGCAGTATTTATTTATAAGATTTTTTATTAACTATAAAAATAATAAAAAACATTTTTAAATAAAAAAAAATATATATCTTTAAAAAAATTATTACTAGTTTCCTTTAAAATACTTAAAAATAGTCAAAATAACAAACAATCATTTAATTTAAAAAATATATCAAAAACACTACTTGTACCTATGTATGTACAGTTGATACAGTGAATAAGACTTTCTATAAATCGCGATGATTCACTTTTACTTCACCATAAAAAGAACTGCACAAGGCAAAATCTAAAGAAGGAATGAAAACATAGGTCACATATTGCCCGAAGTAATGTGCTTTTTTTTGCAAGTAAAAAGTGTCACGATTAAAAGTTTTCTTCTAAAATAACTGCGACTTTCAATTTTTACACCTACAATTTATTTTATTCTAGAATTTAGAACACATTCAGGAACAACAAAAGATTTTTAAAATTTTTTGTGATAGGTATACTCTATATAAAACGTATGTATTGATTTTAAAATAGTTGAGCAAGACATTAAATATATATATATATATATATATATATATATATATATATAGCCTTGATATTGGTTCAAACAACAATTTTCAATATAAAAAAAACCGTAAATACATAAGTATTTGTTTTCGGTAAAGTTTTGATGATAAAATGCCTATACCGCGATAAAATTACCAACTTTGATAAAATCTCTAATACCTACCTATGTTAGAATTCCAATCGAAAAATATCGGGTTGGTTCCAACTGACGATACAATTTCGAAAAAGATATATCAAATTAATTGATTGTTTTTTTAGTTGGCACAAACTTAGGTATCGTTTGAAAATTAACAATCTCTTAAAGGGTGTAAAAAAATTAGGAATACTCGTTGCTCGTTGCCAATGTTCGGTATATAGGTACATCGGTACGGTACGGTACGGTTCTTCAATAATAATATGGCGATGTTCTCAGTTCTCAAAGCTCACTTTCACTAAATTAAGGAATCTAATATGCAACAAATTAAATTTTAATTACATTTGCTTCTAATACACTAATAAAATATTTTCATTTCTATATAACTTATTAGTGGATGTTTTAATGTTTTTTTAACTAAGTAAGTAACGGTAGGAAATGATATACAGGCCCGGATTGGGAGAAATTTTCGGCCCGGGTGTTACTATAAACCGGCCCTTTTTAAGCTGTAGGTTATACAACTATTTTTTGCTACAGATACATCAATTAAAAATATTATAATATAAGGTATACCTACTCTGAAAGTCTTCATATTAAATTCGAATAATTGAACACTATTCACAGTTTTATTTAAATACAAAGCTGTCAAACAACTGTCATCCCAAAATGGATCAATTATCATTAGTCTACAGACTACGCCAATAAAAATATATTTCAAACAAACAATTAATAACTTTTTCAAAGATTGGCTTATAGTCGCTAAATCATTTATAATATCGTCGGTGTCTATATATATATATATATATATATATATATATATATATATATATATATATATCTACAATGATATCTTTTTCAAGGGACATTAAGAGCTCTTGGGTGTCTCACTAGTGAGACACCCAAGGGTTCCTTTGAATTGAAAGACAACTCCTTAGTCTGTTCAGAACAAATTTCAACTTTGAAAAAGTCCTTTCACAGGAAACCTGGGATTATCATCGTATGATGTACCTACTATGTAATTTATACTGGAGCAAAACTTTAAAACAACACACGCCATTTTTGGCATGTTTGACAGGTAGTCACAGTGAGAGAGAGGTTCGGGTCCATCTTCGTTGGATAACGATTTGCCTCCTTCATTTACCAAGACGGCTTTCATTTCGTTCCATATCTTGGCAAAATCTTTTAACTCACTTTGAATGTCTGCTGCCTTACCATTAATATTACTATGTTTTGTTATCTGATCCGCAATATCTTGAAATGAATCATCTGGCAATCGGATCTAACCAAGCAAGGTCCGAAAATAATTTTTGATGGCCTGTGAATCTGTTTTACAATCTTCGCAAAGCAATTGTCATAGATTACATTTTTCTCCAGGCATTTTATTTTTTTCTTTTTATAAACTGATGGAGTTATGCAATGTTTTGTCGATATTATCCATTTGATTCTTGTATTGTATAATATATGTCAAACATTTCTGTATTTAACCCTTTCACTGCCAGCAACGCGGCTACCGCGTGCTATGCATGATTCATTTTATGGTTGTAATATTCATCTGGCAACAATAACAAAGACTGTTTGTATGAAGGTACACAATAAGTAGACAGGCAGTATTGTGTGCCTTCACACAACCATAAAATGAATCATGCATACATAGCACGCGGGAGCCGCGTTGCCGGCACATGGGGATTGGCCTAATATTTTAGTCGGCAGTCAAAGGGTTAAAAGGTTTGTACGACCCGGCCTAGCAGCCCAGCCGGGCGGCGGCCCTTCGGGTTTTGCCCGATTGCCCGACGGCCCAATCCGGCCCTGATAATATATCAATAAACTGGCAGCAACAGGGTCTCATATTTGAATTTTAATTCACCTTGTATAGGAAACCGTAAATAAATTTAATAATCAAGCCTAATAAGGTTGAAATGAATAGTAATTTTTAAAAAAAAACCTATTATTTTGTGTAGAATTTGAAAATGTAATAATACACAGATGTCCCATTTAAAAAAGTTATATTATATCATACTGATTGATAATTATTAAAAATATATGTTTAGATAAAAAAGGCTTTTTAAAATTACTGTCCTCCTTATGGAACTGAATACATATTTAAATGTTTATAAATTTTTCTTTATTCTTTATTGCTTAAATTTTAAGTATATTTAATGAAATATCTATTATAGAGCGGATACAATTACGTTCCAAGAAAATTGTTAAAATGGAAGAACAAGAACCCAAATTCAAATTTCCAGAATTCACTCTATGGAAAAAAATGCAAAAACTGCTGGTTTTGGAATATAACCTAAAAATAATTTCTAATTTATTCACATTTGCACTTGGCAACGTTTATAACTTTACAAGGAAGCTTTATTATTATTAAATGCAATTACAATTTAAAAAATGTTTTTATTGAAGGCATAATTATATATATATATATATATATATATATATATATATATATATATATATATATTTAAAGAATATTATGAATACCTATAATAAAAATGGTTTTATTTTATTTTATTGCCAATTGAAACAATTATTTTTGTGCTGAAAGGATTTGCGGATAATTATGCCTTCAATAAAAACATTTTTTAAATTGTAATTGCATTTAATAATAATAAAGCTTCCTTGTAAAGTTATAAACGTTGCCAAGTGCAAATGTGAATAAATTAGAAATTATTTTTAGGTTATATTCCAAAACCAGCAGTTTTTGCATTTTTTTCCATAGAGTGAATTCTGGAAATTTGAATTTGGGTTCTTGTTCTTCCTTTTTAACAATTTTCTTGGAACGTAATTGTATCCGCTCTATAATAGATATTTCATTAAATATACTTAAAATTTAAGCAATAAAGAATAAAGAAAAATTTATAAACATTTAAATATGTATTCAGTTCCATAAGGAGGACAGTAATTTTAAAAAGCCTTTTTTATCTAAACATATATTTTTAATAATTATCAATCAGTATGATATAATATAACTTTTTTAAATGGGACATCTGTGTATTATTACATTTTCAAATTCTACACAAAATAATAGGTTTTTTTTTAAAAATTACTATTCATTTCAACCTTATTAGGCTTGATTATTAAATTTATTTACGGTTTCCTATACAAGGTGAATTAAAATTCATAATATTCTTTAAATATATATATATATATATATATATATATATATATATATATATATATATTAAGTAACTAACTATATTATTTAGTATTTTATCAAAAAATAAATGTTTTGATCTGGTAATTACTCTTTTTTTCATGCATTGTGTGTGTGTGAAAATTAAAGTTTAATTTTTGGTCAGTGGTGATTCCCATAGATTTCACTGTGTGCAGTAGGATTTATAACTTATAACGACTGTGATATGCTGGGTAGTTAGTTAGTTGATAGTGATATTATATTATGGATGAATTAAACCTACCTCTTGAGTTAGACTGATCCCCACATCCAAAGAATTGGCTTCATCTTCGTTACCAACGTTCTCGGAGTGATTTTGCGAAACAGGAGCATTGGTTACAGGCAGAGGATCCGTATTAGTCGAAGCAGCCGTTCGATCAATGTTAAGCAAGTAAGTAGTAACATCTGAATGCCTGTAATTGCCCCTATTAAATCTTCCTAAAGAATTTAAGTCGGCAAATAAATCTCTTTGATAATTTAACAAGACAGAATCCAAACTTTTGGGGCTGACATAGTGAGATCTTAAAACACCTGCTGTAATACTTCTCCAGCTAGTCCCATTATCGAAATCCAAATTATCATCATAAATGTTATCGTAAAATGAATCATGATTAACTCTAAGAATGCTTAGTAACAGAGCTAGTTGCAGGAGCTCATCCCTATACACTTTCTTCAAACACAACATCTTAGGTAGGTATAATGAGTTTTTATTTATTTATTTACTTGCCAAAAAACAACATAACCTTAAAATTAGTGAGAATCGAAAACGATTTTTTGTTGTTTACAAACTGACATCGTTCACTTCTTAGTATTAGTAAACGGGGTATTGGGTATTCTAAGATTTTCTAACGCTTATTGCGTTTGCATTTTCGTTTGTAAACAAAAATTGGAATCAGCTGATATTCTACTAAACTGACATTTCCAAAACCGGCACTAAAACTTTGGGGTTAGAAGAAACTGTTCAACTCTTTGCCATCCTTAACAATTTTGCGTCATATTTGTATTTTTCAAGAAAATTGTTCACACTTAACACTTTTGAAACAAAGAATATATATATACTATACTATAATTAACCACGATACTTAGAAAATACGAGTCATCAAAATAAAAACGCACACCAAGCACTCCGGTACACGACAAACGAAATGCGCAATGTGTGAGGAATGAGAAAATTATTTTTAAAAAGTGGGGAAACCTACGTGTTTTTGAAGTGTCTCAAGCGTTTCTGTTTTTATTTTATTGTTTGTTTGTTTGTTCTAAATTACTTGTTTATGTTATAAAAACGGCAGTATTCATTTATTATTAGTTTTTTGCTATTTCAATTGAAAATACAAAATCTTATTATTAGAAAAAAAATATTTTACTTACAAAGGGATAATATTCGTAGTGCAATTAATCTTTTATCTTTACAGATACATTTTGTTTAAGATACCAATAAAACACTTCAATATTTTATTTGTATATTATATATATTTTATTATAATTTTTCAAAGTATACTTACCTATTCCCTTTAGAGGCAATACTACACATTTGCATTCTGCCAAACCATTTAAAGGAAACAGACTAAGTTTCTTTCGAAATTTTACTAATGATGATTAAAGTTTTTTTTTTTAATAAAAGTCTCAACGAATCTTAATCAAACTTAAGATACTTTGAACTTTTGTGCTTAAAATAAAAAATCACTTCTGATAGACTTCAGCAAAAAGGTATAACTTTATACAGACAACGCTCATCAAAAGGCAAATTGCCGCCCCATAAAACATACACTTTTTTTAAGTATATATGTATACAGGGTGACCCAGGGGTGTGTGCATGCTTCATAACTTTTTTCTACCCAAGTTTTTTTAAACGATAGGTCCGACAATGAGGCACATTCTAAAAATATTTCTATTTATATAACAAAAGTTGTGTATCTTATTTGGGACATCCTGTATATAAATAGAAATATTTTTAGAATGTGCCTCATTGTCGAACCTATCGTTTAAAAAAACGTCAAATCGATAACTTGGGTAGAAAAAAGTTATGGAGCATCCACACACCCCTGGATCACCCTGTAGGTATTAAGAAGTTATAGTACTTTGTAGTTTTCGACAGTTTTCAATAATCGCCCTGTATCTTCCAACTGCAGGGAGTTACTAAAGATTTAATTAGGCTAACGTTACTTTAACAAAAAAAGAAGTCATAACATCTTAACTGCTTTTCTTCTATCTCTTCTAGTTTACGAGATACCCTGCAAAACACACCAATTTAGGACACCCTGTACATAGTGGGGTAAAATAAAACACAATCGATAATAAAAAAAGTTTCTATTTATTGTAAGAATTCTTTTTTCTATTTGATAATGAATTTAAAATTACATTTAGACCTACTACTCTAGTAACATGTACAAATTCGTAAAGGGCTTCTAAAGAACAGTATAAAAAGTTATATCGACACAACATCAAAAAAGTTTTATCCGTGTATTTTACAATGGTATGGAAAAATAGACTTGCTTTATCTAAAAAGCTTATATCTAAAATAGGAATACACACACACACACACACACGGCAAAAATTTCAATTAAAGAGTGTGGAATGGGTCAAAATATTTTTTTTTGTTTTTGTTTCGTGCCTTAACAAAATTCGCCTTAAAGTTTATATAGAACTTTTTTGCTTATTAAAAGAAAGAAACAATTTAAAAAAAAAAATTAACATAAAAAACCATGAACTAAGCAAAAAAATTAAAGAAAGAAAGAAACATTTTATGTAGTATAATTCCCAAATTAAATCGAAAATCTAGCTGTTCGAGTTTTTTTTTCCTCTATAGAAAGACTTAATTTCCACATCAAATGAACTTTTGACATTATACAGACCGACTTTTAAATTTCTTTACCTGTTGTTGGTACTGAGATAGTTGAATAGTTAAAAAAAAAAACCCAACAGACCAAAAAAATAATGCGTCGAGTTCAATCTAAATATTTTTTTTTATTGTACAAGCAAAAAATTTTCATAAAACTAGCTGAAATGTATGTACATATATAATGTATTCATAACGAACCAAAAATAGCACAAAATCTATAAAAATTACCAAACCCCATTGATTTGGTTTAGCGCAATAAACGATGATTGGCGGCAGTTGTTCTAATCCCTTAGTTATCTTGTTCCTCATCACCGGAATCCTCATCATTAGAATCATCATCATCATCATCAGAATCTGATTGATCGCTTGTTTCTTCCTTTAAATGATGATGATAATAAAATATTAGTTATAAAACAGCAACAATAACAACATTTTGGTGGCGGGAGACATGCCGACAACCATTTTGTTAAAAGAACAATTTATTTACCAATAAACAAACATTTAAGAAAAAAAAAAAAAACACGAAAAATAAAAACAAACACTTCCATGCTTACCTCTTCGTCGTCATCATCATCATCCTCTTCTGAAGCCTTCTGGTTATTTTGTTTTTTTCTAGAATTCGAAAAGTTTTCTAATTCCTCCTTGGTCATGCTCTTTAGGAATTTTTCAAAATCAATTATATATGCCTTTTTCTTTTGAACTAGTTCTTCTTCATAGCTTTTTTTCTCGTCCGAGCCCAAAGCTTTCCATGCTTTAGCAACTGGCTCTTCACCATTGTATGTTGAAGCGAAATATTTAAAAGGAGATCTGAAAAATCTCGCTATTTTATTTTCCACGAACATCATTTTTATCGAATTAACTGTTTTAAATATATTGAAAGAAAGCTATTTATTGATCTTTTACAAAATTATGTCATTAAATGCCTGAAGAAGAAGACAAAGAATTGTATTTTATTGTATTTGGGTCTCGTCTAATTCAAGCAATTTTGAATTAGTCGACTTTGAACGCCCCTCAAATAAGTTTTTGTCTTTAAGAAACCTTTTTAATTTAATTTAATGGAGAAATAAAAGTAATCAGCAAAAATTGAAAGCAATTGATGATATATAATAAAATTATGTTTTCTACTAGGCCTTTTTTATAATACACATCTCTTGCAAATTTTAAACTTTCCTCTCTCTCGTTCAAGGAATTTTATTAAATTGGTGGAGACATAAAAGCAACAACATAACAACCATCTCAAATTTGGAAAAATGAAAATTTCGACTGTGACAGACACCGCGTCAATTGAAAGTAATCAAGATTTTTTCGATGGACTTACTTGATTATTTATTGACAACTTAATTAATGGTAAATTGCAGGTGTGAAATATATTCCACAGTAATTCCTATTTCATACTTACATTGGAGGTTGTTCGGGTTCTACTAGTTTTTTTACCAACAACAACTTCTTCTCACTTTTCTTTGAAAAACTATTTGCCTTATTAGCAGCAACTGGTTTTTTATTCTCAGTATTGACTTGTGGCTGCTTTTTCTTTGCAGGTTTTTTAGATTTAATTTCTTTCTTTCCTTTTTCTTCTTCAGATTTTCGTCGTTTCGAAGTGTTCTTTAAAAGTTCTAACTGCCTTTCTTCTTCCGGTAAAGATTCCAGATAGACTGTATAATCTTTGTTATACTTTTCAATTGCCTGTAGAATATAAAACGAAAATGAATTTAATAAAATGTTATCTACTAATGTTAAATAATGAACGAAAAAAAAACGGAATTTGAGCTTCATTATTCAATAGTGTGTTTGTAAATTTGATTTGATTGGTTAAGAAGAAGAAGAAAGAATAATGAAAATTCAACACTTTTAATAACCAATAAGGCATCTTCTAAATAAATTTTATTTTATTGTCGCATTGAATGAAAATGTTAGGGGGCTGGCTGGCTGGCTTTTTACCTTGTCAAATAATTCTTTGTAATTTTTCTTTTCCTCCTCAGTACACTCTTTCCATTGATTCGAAACGAAAACGAGCCTCTCCTTGACTGGAATATTTTTGATGTCATCAGAATGTAAAAGTATCCTAGCAAAGAGATTGTAAGCTGAAACCGGAGGCTTGGGTGGTTTACCGGATAGGCGCTCTTTTACAAGAAGTTCTTCTTTAGTTAACTGAGGTTTATTTTGGCTCGTATGTACATATTCAGGGTGATTTTTGATATACTCTTTTAACTCTTCCTATAATATATCAAAACAAAAATTATTTATTCACTTTATTATTAGATTAGTATTAATTTACAAACTTATATGTATAGTTAAGATGAAATTTCTAAAATTTCTCATACCTCATACTTTAACGTTTCACCTTCGGCATAACTAATCCATTCGATTTTTTTGTCGTCTGGCATTTGCTTCCACCTTTCTTTGCACAATTCTTTGAATGCCGCTTTATCTTCGACTTGTTCTTTGGACGCTTCAGCTAAATGATAGTACTGGAAGGCGTTTAGAGGTCGTTTGGGCACTTTTTCTTTGGGAGGTTTAGGGGGAGGTTTTTCAACTACGGGTTTGGGCGGCTTTGGGGGTTTCGAAACTTTTCTGGCCTTTGATTCTTTCTCTGTTTTACATTCTGGATGATTTTCACTAAAAAGAAAATTCATTGTTTGTTTATCTGGACCGAGAATACGAACGAGATGGTGTTGATTATTGATATAGAAATTTTCAAAAACTTTTGTTAATCCGAAAAATCTACTTCATATATAATAAAACGTCAATAATTATAGACTGAATTTATGTAAACAAATTATTTATTTATACTGAATGAAAACGTTAAAAAATTCACATTGATATTAAATATTATTGACAATATATATATATTTATACGTACTAAAATTCCTTCATTTTTTGTAAATATTCTTCTTTGTTTTTGTTGGCAATTTTTTCATATTTCATTTTCTTTTCTGGCGGCAACACTTTGAACTTTTGACTACACATCTTTGCTAGTTCGGTCTACGAAAAAAAAAAAAAAAAAAAAAAAAAAAACAATTAGCAGCATTTCAGAATAAACACCGAATTAGAAAAAATATTAATAATTTAAAATGCACTTTTTGCCCTACTTCAAATGATACATAAAAGTATAAAATATTATTTAATTGAGACAAAAAATGTTCATGTTAATGGATGTCATAAAAATAATGTCTTACTGCATCCATGCCAGAATGTTCTGCTTGCAACGAATCCTTTTTCTTTAAATAATAAATAAAATAGGCAGATAAGGGTCGCCTTGGCATATCCGGGTGCCTGGCTTTAATCATTTTCTTTTTAGCCCTCGGCACTAAAATCCATTCTTTGGCATCTTGAAGAACTTCCTTCAATATTCTGTATCTCCTAATTTTCTTTAAAACTAAACTCCACGTCTTTTTGCACTCCTCTGAAGTATAATTTTTAAAAGCAATCTAAACAACAAATAAATTAAATTATCAAGACTAGAATAAATAGTATTCACTTGTAAAAATACTATAATGCTAATATTTTGTTGTTTATACTTACTTTGTCCCATTCTAAAGTTTCCGTTCTTTTCAAAAACGGTGTCAGGTCATTTTCAGGAAGAACAATTTCCATTCTCTCTATTAATTCTTTTAAATCGCCATCAGGCCATTCGATGCCAGCATTACGCTCTAAAATGTTTTTATTTATATATATATTTACAGCAAAACCACCGGATTACATAAAAATATTTATAATACAAATATATTGATATTCTATGCAGTTATTAAACTTATATCATTTCATAGAAATGCAATAATAATTAGAGATAATAATTAATGTTCATTAACTTTAAAAGTTTGTTTTCTTTTTAACAATAATTATTTGTTATTTTTTTGAGTATCATCATATTAATAAAACATTTATTTGACCAGTTACAAGAAATTATTTTTATTTGGTTACAAATAAAAAAATAATAATAATAAATACCACTAAAACCACGGACACCTCTGAAATTAAAAAAAATTGTTGACAAGATTCCAACATGAATCTTTAACTACTACTACTAATTTAAATTTTTATAAAAAAAAATAATAATTTATAATTAATGTGTGATAACAAATTGTGATCAACTTAACTTTCAAAATTTAAATTATTACAATTTTATAAAAAATTGTATATGATATTTAACACATGTAACTGCTGAACTGTTTAATTATTCCTGTTCCACTGATTATGTATGGACAAAACTATAAACTATATGTAGTTTATAAGATTGCCTGTAATTACAAGTTGAGAGAATTATTTAAAAATTAAATTTATGTATTAAAATGGTAATCAATCATTATACATTTAAGTAAACAATACTAGTATTTATTATATATATAATAATTGTACCTTTAGGTGATTCCTTCTTTTCAACTCTTCTCTCTAACTGTTTAAGAAGATCATTTTCATCCCAATCTGAATCAAAACCTTCTACATCTTTAATAGATATCGTTACAACATTTTCATTATCTTCATTTACATTCTCGTCTTTAATATCAATTATATTTGTTACCTCATGGTGTAAGATTTTTTCTAAATCATCTACTTTTATTAAATTTGAACCTTTGGAAGTTTTAGGGGGTTTTGAAGTTGAAACACCTAAATTTAAACTGTTTTCGCTATTTCCTTGGACTTCCATTTTAGTATTTTTCTTCTTTTTGCCCTTTTTAGGTACTTCAGCATGGCCACTTTCTAAGCCGCTAACTATATGACCATTTTTTTGCTTCGGATTATTGGTTGAATGTAAATTTTCTATGTTATCATCACTAGGCAAAAGTGTGTCGGCTTCATTGTTTTCAACACTCTTATCTTTCTTTTTAGCCTTTTTAAGAGGTACATCGTCAATTTCCGTCTTAATATTTTTTCGTTTTCTTGTCTTGTTTTCAGCATCTAAATTCTCGTTTGTTGACTCTGCTTTTTTCTTTTTACTTTTATTCACGGCATTGCTATCATCAACGCCTATATTTACATTCCTTTTATTTTTCTTTGAGTTCATAATTAAATTCCTATATTTAAAATAATTTTCTTAACTTACTCGGAACATTATTTTTGCTTTGATCGTTATACATGTGTTAATTTTTTTTAATTTATAACTATAAACGGCATAATCAAATTTTTTATTTTAAACATATTATGGATCAACATGTTCTTAAACACTGTCACATACTCATATCGTTTATATAGGTACACCATTTAAGTTTATGTATTATAAAAAACGCCCACTTTCTTTGGTTATCAATATTGTTGTTATTATTATTGTTAAGTATATCTTTGAAAACCGAAAAAAATAACCATCCAAACAAAATGGGTTCGTTCGGAAGTGTCAATGGTAATACTACAGAGTAGAGATGGGCGTTTTTACAATAATGATATTGACATCGGATGCCACTATTCGATACCCGCATCGGATATCGATATTTCACGTTAATATTTTTCTTATTTATTTGTTAGAATGTTAGTTCTCAGTAACAGAATAACTGTATTTAACTGATTTTATATTTTTATTAAAGTGGTAAAGAAAAATATGGTGTGTCTTTTACTTGCAAAATGCTTCCAAATTATTGGCATCGCATAAAGTTGTCATTTATTAAATTTTTAAATCTTCGATCTGATAATGATGCCAAAAACCGATGCGAAATTTTAAATATCGATGAGAATCGATACCAAAAAAATCGGAAAACGCCCATCTCTACTACTGGGCCTAACTTCACATCAATCAAATCAGCTTTTAAAACGTTCTAACGAATTCATATCATAAATTATCATAGCCTAGACCGTTTCGTCTTACAGCTAATTTATATACCTATGTGTTTTAAGAAAACAAATATTTAAGCAAACTTAAATCAAACGGTGGAAACAAACCACCGACATAACCTGTAAGGTTATGTCGGTGGTTTACGTACACAACGCACACAAATAGATCGATAATCGAATAACTTCTTGAAGTTTTTCATTAATTTCTTCATTGTTGTCATCTCTACGTATGTTGTTTGCCTTGTTGAAGTTTTTATTTTTTATTATTTATTTTAATAGTTTTAGTCGCACGGAACATATACGATACCTAGGGAAGGGTATCGATACATTCAATATCTATTGATTTCGATAAATTAAATTATTTTTTTATAAAGATATTTTGAGGAAATAATTTTCATTGGTTTTCAGAGTTCCGTTTTGTTATAAAAATATTGATAAACGCTGAAAAATGAATCATTGTTGTCATATAGCACTAATTGGAATCGATATGAAATTTATATCGATACTTGATAACAAACCAACCAACAGCCCACGCACAGACGGAGCAAGGACACACAACGCGCAAAACAAAAATATTTATTGACTGTGTGTTGTAATTTTACGTCGAAAATATTTTCGCCGCACAACAAATTCAACACACACAACACATTTATTGGTGAGGACTTACCTTTAGAAGAAAATTTATTTATTTTTTAATTTTGTGCCACCTCATTATCGAAACATTAGATTTGACTCAAGTTGTTGGAATTTGAACCTAAAGACCTGAGATCACCTTCCTACAGAACTTCCCCAAAAGAAACATTAAAAACTGGTATCGCCATCTAGAGTCTAAAGGACACACCGGTCACTCAAACAAACCCCGGGTACAGTAGACTACTGCTATTAGTTGTGTAACCTCTGCGCAACGGGTTCAGTCATAAATGCCCACGCGATGAGACGCACAGAAAAACGTAGTCAGGTTAGACGAAACAAGCCCAGGTTAGATAAAAATATGGTCAGGTTAGACGAAACAAGCCCAGGTTAGATCAAAATATGGTCAGGTTAGACGAAACAAGCCCAGGTTAGATAAAAATATGGTCAGGTTAGACGAAACAAGCCCAGGTTAGATCAAAATATGGTCAGGTTAGACGAAACAAGCCCAGGTTAGATCAAAATATGGTCAGGTTAGACGAAACAAGCCCAGGTTAGATCAAAATATGGTCAGGTTAGACGAAACAAGCCCAGGTCAGGTCAGTTTAAGCTAAACGGTTATACAATTAACCCAGCCAAAGCAATCAAATACCTAGGAGTCATGATAGGGGAAAACTTGCAATTTGGTAAACATGTTCAATACATTACAAAAAAGGCGGAACAGAGGGGTGCGGCACTTACACAAGTATTACCAAATGTAGGGGGACCTACGTATGAAAAAAAAAGGCTACTTTATGGGGTCATTAAATCAATAATTAGCTATGCAGGGCAGACATGGGGAGAAGTTCTACGGATAAAAAAATACGATATGATGGTTACAAGGGTGGAGAGAAAGATATTACTGAGGGTAATATCTGGATACAGGACGATCTCTTCGGAGGCTGTTCAGGTAATTGCTGGGATCGCACCTATAAAACTTAAAATAAAGGAGAGAACAAGACTGGAGAATCGGGAGACACCGATAACGGAGGGAAATAGAAGGGAAGAAGAAAGCAGGACGCTGGAAGAGTGGCAGACCATGTGGCAAGAATGTGAAAATAAAGCACAATGGACAAAAAAAGTAATACCGGATATAAGACCGTGGGTGAGATGTAAACATAAAAAGGCAGACTACTACCTCACGCAGGTGCTGTCAGGGCACGGATCCTTCAGACAATACACAAGAGATTAGGAAAAACCTTTAAACAAAAGAAATAACATTGTAATCAGTAAATGTAAATAATTGTAGATATCGATATGCTCTATACAGGGTGATTCATAACTATTGGGACATAGGATAAGGGCAGGTTATTGGGACCAAAATATGGCCATAGGACCAAATATACCTTAATAAAATATTGCTGTGAAATAAGATACAGGGCGTTAAAGTTGAAATTTTTTTTTTGTTTTTTTCGGATAATGTCATTGTAAATTTGTCAATTCTTATCAAAATCGATACAGAGGCATAATTTTGTACAAGGAATAATATTTTATGTATTATTTTACATTTTGTTACAGAGGGCGCCACGTGAATGATTCCTGATGATGAATTTAACTGGTAGCTTTTTTTGGCGAAACTTTTTAGTGATTTTGATTAGACAATATGACGTAAACATTATTTCTACATAATATTAGTAGGTACTCTTATTTATACACGATAATTTCACCCGTTTTCGAGAAAAACGCAATTGAACAGGTAATTTTATAATGTTTTCTTCGATATCCTTTATTACAAGAATTAGAAAAGGCATATCTGGAGGTCGGAGGAGGCCACATAGAACATTTAATTTAAGTTTGCTCTTTTTATGTTAAATTATTTTTAATTCTGCTTTATAAACCGTTGAAACAGAAGCCTTATGTTACAAGTTTTTTATTGTCTGTTATTTGAAATCCCCTTCTCAGAACTGAGAAATTATCGTTTATAAAAAGACTAATATTATGTAGAAATAATGTTTACGTCATATTTTCTAATCAAAATCACTAAAAATTAAAATAATAACAAAATGTAAAATAATACATAAAATAATATTCCTTGTACAAAGTTATGCCTCTGTACCGATTTTGATAAGAATTGATAAATATACAGTGAAATTATCAGAAAAAGCGAAAAAAAATTTTCCACTTCATCTTATTTCACAACAATATTTTATTAAGGTATATTTGGTCCTATCGCCATATTTTGGTCCCAATAACCTGCCCTTAGCCTATGTCCTAATAGTTATGAATCACCCTGTATATACAATACATATATTTGTAGTCTCTCTTTACTAATTATTAGTTATTAATAATCTGACTGATTTTTTCTTAGTACGTTATTACAATAAAAATGAAAATAAAAGATTAGATATTTCAAATTTGTGATAACAATAATAAAATATTATTAGTCAAAATTGATTATGGCTTTTTATACATTGATTGTTTGTAGTTAAAATTTACGTAGATAAATTTAAGTAGATACCTACTTGAATGGCGAAAATTGTTTAAAATAATTACATGGAAATTTTTAGTTATGAAAATAATAAAAGGGTCCTTCCTACTCTTCTCCTGATGATTGATGAAACGTATCAGGTCTTTCGTGTACACTCTGGAATAAAAGTGATAAATAGTTGTACATGAAATATTTGTTCTAAGTAGGTAGTATATCTATATATGATACATTTCTTTCTGCAGTTTTATTGCAACCTATTTATAGTTTTATTTAATTTTCATACCCTTATATAATGCAATTTTTAAAATGAATAAAATATTTATTTATGAAATTCGTCTTTTATTAACAAAACGTCAAAATGTAACAATAACTTACGCATACAATTATTTATATTTCAGAACCACTTCCTTATAGACCACCATGTAGTTACGCCTCTGATCTAGTGGATAAAACTAATAAAAAACAAAAAAACTTCTCTTATCGCTAAATACCTGAATATATTAGTCATTATGTTTACTAATGTAAATTCGAACACATTAAAATAATGAAAATCTCTGATAAACGCCAACATATGAATGAAAATCGGTGTAAAATTAAAAATAAAATGTGAAAAGTGGATGGAAGTTTTTTGTATTGTACTGTAAGTAAAAATAATTAAGTCAGCATCCAAATTACGTTGAGTTAGGTGATTTTTTAAAAGAAAAAGTAAAAATATATAGGTAATGACCAAAATTTCGTTGGGTTAGATGATTTTTTAAAAGAAACAGTGAAAATAAATGGGTCATGACCAAAATTTCGTTGAGTTAGATAATTTTTTTAAGAGAAACAGTGAAAATAAATAGGTCATGACCAAAATTTCGTTGGGTTAGATGATTTTTTTTAAAAGAAAAAGTGAAAATAAATAGGTCATGACCAAAATTTCGTTGTGTTAGATAATTTTTTTAAGAGAAACACTGAAAATAAATAGGTAATGACCAAAATTTCGTTTGGTTAGACGATTTTTTTTTTTAAAAGAAACAGTGAAAATAAATAGGTTATGACCAAAATTTCGTTGTGTTAGATGATTTTTTAAAAGAAAAAGTGAAAATAAATAGGTCATGACCACAATTTCGTTGGGTTAGATAATTTTTTTTAAAAGAAACAGTGAAAATTAATAGGTCATGACTAAAATTTCGTTGGGTTAGATAATTTTTTTAAGAGAAACAGTGAAAATAAATAGGTAATGACCAAAATTTCGTTTGGTTAGACGATTTTTTTTTTTTTTAAAGAAACTGAAAATAAATAGGTCATGACCAAAATTTCGTTGGGTTAGATAATTTTTTTTAAAAGAAACAGTGAAAATAAATAGGTCATGACCAAAATTTCGTTGTGTTAGATGATTTTTTAAAAGAAAAAGTGAAAATAAATAGGTCATGACCACAATTTCGTTGGGTTAGACGATTTTTTTTTTTAAAAGAAACAGTGAAAATAAATAGGTTATGACCAAAATTTCGTTGTGTTAGATGATTTTTTAAAAGAAAAAGTGAAAATAAATAGGTCATGACCACAATTTCGTTGGGTTAGATAATTTTTTTTAAAAGAAACAGTGAAAATTAATAGGTCATGACTAAAATTTCGTTGGGTTAGATAATTTTTTTAAGAGAAACAGTGAAAATAAATAGGTAATGACCAAAATTTCGTTTGGTTAGACGATTTTTTTTTTTTTTAAAGAAACTGAAAATAAATAGGTCATGACCAAAATTTCGTTGTGTTAGATGATTTTTTAAAAGAAAAAGTGAAAATAAATAGGTCATGACCACAATTTCGTTGGGTTAGATAATTTTTTTTTAAAAGAAACAGTGAAAATAAATAGGTCATGACCAAAATTTCGTTGTGTTAGATGATTTTTTAAAAGAAAAAGTGAAAATAAATAGGTCATGACCACAATTTCGTTGGGTTAGATAATTTTTTTTAAAAGAAACAGTGAAAATAAATAGGTCATGACCAAAATTTCGTTGTGTTAGATGATTTTTTAAAAGAAAAAGTGAAAATAAATAGGTCATGACCACAATTTCGTTGGGTTAGATAATTTTTTTTTAAAGAAACACTGAAAATTAATAGGTCATGACTAAAATTTCGTTGGGTTAGATAATTTTTTTAAGAGAAACACTGAAAATAAATAGGTAATGACCAAAATTTCGTTTGGTTAGACGATTTTTTTTTTTAAAAGAAACAGTGAAAATAAATGGGTCATGACCAAAATTTCGTTGAGTTAGATAATTTTTTTAAGAGAAACAGTGAAAATAAATAGGTCATGACCAAAATTTCGTTGGGTTAGATGATTTTTTTTAAAAGAAAAAGTGAAAATAAATAGGTCATGACCAAAATTTCGTTGTGTTAGATAATTTTTTTAAGAGAAACACTGAAAATAAATAGGTAATGACCAAAATTTCGTTTGGTTAGACGATTTTTTTTTTTAAAAGAAACAGTGAAAATAAATAGGTTATGACCAAAATTTCGTTGTGTTAGATGATTTTTTAAAAGAAAAAGTGAAAATAAATAGGTCATGACCACAATTTCGTTGGGTTAGATAATTTTTTTTAAAAGAAACAGTGAAAATTAATAGGTCATGACTAAAATTTCGTTGGGTTAGATAATTTTTTTAAGAGAAACAGTGAAAACAAATAGGTAATGACCAAAATTTCGTTTGGTTAGACGATTTTTTTTTTTTTAAAGAAACTGAAAATAAATAGGTCATGACCAAAATTTCGTTGGGTTAGATAATTTTTTTTAAAAGAAACAGTGAAAATAAATAGGTCATGACCAAAATTTCGTTGTGTTAGATGATTTTTTAAAAGAAAAAGTGAAAATAAATAGGTCATGACCACAATTTCGTTGGGTTAGACGATTTTTTTTTTTAAAAGAAACAGTGAAAATAAATAGGTTATGACCAAAATTTCGTTGTGTTAGATGATTTTTTAAAAGAAAAAGTGAAAATAAATAGGTCATGACCACAATTTCGTTGGGTTAGATAATTTTTTTTAAAAGAAACAGTGAAAATTAATAGGTCATGACTAAAATTTCGTTGGGTTAGATAATTTTTTTAAGAGAAACAGTGAAAATAAATAGGTAATGACCAAAATTTCGTTTGGTTAGACGATTTTTTTTTTTTTAAAGAAACTGAAAATAAATAGGTCATGACCAAAATTTCGTTGTGTTAGATGATTTTTTAAAAGAAAAAGTGAAAATAAATAGGTCATGACCACAATTTCGTTGGGTTAGATAATTTTTTTTAAAAGAAACAGTGAAAATAAATAGGTCATGACCAAAATTTCGTTGTGTTAGATGATTTTTTAAAAGAAAAAGTGAAAATAAATAGGTCATGACCACAATTTCGTTGGGTTAGATAATTTTTTTTAAAAGAAACAGTGAAAATAAATAGGTCATGACCAAAATTTCGTTGTGTTAGATGATTTTTTAAAAGAAAAAGTGAAAATAAATAGGTCATGACCACAATTTCGTTGGGTTAGATAATTTTTTTTTAAAGAAACACTGAAAATTAATAGGTCATGACTAAAATTTCGTTGGGTTAGATAATTTTTTTAAGAGAAACAGTGAAAATAAATAGGTAATGACCAAAATTTCGTTTGGTTAGACGATTTTTTTTTTTAAAAGAAACAGTGAAAATAAATAGGTCATGACCAAAATTTCGTTGTGTTAGATGATTTTTTAAAAGAAAAAGTGAAAATAAATAGGTCATGACCACAATTTCGTTGGGTTAGATAATTTTTTTTAAAAGAAACAGTGAAAATTAATAGGTCATGACTAAAATTTCGTTGGGTTAGATAATTTTTTTAAGAGAAACAGTGAAAATAAATAGGTAATGACCAAAATTTCGTTTGGTTAGATGATTTTTTTTTTTTTAAGGAAACAGTGAAAATAAATTGGTCATAACCAAAATTTCGTTGGGTTAGATGATTTTTTTAAAGAAAAAGTGAAAATAAATGGGTCATGACCAAAATTTCGTTGGGTTAGATAATTTTTTTAAGAGAAACGGTGAAAATAAATGGGTCATGACCAAAATTTCGTTGGGTTAGATGATTTTTTTAAATGAAACAGTGAAAATAAATAGGTCATGACCAAAATTACGTTGTGGTAGATGATTTTTTAAAAAACCTTTTGACGTTTTGCCCTTTGACCTTTTAAACCAACTGGTTGTAAGAGTCAGCAGGAATTTTAAAACAATGGGAAATTCGATCCTGCAGAACGTACTCGTGAATGGTGCTGGTTGCCGGCTTAACTCTGTGTATAGGGTTTTCTTTGTTCTTATCTATATACTTATCCCCATCCTTCCTTAGGTCAGGCCGCTCCGGTTAGATCGGGTTCCGGTCAGGCCGCTCCGGTTAGATCGGGTTCCGGTCAGGCCGCTCCGGTTAGATCGGGTTCCGGTCAGGCCGCTCCGGTTAGATCGGGTTCCGGTCAGGCCGCTCCGGTTAGATCGGGTTCCGGTCAGGCCGCTCCGGTTAGATCGGGTTCCGGTCAGGCCGCTCCGGTTAGATCGGGGTCCGGTCAGGCCGCTCCGGTTAGATCGGGTTCCGGTCAGGCCGCTCCGGTTAGATCGGGTTCCGGTCAGGCCGCTCCGGTTAGATCGGGTTCCGGTCAGGCCGCTGTTTTTTAGATTCTATGACTCAAATTACATACGACAGTGTTGCCAAATTTTTTATTTTTTGGGTTAGATAATTTTTTTAAGAGAAACAGTGAAAATAAATAGGTCACAACCAAAATTTCGTTGGGTTAGATGATTTTTTAAAAGAAAAAGTGAAAATAAATGGGTCATGACCAAAATTTCGTTGTGTTAGATAAATTTTTTAAGAGAAACAGTGAAAATAAATAGGTAATGACCAAAATTTCGTTGGGTTAGATGATTTTTTTAAAGAAAAAGTGAAAATAAATGGGTCATGACCAAAATTTCGTTGGGTTAGATAATTTTTTTAAGAGAAACGGTGAAAATAAATGGGTCATGACCAAAATTTCGTTGGGTTAGATGATTTTTTTTAAAAGAAACAGTGAAAATAAATAGGTCATGACCAAAATTTCGTTGTGTTAGATGATTTTTTAAAAGAAAAAGTGAAAATAAATAGGTCATGACCACAATTTCGTTGGGTTAGACGATTTTTTTTTTTAAAAGAAACAGTGAAAATAAATAGGTTATGACCAAAATTTCGTTGTGTTAGATGATTTTTTAAAAGAAAAAGTGAAAATAAATAGGTCATGACCACAATTTCGTTGGGTTAGATAATTTTTTTTAAAAGAAACAGTGAAAATTAATAGGTCATGACTAAAATTTCGTTGGGTTAGATAATTTTTTTAAGAGAAACAGTGAAAATAAATAGGTAATGACCAAAATTTCGTTTGGTTAGACGATTTTTTTTTTTTTAAAGAAACTGAAAATAAATAGGTCATGACCAAAATTTCGTTGTGTTAGATGATTTTTTAAAAGAAAAAGTGAAAATAAATAGGTCATGACCACAATTTCGTTGGGTTAGATAATTTTTTTTAAAAGAAACAGTGAAAATAAATAGGTCATGACCAAAATTTCGTTGTGTTAGATGATTTTTTAAAAGAAAAAGTGAAAATAAATAGGTCATGACCACAATTTCGTTGGGTTAGATAATTTTTTTTAAAAGAAACAGTGAAAATAAATAGGTCATGACCAAAATTTCGTTGTGTTAGATGATTTTTTAAAAGAAAAAGTGAAAATAAATAGGTCATGACCACAATTTCGTTGGGTTAGATAATTTTTTTTAAAGAAACACTGAAAATTAATAGGTCATGACTAAAATTTCGTTGGGTTAGATAATTTTTTTAAGAGAAACAGTGAAAATAAATAGGTAATGACCAAAATTTCGTTTGGTTAGACGATTTTTTTTTTTAAAAGAAACAGTGAAAATAAATAGGTCATGACCAAAATTTCGTTGTGTTAGATGATTTTTTAAAAGAAAAAGTGAAAATAAATAGGTCATGACCACAATTTCGTTGGGTTAGATAATTTTTTTTAAAAGAAACAGTGAAAATTAATAATAGGTCATGACTAAAATTTCGTTGGGTTAGATAATTTTTTTAAGAGAAACAGTGAAAATAAATAGGTAATGACCAAAATTTCGTTTGGTTAGATGATTTTTTTTTTTTTTTAAGGAAACAGTGAAAATAAATTGGTCATAACCAAAATTTCGTTGGGTTAGATGATTTTTTTAAAGAAAAAGTGAAAATAAATGGGTCATGACCAAAATTTCGTTGGGTTAGATAATTTTTTTAAGAGAAACGGTGAAAATAAATGGGTCATGACCAAAATTTCGTTGGGTTAGATGATTTTTTTAAATGAAACAGTGAAAATAAATAGGTCATGACCAAAATTACGTTGTGGTAGATGATTTTTTAAAAAACCTTTTGACGTTTTGCCCTTTGACCTTTTAAACCAACTGGTTGTAAGAGTCAGCAGGAATTTTAAAACAATGGGAAATTCGATCCTGCAGAACGTACTCGTGAATGGTGCTGGTTGCCGGCTTAACTCTGTGTATAGGGTTTTCTTTGTTCTTATCTATATACTTATCCCCATCCTTCCTTAGGTCAGGCCGCTCCGGTTAGATCGGGTTCCGGTCAGGCCGCTCCGGTTAGATCGGGTTCCGGTCAGGCCGCTCCGGTTAGATCGGGTTCCGGTCAGGCCGCTCCGGTTAGATCGGGTTCCGGTCAGGCCGCTCCGGTTAGATCGGGTTCCGGTCAGGCCGCTCCGGTTAGATCGGGTTCCGGTCAGGCCGCTCCGGTTAGATCGGGGTCCGGTCAGGCCGCTCCGGTTAGATCGGGTTCCGGTCAGGCCGCTCCGGTTAGATCGGGTTCCGGTCAGGCCGCTCCGGTTAGATCGGGTTCCGGTCAGGCCGCTGTTTTTTAGATTCTATGACTCAAATTACATACGACAGTGTTGCCAAATTTTTTATTTTTTGGGTTAGATAATTTTTTTAAGAGAAACAGTGAAAATAAATAGGTCACAACCAAAATTTCGTTGGGTTAGATGATTTTTTAAAAGAAAAAGTGAAAATAAATGGGTCATGACCAAAATTTCGTTGTGTTAGATAAATTTTTTAAGAGAAACAGTGAAAATAAATAGGTAATGACCAAAATTTCGTTGGGTTAGATGATTTTTTTAAAGAAAAAGTGAAAATAAATGGGTCATGACCAAAATTTCGTTGGGTTAGATAATTTTTTTAAGAGAAACGGTGAAAATAAATGGGTCATGACCAAAATTTCGTTGGGTTAGATGATTTTTTTAAATGAAACAGTGAAAATAAATAGGTCATGACCAAAATTACGTTGTGGTAGATGATTTTTTAAAAAACCTTTTGACGTTTTGCCCTTTGACCTTTTAAACCAACTGGTTGTAAGAGTCAGCAGGAATTTTAAAACAATGGGAAATTCGATCCTGCAGAACGTACTCGTGAATGGTGCTGGTTGCCGGCTTAACTCTGTGTATAGGGTTTTCTTTGTTCTTATCTATATACTTATCCCCATCCTTCCTTAGGTCAGGCCGCTCCGGTTAGATCGGGTTCCGGTCAGGCCGCTCCGGTTAGATCGGGTTCCGGTCAGGCCGCTCCGGTTAGATCGGGTTCCGGTCAGGCCGCTCCGGTTAGATCGGGTTCCGGTCAGGCCGCTCCGGTTAGATCGGGTTCCGGTCAGGCCGCTCCGGTTAGATCGGGTTCCGGTCAGGCCGCTCCGGTTAGATCGGGTTCCGGTCAGGCCGCTCCGGTTAGATCGGGTTCCGGTCAGGCCGCTCCGGTTAGATCGGGTTCCGGTCAGGCCGCTCCGGTTAGATCGGGTTCCGGTCAGGCCGCTCCGGTTAGATCGGGTTCCGGTCAGGCCGCTCCGGTTAGATCGGGTTCCGGTCAGGCCGCTCCGGTTAGATCGGGTTCCGGTCAGGCCGCTCCGGTTAGATCGGGTTCCGGTCAGGCCGCTCCGGTTAGATCGGGTTCCGGTCAGGCCGCTCCGGTTAGATCGGGTTCCGGTCAGGCCGCTCCGGTTAGATCGGGTTCCGGTCAGGCCGCTCCGGTTAGATCGGGTTCCGGTCAGGCCGCTCCGGTTAGATCGGGTTCCGGTCAGGCCGCTCCGGTTAGATCGGGTTCCGGTCAGGCCGCTCCGGTTAGATCGGGTTCCGGTCAGGCCGCTCCGGTTAGATCGGGTTCCGGTCAGGCCGCTCCGGTTAGATCGGGTTCCGGTCAGGCCGCTCCGGTTAGATCGGGTTCCGGTCAGGCCGCTCCGGTTAGATCGGGTTCCGGTCAGGCCGCTCCGGTTAGATCGGGTTCCGGTCAGGCCGCTCCGGTTAGATCGGGTTCCGGTCAGGCCGCTCCGGTTAGATCGGGTTCCGGTCAGGCCGCTCCGGTTAGATCGGGTTCCGGTCAGGCCGCTCCGGTTAGATCGGGTTCCGGTCAGGCCGCTCCGGTTAGATCGGGTTCCGGTCAGGCCGCTCCGGTTAGATCGGGTTCCGGTCAGGCCGCTCCGGTTAGATCGGGTTCCGGTCAGGCCGCTCCGGTTAGATCGGGTTCCGGTCAGGCCGCTCCGGTTAGATCGGGTTCCGGTCAGGCCGCTCCGGTTAGATCGGGTTCCGGTCAGGCCGCTCCGGTTAGATCGGGTTCCGGTCAGGCCGCTCCGGTTAGATCGGGTTCCGGTCAGGCCGCTCCGGTTAGATCGGGTTCCGGTCAGGCCGCTCCGGTTAGATCAGGTTCCGGTCAGGCCGCTCCGGTTAGATCGGGTTCCGGTCAGGCCGCTCCGGTTAGATCGGGTTCCGGTCAGGCCGCTCCGGTTAGATCGGGTTCCGGTCAGGCCGCTCCGGTTAGATCGGGTTCCGGTCAGGCCGCTCCGGTTAGATCGGGTTCCGGTCAGGCCGCTCCGGTTAGATCGGGTTCCGGTCAGGCCGCTCCGGTTAGATCGGGTTCCGGTCAGGCCGCTCCGGTTAGATCGGGTTCCGGTCAGGCCGCTCCGGTTAGATCGGGTTCCGGTCAGGCCGCTCCGGTTAGATCGGGTTCCGGTCAGGCCGCTCCAATTAGGTCAGGTCAGGTCAGGTCAGGTCAGGTCAGGTCAGGTCAGGTCAGGTCAGGTCAGGTCAGGTCAGGTCAGGTCAGGTCAGGTCAGGTCAGGTCAGGTCAGGTCAGGTCAGGTCAGGTCAGGTCAGGTCAGGTCAGGTCAGGTCAGGTCAGGTCAGGTCAGGTCAGGTCAGGTCAGGTCAGGTCAGGTCAGGTCAGGTCAGGTCAGGTCAGGTCAGGTCAGGTCAGGTCAGGTCAGGTCAGGTCAGGTCAGGTCAGGTCAGGTCAGGTCAGGTCAGGTCAGGTCAGGTCAGGTCAGGTCAGGTCAGGTCAGGTCAGGTCAGGTCAGGTCAGGTCAGGTCAGGTCAGGTCAGGTCAGGTCAGGTCAGGTCAGGTCAGGTCAGGTCAGGTCAGGTCAGGTCAGGTCAGGTCAGGTCAGGTCAGGTCAGGTCAGGTCAGGTCAGGTCAGGTCAGGTCAGGTCAGGTCAGGTCAGGTCAGGTCAGGTCAGGTCAGGTCAGGTCAGGTCAGGTCAGGTCAGGTCAGGTCAGGTCAGGTCAGGTCAGGTCAGGTCAGGTCAGGTCAGGTCAGGTCAGGTCAGGTCAGGTCAGGTCAGGTCAGGTCAGGTCAGGTCAGGTCAGGTCAGGTCAGGTCAGGTCAGGTCAGGTCAGGTCAGGTCAGGTCAGGTCAGGTCAGGTCAGGTCAGGTCAGGTCAGGTCAGGTCAGGTCAGGTCAGGTCAGGTCAGGTCAGGTCAGGTCAGGTCAGGTCAGGTCAGGTCAGGTCAGGTCAGGTCAGGTCAGGTCAGGTCAGGTCAGGTCAGGTCAGGTCAGGTCAGGTCAGGTCAGGTCAGGTCAGGTCAGGTCAGGTCAGGTCAGGTCAGGTCAGGTCAGGTCAGGTCAGGTCAGGTCAGGTCAGGTCAGGTCAGGTCAGGTCAGGTCAGGTCAGGTCAGGTCAGGTCAGGTCAGGTCAGGTCAGGTCAGGTCAGGTCAGGTCAGGTCAGGTCAGGTCAGGTCAGGTCAGGTCAGGTCAGGTCAGGTCAGGTCAGGTCAGGTCAGGTCAGGTCAGGTCAGGTCAGGTCAGGTCAGGTCAGGTCAGGTCAGGTCAGGTCAGGTCAGGTCAGGTCAGGTCAGGTCAGGTCAGGTCAGGTCAGGTCAGGTCAGGTCAGGTCAGGTCAGGTCAGGTCAGGTCAGGTCAGGTCAGGTCAGGTCAGGTCAGGTCAGGTCAGGTCAGGTCAGGTCAGGTCAGGTCAGGTCAGGTCAGGTCAGGTCAGGTCAGGTCAGGTCAGGTCAGGTCAGGTCAGGTCAGGTCAGGTCAGGTCAGGTCAGGTCAGGTCAGGTCAGGTCAGGTCAGGTCAGGTCAGGTCAGGTCAGGTCAGGTCAGGTCAGGTCAGGTCAGGTCAGGTCAGGTCAGGTCAGGTCAGGTCAGGTCAGGTCAGGTCAGGTCAGGTCAGGTCAGGTCAGGTCAGGTCAGGTCAGGTCAGGTCAGGTCAGGTCAGGTCAGGTCAGGTCAGGTCAGGTCAGGTCAGGTCAGGTCAGGTCAGGTCAGGTCAGGTCAGGTCAGGTCAGGTCAGGTCAGGTCAGGTCAGGTCAGGTCAGGTCAGGTCAGGTCAGGTCAGGTCAGGTCAGGTCAGGTCAGGTCAGGTCAGGTCAGGTCAGGTCAGGTCAGGTCAGGTCAGGTCAGGTCAGGTCAGGTCAGGTCAGGTCAGGTCAGGTCAGGTCAGGTCAGGTCAGGTCAGGTCAGGTCAGGTCAGGTCAGGTCAGGTCAGGTCAGGTCAGGTCAGGTCAGGTCAGGTCAGGTCAGGTCAGGTCAGGTCAGGTCAGGTCAGGTCAGGTCAGGTCAGGTCAGGTCAGGTCAGGTCAGGTCAGGTCAGGTCAGGTCAGGTCAGGTCAGGTCAGGTCAGGTCAGGTCAGGTCAGGTCAGGTCAGGTCAGGTCAGGTCAGGTCAGGTCAGGTCAGGTCAGGTCAGGTCAGGTCAGGTCAGGTCAGGTCAGGTCAGGTCAGGTCAGGTCAGGTCAGGTCAGGTCAGGTCAGGTCAGGTCAGGTCAGGTCAGGTCAGGTCAGGTCAGGTCAGGTCAGGTCAGGTCAGGTCAGGTCAGGTCAGGTCAGGTCAGGTCAGGTCAGGTCAGGTCAGGTCAGGTCAGGTCAGGTCAGGTCAGGTCAGGTCAGGTCAGGTCAGGTCAGGTCAGGTCAGGTCAGGTCAGGTCAGGTCAGGTCAGGTCAGGTCAGGTCAGGTCAGGTCAGGTCAGGTCAGGTCAGGTCAGGTCAGGTCAGGTCAGGTCAGGTCAGGTCAGGTCAGGTCAGGTCAGGTCAGGTCAGGTCAGGTCAGGTCAGGTCAGGTCAGGTCAGGTCAGGTCAGGTCAGGTCAGGTCAGGTCAGGTCAGGTCAGGTCAGGTCAGGTCAGGTCAGGTCAGGTCAGGTCAGGTCAGGTCAGGTCAGGTCAGGTCAGGTCAGGTCAGGTCAGGTCAGGTCAGGTCAGGTCAGGTCAGGTCAGGTCAGGTCAGGTCAGGTCAGGTCAGGTCAGGTCAGGTCAGGTCAGGTCAGGTCAGGTCAGGTCAGGTCAGGTCAGGTCAGGTCAGGTCAGGTCAGGTCAGGTCAGGTCAGGTCAGGTCAGGTCAGGTCAGGTCAGGTCAGGTCAGGTCAGGTCAGGTCAGGTCAGGTCAGGTCAGGTCAGGTCAGGTCAGGTCAGGTCAGGTCAGGTCAGGTCAGGTCAGGTCAGGTCAGGTCAGGTCAGGTCAGGTCAGGTCAGGTCAGGTCAGGTCAGGTCAGGTCAGGTCAGGTCAGGTCAGGTCAGGTCAGGTCAGGTCAGGTCAGGTCAGGTCAGGTCAGGTCAGGTCAGGTCAGGTCAGGTCAGGTCAGGTCAGGTCAGGTCAGGTCAGGTCAGGTCAGGTCAGGTCAGGTCAGGTCAGGTCAGGTCAGGTCAGGTCAGGTCAGGTCAGGTCAGGTCAGGTCAGGTCAGGTCAGGTCAGGTCAGGTCAGGTCAGGTCAGGTCAGGTCAGGTCAGGTCAGGTCAGGTCAGGTCAGGTCAGGTCAGGTCAGGTCAGGTCAGGTCAGGTCAGGTCAGGTCAGGTCAGGTCAGGTCAGGTCAGGTCAGGTCAGGTCAGGTCAGGTCAGGTCAGGTCAGGTCAGGTCAGGTCAGGTCAGGTCAGGTCAGGTCAGGTCAGGTCAGGTCAGGTCAGGTCAGGTCAGGTCAGGTCAGGTCAGGTCAGGTCAGGTCAGGTCAGGTCAGGTCAGGTCAGGTCAGGTCAGGTCAGGTCAGGTCAGGTCAGGTCAGGTCAGGTCAGGTCAGGTCAGGTCAGGTCAGGTCAGGTCAGGTCAGGTCAGGTCAGGTCAGGTCAGGTCAGGTCAGGTCAGGTCAGGTCAGGTCAGGTCAGGTCAGGTCAGGTCAGGTCAGGTCAGGTCAGGTCAGGTCAGGTCAGGTCAGGTCAGGTCAGGTCAGGTCAGGTCAGGTCAGGTCAGGTCAGGTCAGGTCAGGTCAGGTCAGGTCAGGTCAGGTCAGGTCAGGTCAGGTCAGGTCAGGTCAGGTCAGGTCAGGTCAGGTCAGGTCAGGTCAGGTCAGGTCAGGTCAGGTCAGGTCAGGTCAGGTCAGGTCAGGTCAGGTCAGGTCAGGTCAGGTCAGGTCAGGTCAGGTCAGGTCAGGTCAGGTCAGGTCAGGTCAGGTCAGGTCAGGTCAGGTCAGGTCAGGTCAGGTCAGGTCAGGTCAGGTCAGGTCAGGTCAGGTCAGGTCAGGTCAGGTCAGGTCAGGTCAGGTCAGGTCAGGTCAGGTCAGGTCAGGTCAGGTCAGGTCAGGTCAGGTCAGGTCAGGTCAGGTCAGGTCAGGTCAGGTCAGGTCAGGTCAGGTCAGGTCAGGTCAGGTCAGGTCAGGTCAGGTCAGGTCAGGTCAGGTCAGGTCAGGTCAGGTCAGGTCAGGTCAGGTCAGGTCAGGTCAGGTCAGGTCAGGTCAGGTCAGGTCAGGTCAGGTCAGGTCAGGTCAGGTCAGGTCAGGTCAGGTCAGGTCAGGTCAGGTC